>CM035838.1:441167766-441577766 GCA_020510985.1 Pholidichthys leucotaenia
TTATTCCATCCAGCTACAATGCTCCGCACTGTGTGTCTATATATATATATATATATATATATATATATATTTATATTTATATGTACATATGTATACTTGCTGCTCTTGTTTCTTTTTTTTCTTGCCTTCTGATTGTTGCTCTGAGTGTTGCTATCCCTGTGGTATTGCAATCCTGGAATTTCCCCATTGTGGGACTAATAAAGGCTTATCTTATCTTATCTTATCTTAAGATGAAGAAGAGTGATTTCCTGAATTAGCCTGAGGAGAAGCTGATGCTACATAGGTATTGGTGGACTTTGATGATACCCTATCTTCTGGTAATGTAGTCTTTATGACCAAATACCCTCTCCTTTTCTAGGCTTACCCAGAGTGACAGGTTGTGCTTGGCAAGCTGAAAATTGGACTCATCTGACATGATTTCAGAAACACCCAGAAGCAGACACCGGCTCAACAACAATAATGATCTTTATTGAGTGAAAGTGAAAGAGTGTGTGTGCGTATGGTGTTGTGTGTATGCGGTGCAGTGGGAGCAGGAGTGTGAACAGCAAGATGAATCTGGCAACCCTGCAATGACAGTAGAGACAGAGGGATTAGACTCAGGCTGGCAGGTAATGATATTAACAGAGATCTTACAGTTTTAAGGCAGCAAAGAGTTCATCTAGCTCTGAAGAGATGACTGTCCAAGACCGGCCCAGTGTCCCACTGTGGTGCCGTGGTGCAGGTGCAGAATATTTACAGTGCAGCTTAGGGTGAAGAAAACGTGTTGTGCGCTCCAGCTCACCAGTCTGCAAGATGGGAAAGATGCTGTCCACAGACAAGGTCCAGTCCACCGCCAGGAGGAAGAAGAAGTCCACATGGAGGGTCATCCACCTTTGCACAGTGAGCAAAAGGGAGAGTAGGCAGGTGCACAGAATCACTCTGGAAAAGCTTACGTAACGTTGGGGAGAAGCGATTCCCGTAAGGCAAAAAGCAGGAGATGAGAGGCGGAACTCTCACGTCGAAGAGCAGTGGAGGAAGACTCTGGAGAGGAGCTCCTCCTGGGAGAAAGCGTAGATGTCTCCGTGCTGCCTTCTGGGCAGCGTTCCTTATAAAGGGTGCTTAAGGAGGAGACGCAGGTGTGCCCGCAGCTGTGAAAGATAATTAGGGCAAAGGGTACACACAGCGCGGATCACCACATCATCAGTCTTCTATGGTCCAATCCTTAAGGTCTTTTGTAAACCTCAGGCTGGCTCTTCATTGCTTCTCATTGATGAAGGGCTTTTTTCTTGCCCTGCCCCTAATAGAATGTTTCGAACTGTTCTCGCACTTCACTCCAGCTGCCATTTCCCATTCTTTTAGTAGGTCACTTGATGTCATCCTACGGTTCCTGAGTAACATTCAAATGAGTTGATAGTCCTCCCAGTCAGTGGTGAGTCGTTTTACCCCTCTGCTGATCTGTAACTTTGTTGTTCCCAATGTCTGCTGTTTGCTCTTGTTCTTCTTCTTCTTCTTCTTTTAGATTTGATTGGCGGCTAGCAACCAGCCTACAGGTGCATTACCGCCACCTATTCTATCTTCAGACATCACTCAACAATTATCACTCGATATGAATGAATGAATGAATGAATCTTTATTTCGGATAAATTAAAAGTACAGGTTAAAAGAAACTGAATAATATAACAAAGGGGGAAAGAAAATCCAACAAGGTCAAATTAGATAATAACTCCTCTGATTATACAGTTCAACATAAGTTATCCGAAATGGGTGATGGCTGAAGCCGCAGCTTATATTGCCCACCCATATTCCATCCAAGATTTCAAAAGAAAAACAAAACAAGAGTGATTACAATTCAGAACAAGCTAAGACAAAATGTGACAAAAAACTAAGCTACAACACAACGCAGGCTGGATATGACAATCCTTATGTGATTTTACATGTCATCTTGTATGTATGTTTGGAGTATTTCTTCCTTTAGTTTTTGTTTAAATTGTCCAAGCGTTGTACATGATTTTAATTCAGGTCCAAAATCGTTCCATAATCTGACTCCTTGCACTGAAACACAGTGTTGCTTGGTGGTAGTTCTCACTGAAGGTTTTTGAAATATACATGTTCCTCTGAAATGATATTGTTTCTCCCTTATTTGGAACAACTTTTGGATATTTGCGGGCAGTGATAGGTTCTTCACTTTAAACATTATTACTGCAGTTTTAAAGTCAACCAGATCTTTCAACTTGAGAGCTTTTAATTTAAGAAAAAGTGGGTTTGTTGGTTTCCTGTAAGCAGCTTTGTTTATTATTCTAATAGCTCTCTTCTGAAGCATAAAGACTGGATATATGTTTGTTTTATATGTATTTCCCCATACTTCAGTACAATATGTCATGTATGGGAGTATTAATGAATGATACAAGGTATATAGTGTGGGTTGATTCAGCAAATATTTCACTCTGTGTAGTATTGCAATTGATTTGGATATTTTACCTTTAATATAATTAATATGTGACTTCCAACACAGTTTATTATCAATTATTACTCCAAGAAATTTAGTTTTGGATACCCTTTCAATCTCTACACCATTTACACTGAGTTTAGATACTAAGTTGTTGTGATGGTTGTTAAAAACTATAAATTTTGTCTTACTTAAATTGAGAGTTAATTTGTTTGAATCAAACCACAGTTTAAGCTTTCCTAATTCCTTTCCGAGTGTATCCAAAAGTTGTTCCAAATTGCTTCCACTGCATAGCAGATTAGTGTCATCAGCAAACAATATTAAGTCCATTTTTTCTGAAACTTTACATATATCATTTATATACATATTGAATAACAATGGCCCCAAAACTGAACCCTGTGGGACTCCACAAGTAACCTTCAGTAACTGTGAGTTTTTGTTACCAACACATACATACTGATATCTATTCTTTAAGTAACTACATAACCAGGACAGTGCTACCCCTCTAATACCACAATTTTGTATTTTCTTTAATAATAAATTATGATCCACTGTATCAAATGCTTTTTTAAGATCCAGGAATACCCCAGCTGAATACTCTTTATTTTCAATGGCAGTTGATATTTTTTCTATAAATTTCATTAGAGTAAATGCAGTTGTCCTCTTGTGTCTGAACCCATATTGCTGCTCACACAATAAATTATTCTTCAGTATGAAGTTGTTAATTCTCTCATAGAATATTTTTTCAAGTATCTTGGAAAATTGCGGCAATAGTGAAATTGGTCTATAGTTTGAGAATTCCCCTCTGTCACCTGTCTTGTATATCGGAATTACTTTAGCTATTTTCATTGCATTGGGAAATATACCTGTTTGGAGAGACAAGTTACAGATATACGTCAGTGGTTTCACTAAGCATTCAATAATAGTTTTGACTAAGAGCATGTCAATACCATCACAGTCCATAGATGTTTTACTTTTAAACGATTTAACAATTTCAATGACCTCTCTCTCGTCTGTGTTCTTTATGAAAATGGAGTCTTTTATAGCAGTGTTTTTGCTTATTGTATCACCTGTAGGCGCAGTAATGGGTATTTCTCGAGCCAAATTAGGACCAATGTTAACAAAAAAGTTATTAAATTCATCTGCAGGTGAAGCTGCATTCACACTCTGAGTTGTTTTATTATTTTTTGAAAAATCGGTTGGGTAGCTTGTATTTCTGTTTTTATTTCCAAGAATACTGTTTAGTATTGTCCATGTATTTTTAATATTGTCTCTGTTTTTCTCCAGTTCTTTACTGTAATAGTCTCTCTTACTACATCTTATTATACTATATGTTAACTTATTTTTGTATGTTTTATACCGCTGCTCTGCTTCTTTTGTCCTTTTCTTTAGGAAAGCTTTATATAATAAATTTTTCTTTTTACACGCCTTTTGTAATCCTTTGGTTAACCATGGCTTATCGGCAAATTTATGTTTAAGCTTTTTCTTTACTAATGGACAATTTTTTTCATAAAGAGTGGTTACAATGTTTATAAATGTGTCATAGGCTTCATTTACATCTGATACATAGACTTCTGTCCAGTCTTGCTTCAGCAAGTCCTCTTTAAAAGAACTGATTGCATTTTGTGATTTGTATCTGAACGATTTTAAAATTTTTTCTGTATTGGCCCCTGTGTGGCCATGGATAAGTGCAAAGGTTGGCAATTGGTCACTTATATCATTTATCAATAATCCACTTTCTATTTTCTTATCAATAATATTAACAAACAGGTTGTCAATAAGTGTAGCAATGTGAACTGTGATTCTACTGGGATATAGACTCATGCTGTACATAGAGTTCATGAACTCTGTAATTACATTTTGTTGATATGGATTTAGTAGATCAATATTGAAATCTCCACAAATTACTACCATTTTCTTACTAGTAATATTATTGTACAGCTCGACTAATTTATCTCTGAATGTCTCAATGCAAGTTCCCGGCGTTCTATATATACAACTTATAATTAGATTTTTTGTTTTATCTTGGTCAATCTCAACAGTAACACATTCCAAAATCCCTGGTAGTGCAAAGGACATTCCATTTACAAGCTTACACCTATACAGGTCATCAATATACAGTGCAACACCACCATCACTCGATATCTGCTAGAAAGCTATGCTAAAGCCTCCATTTATTACTCTATATATCTTGCTGTTGTTCAAATGAATTGCTGTCTTAGAAATTAAGGATGGAAGCAACCTGATGCTCACTGTATCCCTCTGCCAGTAAAGCCAGAATTGAACCCTTGTTTTCCTCACTTAAAACTTTTTGTTTCAACTCTTTTGGCATGGTCAATAGTTATTTTTTGATTCCAATTACTTTTGAAGTTCTGCTAGCATTGGTTTTTTTGGGTTTTTTGCCATCCAGCTAGTCCTATTGTAACAGGACAGTGATGACCACAGCAGTGGTTTTTATACTTTTCCCCATTAAATAAGATTTATTTCAGGTGATCACCTAATCAGTACCTCATTAGGTAGAATGAAGTGTGCTTGTGGTAGAATTCAGTAGAAACGAATGGAATGGCTGTCATACATGTAGAAATGCTGATTTCAGAAAAATTTGCAGTGGTTTCTTAATTTTTTTCCATAGCTGTATAATAGACTGCATTAGTGAACCAGGTGGAAACAGGGGTGTCTACAGGGTGACTGAAATCTGAAGAAAATAACAATATAAACTGTGCTTGTTGCGTGTTTCCTAGTACCTCTGTTAACTCAGGGGCTAATACCTTTTGCTCCCCATCCATCTACATGACAGACAACTATGCTGGCCGATAATAGAGTAGTAGGTGGTTATCAAGGATGGCACTAGGCTGGGTTTGCCATTTCTTGATATAGAGGAAGATCCCCGCAAGAGTCAAAATTGATTCTTGGAGAAAAAATAAGATAAAGGCTGTGCTGTTATGTCTGGAAACCCAGAATGACCAACAGTGTGCTGGAACACAAACTTTATTATAACAACTAATATCACAGTACAGGTTTGTTATGGTTAAGCGCTATGTTGCTGAGAGTCAAGAGAGGCCTAAGATGGCCGACTCTCCCCTTTTAACTGTCCAGCACAATGACGTCACCTTGCTGGCTGCGTCACCACACCAGCACTCCTTAACTGTTTGAGTGTGTTTGTCGCCGAATTGCAACATAACCCCTAGTGGTCAAGAGTGGTAAATATTTTTTGCCAGTAAAATAGTTCAGATTTCCAAGGCTATAACTTGAAAGTGGTAAGAGATAATGCTTACTGTCAATTAGAAAGATGTAAAATGTGATCCAAAGTTTCAGATAGGAATAAATTTACACATCTAATTTACATAATATCGCGGCAGCTCTTTAAATTCCTTAACTCAGTCAAAACTGGACTTTTGACATATTTACACAAAGAATGGTTGAATCTTTTGACACCGTTTTTTGTACAGAGGTACCTCATCATCTTCAAAGTATATGAACATGAAATCAGTACAAAATAAAAAAAAACACAAAAATAAGTCACTTACTGGTGGCTAATGGGACTCGCTTGCTGCCGTGGTCACTGCTTTTTCACCCATCGTGGTCGTTATATTGCGTTCTGTCAGTCATTTACGCTCTCTACGACATCTACAAAGTCTTATGATTATTCCACATAAATTTCGTTTGTATCCCACAGCTATTTTCCGTGTACAAAGCCGTCTAAGTGACGGTGACAATGACCGATTGCAGCCATATTAGCTTTCTGAGCTAAAAGAAGGGAATACAGGAAAAGGAATTGAGGAGTTCTTCTGTGGTGTATTACGTGTCATCCATTGAGTCCTCCAGCGCATGTCTGCCACCTTCTGAAACTGGCAGATCAGTACAAATCCCCAATGCAGCCGGCGATGTCAGAGTGAAATGACAGGCACAGCGCCACACTCTGCCACTAGGGGCATGCAAATTCTCACACTCAAAGGGTTAACCCCTGTAGTGCCACACTACATTCACCACTCCCCCTTTGGAAAAACACAGAACAGTACAAATTAACCCTCCCCAATTTAGTAATACACAGAACACAACTAGCTAGGGCTAGCGGGTGGACCACCGCGTAGCCCAGCGCAGCTGAGTGGGTTATTCTGCCACTCATAGCTGGCAGCCGCACCCCTAGCTAAACAGTCCTTTTTTTCCCCTTTTCTTCCATGGGGAAGGCTGTCTTGTTGGAGTCTCAATCCATCCGCCATCTGAACAGTGGCTGGTCTCAGCTGTGCTGCAATCGTCTTACGTGTCGGTGGTGGTGATGATGTTGAGGCCAATTGTGAGCCCGGTCGCTTGATCCTGCGGACCCGAACCCAGTTCATCACTGTGAGTGGCGCTCTGTTCGGCTGTGTTCAGCATCTTGGTTATGATTTTATGACTCTCATGTCTGCTGCGGGGTGTCCACCAGGTTGTGGTGGTTCTGCTGCATCCTGTTGGGTCACAGACTCTTCATCCTGCAGCTCAGTGGCAGCTTCTGGCGGTCGGTGTCGATTGTGGATTTGGAAGACGTCCGGTGACTCTACTGCTTTCTGTATGATTGCGGACTCCATCCAGCGGCTCGGCAGTGGGTCTTATAGGCTGGTGGAGTGCATGGATTCAGAAGTAGTCCGGCCACTTCTCCCCCTCACCTGGGAAGCCTGGTCGTGGCGATGTGTTGCTATCGTTGTTGTTAGAATCTACTTCGGATTGTCATGTCCTGGGATTCCCGATAGGTGCGGGCTCCCTCTCCTACAACTCCACAGCGGCTCCTGTAGGCTCATGCTGGGTGAGGATCTGAGGCAAGTCCAGTTGCTGCTTTCCCTCCATGTCATGTTCGCTCTCTGTGCTGTATCCACTCTCTGGGCTGCATTCACTCTCTGGGCTGTGCTCTTCGGCTGCACTCACATCCGTGAAGTCACACTCTCCCTCCTGTGATGAGGCTGCAGCTCGAGAATGTTCGTGCTGCATGGGGACCGGCTCCGAGTCCTGTGTGGCTGCGGACCAGGGCTCTAGTGGCTGCTCCAGTTCTGCTGGACTCTGTTTGGCGTGCGATGCAAGGCATGGGGTGGCTGCATCAGCATCTGAGTGTAATGGACTTGGACCATCGTTGGTCCACCCGGGGACTGTGAAGGAGAAACCCAGTTCACAGAACAAATCCCTCCTCATAACGTTATTGCCTTGGCATGTCACCTGGAACTGGAACGCTGGGATTTTTCTTTCACCATATTGCACTGTCAAGGTAATGTTTCTGCCAGTCATGGAACCTCCGTTCCCCGGCAGTTCCACCTCATCAGGTCGCTGGGGAGTAAGCCTCCTAACCGTGGCCTCATTTACCAGGGACCGTGGGGCAGCGGTGGCGACCATCATTGATACACTAACGCCATCCAGCTTCACCACATGCTGCAGTCCTGACCAGCCTTTGGAGCCCACAATGTTAATGCCATCTCCGTCAGACGTGGGGTCGATGGGCCCAGCCTTTTGTCGCCATTGGCAAAACCTCATGCGCCGTGCCACCACATTGTCAGGTGTGACAAAGTAGCTAGCTAGCAGCTCAACTAAACCAGCAAATGAGTCCGTTGGTCCAAACATGCAGAAAATACATTGGCCTTCTATGCCCAGATAGTGAACCAGTAGAGATTGTTTCTGTACCTCGTCTAGCTCGTCCAGGCCAAACACTGATATGTAGGTGGTGAAAGCATCAAACCAGCATGGCAAAGGAATGGGTGGCTCACCAGGGTTTTCCATAAACGGCTGTAGTGGCCTCACACACACTTCCATGGTTTAACTCTCGTCGCCAAATGTTATGTCTGGAAACCCAGAATGAACAACGGAGAGATGAGCTGTGCTGGAATACGAACTTTATTATAACAAATAACTAATATCACAGTACAGGTTTGTTTTGGTTAAGCGCTATGTCGCTGAGAGTCGAGATAGGCCTAAGATGGCCGACTCCCCCCTTTTAACTGTCCGGCGCGGTGACATAACCCTGCTGGCTGCATCACCATGCTGGTGCTCCTTAATCCTTTTAGTGCCACGCTACATTAGATTAGATTAGATTAGATTCAACTTTATTGTCATTACACATGTATGAATACAAGGTAACGAAACACAGTTTAGCATCCAATCAGAAGTGCAAAGGACAGCAGTGCAGTATATACGGTAATTAACAGTATGTGCAATTTAAGCAAATATATGCAAATATATGCAGCAGTGCAGAAAGTTAAAAGTACTGTTATGTGCAAATAATGTGCAATAAGTTAGATGTAGTTATGTAGTTATGCAGTTATGTACAGGTGAGGATGGTAAAAGATGATTGTAAGAGAGTCAGCGGGGAACTAAGTTCAATAACGTGACAGCTGTTGGAAAGAAACTGTTCCTAAACCTGCTGGTTCTAGTCCATACATAGGCCTGCAGTCATGGGTGTAGAGGGAGTAGAGGAATGGGCTGAGCACACAGCCCTGTGGTACACCAGTGTTGAGTGTGATGACGGAAGAACAGTTGGGGCCTGACCTAACATGCTGGGGTCTGTTGGTCAGAAAATCCATGATCCAGTTGCAGGTGGAGGTACTGATTCCCAGGTCCCCAAGTTTGGTGAGCAACTTGGAGGGGATAACTGTATTGAATGCTGAGCTGAAGTCAATAAACAGCATTCTTGCGTAGGTGTTCTTGTCATCCAGGTGTGAGAGTACATAGTGCAGCGCTGTACATGTGTGTGTGTGTGTGTGTGTGTGTGTGTGTGTGTTTGAAAGAATATGAAGGTTTTGCTAGTTTTTCAATAATCACGCAACCAAAAGATACATTTCAGACAGTTAAAACCTACAAACACACCATTTTCCACTCAATGACCCTTTTAAGTTCTTCTGAAATTCTCCTGAGAGTCATACCTTAAAACCTTAACTTTTCTGGATCCAAACCAACATTTCAGCTACAGCTTACAACGTCAGTACTCAGTGCCAAAAAGCCAGAAAGATATTAACTTTGTCACTTTCACTGTTGTCAGTGTGTGTTGGGCAGATTATCCTCAATGTGTTTAAACAGCGGCAGCAAGTGTTGAACCTCATGGTAAATGATCCATGAACCCATATACAGTATAAGAGTTGAGAGATAGGATGAAAAGCTGCATTGAGCTATGATGTTGTAATGTAATCTTGTGTGAATCCACCCTTTGAGTATTAGCACATGTTGTCAGATATTTTTTTGACAATGCGGGCTTTAAGAAGCAGGGTTTGATGATCAGGAACAAAGACAAAACCCAAGTACAATTTAAAAAAAGAGGTCTTATTTACTCCTGATGCATAAATGCATTTACTGTTATTATCCAGAGGGTGATCAACTCCTCTTCTGGTACAACCCTCTATAAATAAACCTAACACAAAGGGGAGATGACAGGGAAGGGAGTGAAAAGACTTCATAGCCACGTGATCTCCAGGAAAGAGAGGGAAGGTATCCAATGTAGGTTAAGTTTTATTTTGAAGTTTTGTTTTTATTATGTGCAGTCACACCACAGGAGTGGCAAAAAACAACTACCGCCCAAGTAGCACTATCTTCGCAAATAATGAAGTGTTTTGAAGGACTGGTCAAGGAGCCCATCGCTTCCATCTTGCCCCCCTCATATGACCTACTTCAATTTGCATACCGCTCAAATCGCTCCACTGAGCATACCACATACACTGCACTGCACCTGAGCCTGGAACACCTAGAGAATAAGAATTCATGGGTCTGGATGCTGTTTATCAGCTTAAGCTCAGCATTTAATAGTATAATCCCTTAGCATCTGGTTAACAAGCTGGGCCAATGGGCATGAACACACCTCTTCAAAAAGGGATTTTTGACTTCATTTTTGATTACTGGATAAAAAGCCACAATATATTATTTCGAGCAATAGTACACGTGTTTTTGAGGTGGTTTTAGAGCCGCCAGAATGCATCTTTAAAGGTGCCTTTACATCAAACACGAACGGGTGGCGCAAATCCATACAAAGTGAATGGGAAGTGGCAAGCACATGCAAAATCGCACATTCGCACATTCACGTCCAAGGGATGGTGCCGGACGTTGATACTTTTACTGCCATCACCGTAGTAAAAGTATCAGCATTGAAGAGTAAACTAGTTTGAAAATGAAACTGTCACTCACCTGGAGACAGAAGAAACGGGAGCTCTTCAGCTGAATCGGGATATCGGAGTTATTTACCCACGGATTTCTGCCACGGACGTGCTAGTAGTGCTAGCAAGCTAGCAACGTAAACACCCATCTTGTAAAGTTTTGAAGGTAGAGACAACTTTTTCAGGTGAGTCCCCCGTCGGATAATGTAAACCTAAGCGTGGTGTTATGTTGGGGATTTCCATAGCAGGTTGAACACAGCTGCAAAAGTTATAAAGGCAACTTCACCTTTCTGCATCTCACCTGTACATGTCTCATTCATGTCGTGTGTTTACACTGAGTTATAATGTATTCGTGCTACGCAAAAAATTTGCCCGTTCGCGTTTGGTGTGAAGGCATCTTAAGGAAACCAATGCTTTTTATCCCCTGCCGGTTGAAACCCAAAGGGGTCAAAGAGCCCTTTGGGTGGAGCCCAAAGGGGGATTATGTTATGGGTCCATCCGTCTGTCCGTCTTTCCTTCCATCCGTCCGTCCGTCCGTCCGTCCCACTTTTGTGAAATCAACTCCTCCTACAGTTTTGGTCCGATTGTTTTGAAACTTGGTACCATGGTTTGAGATACTCTGATAAGATAAGATAAGATAAGATAAGATAAGCCTTTATTAGTCCCACAACGGGGAAATTCCAGGATTGCAACAGCACAGGGATAGCAACACTCAGAGCAACAATCAGAAGGCAAGAAAAAAAACAAAAAAAAACAAAAAAAAAAAACAAGCAAGCAAGAGCAGCTAATATACATATGTACATATTACTATAAAATATATATATACACACACACACACACAGACACACAGTGCAGAGCATTGTAGCTGGATGGAATAAATATATGAATATATGAACACACAGTGCGGAGCATTGTAGCTAGATGGAATAAATATGTAAATATATAAACACCCACAGTACGGAGCATTGCAGCTAGGTGGAATAAATATGCAAGTATATAAACACACACAGTGCGGAGCAATGTAGCTAGATGGAATAATATGTAGATATATAAAAACACAGTGCGGAGCATTGTAGCTAGATGGAATAAATATATAGATATATAAATATAAACACACCCAGTGCAGAGCATTGTAGCTAGATGGAATAAATATGTAAATATATAAACACACACAGTGCAGAGCATTGTTGCTAGGTGGGATGAAACAGCATAACCGTCTATTTAGTTATCCTACATGGTATGATTATGTGCCCATACATATTCTCACCCTCCATAGCGACCGGTATGTTCCTAGTTGTATGCCGGAGAGGACCATTGTGTAAGTCTATTGCATCTTTTGCATTCAAAAAAAACCTATTAGTTTGTTACGTCTTTTTGCTATCTCTGCGAGCAGCCCTGCTTAGGTTGTACAGTCTGACAGCCGTTGGTAGGAAGGACCTACGAAACCTCTCGGTTGTGCACCTGGGATGATGTAGTCTGCTGCTAAATGAGCTCCTCAGTGCATCCAGTATGTCCTGCATAGGGTGGAACTCGGACTCCAGCAGAGATGACAGTTTAGCTACCGTCCTTCTCTCTCCTATCTCCTCCACCGGATCAAGGCGCTGCCCCAGGACAGAGCTAGCTTTCTTAATCAGTTTGTTCAGTCTCTTCCTATCGGCTGGAGTAATGCCACTGCCCCAGCAGACCACTCCAAAAGTGATGGCTGATGCCACCACCGTGTCATAGAATGACTTCAGCAGCGCCCCTTGTACACCAAAAGACCTGAGTCTCCTCAGCAGGAACAGCCTGCGCTGTCCCTTCTTGTAGAGTGCGTCAGTATTGTGTGACCAGTCTAGTTTATTGTTCAGATGAATACCCAGGTACTTGTAGGATGTCACCATCTCGATGTCTGTTCCCTGTATATTTACTGGTGCTGTGAGGGGCTGCCCATGCCTGCGGCAGTCCACCACCAGCTCCTTAGTTTTCCTCGCGTTGATCTGGAGGCAGTTCCGATGGCACCAGTCCACAAAGTCCTGGATAAGCCCTCTGTACTCAGCTTCATCTCCGCTGGAGATGAGACCAACGATCGCAGAGTCATCAGAGAACTTCTGTAGATGGCAATGTGTTGTGTTGTGTGAGAAGTCCGCAGTATAAAGAGTGAACAGGAGGGGAGCCAGCACCGTTCCCTGGGGGGCCCCCGTGCTACTGATGATCGTGTCGGAAACACAGTCCCGGGTTCTCACAAACTGAGGCCGGTTCGTGAGGTAGTCCAGGATCCATGATGACAGGTGCTGGTCCACCCCTGCGCGCAGCAGCTTGTCCTTCAGGATCATCGGTTGGATGGTGTTGAAAGCACTGGAGAAGTCAAAGAACATGATCCTCACCATATTCCCGGGCTTCTCCAGGTGGGACAGAGAACGGTGAAGGAGGAAGATCACCGCATCCTCCACCCCAATGCCATGCTGGTAGGCGAACTGGAGTGGATCCATCGCTGGTTCCACCAGGGGGCGGAGATGAGCAAGGAGCAGTCTCTCCAGGGTCTTCATCAAGTGGGACGTCAAGGCCACCGATCTGAAGCTGTTCAGGTCTTTGGGGTGGGAAGTTTTTGGTACAGGTACCACACAAGATGTTTTCCACAGCTGTGGTACCCTCCCCAGTTTCAGGCTCATGTTGAAGATATACGTCACAATCCCACACAGCTGGTCTGCACAGGACTTGAGGAGCTTTGCGCTGATGCCGTCCGGTCCCGACGCCTTCCTCGCCTTGATCTTCCTCAGCTCCGTCCTCACCTGGGTCTTGGTCAGGGTCAGGATGGGGGGCTGTGTGTTGGGAGTGGGGGGGGTGTCGGTGGAGTGGGGAGTGGGTAGCAGGACTTGATTTCTTAGAGGCAGCAGTGGTTGTTGTGCAGACAGGGGGGAGGGCGGTTGGTCAAATCTATTGAAAAACAGATTCAGGTTGTTCGCCCACTCCCTGCCCCCTGTGGCCTGGGGGGAGGTATTCTGGAGCCCCGAGATGGTTTTGAGGTTTCTCCAGACCCCGCTGATGTCGCTCTGTTGCAGCTTGTCCTCCATCTTCTTCCTGAAGCTGTCCTTGCCTTCTCTGATCTTTCTCCTCAGCTCCCTCTGTACGGACTTCAGCATCTCCCTGTTCCCCGACCTGAAGATCCTCTTCTTCTCTCTCAGAAGTGTTTTTATCTCAGGGTTGATCCAGGGTTTGTTGTTTGAGTGACGCCGTATGGTCTTGGTGGGAACGGATTTGTCCACACAGAAGCTGAGGTAGCCCGTGAAGGTGTGAATGAGGCCATCGATGTCCTCACCATGTGGATCGCAGAGCTGCTTCCAGGCAGTGGCTTCAAAACAGTCCTTTAGAGTGTCCATTGTCTCCTCAGACCATAACTCCACAGTGTGCATGGCCGGAGGTTGTCTGTGCACTAGGGGTTTGTACACCGGTCGGAGATGAACCAAGTTGTGATCCGATCTCCCAAGTGGGGGGAGTTGTGATGAGGTGTACGCCTCCTTAGTGTTTGCGTAGAACAAATCCAGTGTTTTATTGTCTCTAGTGTGGCATGTGACATACTGGGTGAAAGTGGGCAGAATGGGAGACAGTGAAACGTGGTTGAAATCGCCTGAGATGAGGAGAAGACCATCTGGGTGTTCTGTCTGCAGCCTGCTGGTAACTGAATGGATGACGTCACGCGCTGTCCCAGCGTTCGCCGTCGGATTTGCATAAACAACAATGCAGATCACGTGTGAGTGTTCATCACTCTCACTGATGATGCACATGTTGCAATTTCACTCTCATTGGATGACTTTGAAGTCAAAGGTCAGAGGTCAGATTTTCCCTAAATTTTCTAAACACAATAACTAAAAGAAATGATGTAAACTTTTCAAATCAATACAGTAAGTAGTTGTATCTACTACACATCTCGAATGACTTACACCCCACCTTACTATGGGTTTGGGGTCAGGGGGTCAAAGTTCAAAGTTTACATTCCAGTTGCAATGGTAATGCTACATTTACTATTACTATAGAACAAGTAAAGCTAGGGCCACAAAACCTGATATACAGGTTCACCTTGGGATCCTGACCTCTAACTATGGGTTTGGGGTCAAAAGGCCAAAGGTCAAGGTTAGCATTCCCTATGCCTTATTACTGTACAATGAGTAAAGTTAGGGTCACCCAACTTGGTACACAGGTTCATTCTGTGATCCTGAAGGGTGACTATGGTTTTGGGATCACAAGGTCAAAGGTCAGCATCATAATGGCTTATAAACTATATCTCAACAACGAAAAAACCTTGCTACACAGGTTCACTTTGAGATCCTGATCCCTGACTAAATTTTCTAAACACAATAACAAAAAGAAATGATGTTGACTCTTCAAACTGATACAATAATTGTATCTAATACACATCTTGGACGACTTACACCCTCAACTTATTGTAGGTTTGGGGTCAAAAGATCAGAGGTCAAAGTTAGCATTTCTTATGCCTTATGACTGTACAACGAGTAAAGTTAGGGTTACCACAATTGGTGCACAGGTTCTCGTCTGACTGTCTGTCTGGTTGAATGTGCTGTGGTTGAGCTTTAAACCCTTTGTGATAGAAGGGAGGCTCGTCTGTTTGTTAAACCTGGTTCGTCTGTTTGAGCAGTACACCTGTTTGTAAATGGACAAAGGGGGGACTCGTCTGTTCTTCTGTTTGAGCTTGAGCCCATTTGTGAGAGAATGGGGGGTCATCTGTCTGTTTAGTTGAATCTGGTCTGGTTGGGCTTTGGACCCTTTGCGACAGAAGGGAGGCTCGTCTGTTTGTTAAATCTGGTTCGTCTGTTTTGAGCTTGAATCCATTTGTGAGAGAAATAGCAGCTTATCTGTGTGGTGGATTTGTTCATTTGTGTGTTCACTGGGTCAGTTTAGGTAAGTGTGTTCCATTCAACTGGTTTTGATATCACTGGTAATTTCTCCTGTTAGGCTTAACACTGAACAGCCCGCATTTTTTCCCCCTTGTCCTGTCAGGCAGCTCGGTGAGCAGAACAGAAATCTGTTACCCTTATTGTGCCGAAACAGATTTACTTGGCCAGAAAGAGCTTTATATAGTACCTAGCTATGTACTGTATATTGTTGTAACCTCCTCTTGTAATTACTTTTACGACTTTATTTAAATAATTTTACCTATGAAGGACCCAACAGGATGCGGAATGGGGAAAGGAGGTGTGAGGAGAGGGAAGGAAAAGGGAGAAGAACAGACAAAAAAAGACAAACAAACCAACAACTAAAACAAACAGAAGACAGAGTGCTTCTTCCATCAAAGAGGTCTCAACACGAGTCTGGTATCCGCACCTATTAAAGGAGTGTGTGTGCATCCATGTGCGTGTGTATGAAAGTGCGCACAATTATAATAATAATTGTGTGCATGTGAGTGGTTAGTCAGAAAACACACGAAGAGGGCAGCCAGTGGCAGCAACCATCCCCCCGGAAACCCAGAGCAAGCAGGACAACGCAACCCCCCACCCCCCACAGAGCACAAATGTCCGAGGCCAACAAGCCCCAGGAAAGCCAGGCATCCGTCCCAGGAGGGAAGGCTGAGGGAGGTTGGGCTTCCAGGCGGCGGGCACGGCAAGCCCACACGCCCGGACCCATCAACCCCCCACCCGCGGGGCCAACACCAGCCCCCAGGCCCCAGGCGTCGGGAGGCCAGCACCCCTACCCCCGGGCGGGTCCCACGCCCCCGGTGCAAGCCCCCCCAGGCACCCCCACAGCGGGCCCGCCCCATCCCCAGCGCCACCACCGCACACCCCGTGGACTCCCACACCCAAAGAAGCCCCCCCCACCCAGGCGAGCCCACATGGCCAGGAGGCACTACCCCCTCAATCCAGCACCTCCCGACCAGCAGACACACCCATTCCCATGCATTCACACCCCCATGCTATCATACACACCAACACACAGTCAATTATTCTCGCTCGCCCTCTCCCCCACACAATCCCGCACTCGCAATCCCGGACCCACCCACTCTCTCTCACTGCTGTACACGCTTAATCTCGCTCTCGCTCTCACTCCCACTCGTCCTCAGAGTCACCAACACTCACTCACGTTCAACCATACACGCACTCTCACTCTCGCTCCGACCTACTTACATCCATTCATGCTCTCCCCCACACACTCACCCACATTCATTCACCCTCATTACTTAGGGTTCATGCTCGCTGCATCTGCAGTGATAATCTGCAATGATAAGACAAAGCAGGAGACACTCCAGAGCAGGATGAAGAGGTTGGATGAAGAGGTCTTTCCAGACCGAAGGAGCGTTAGCGTCTCCGTGCAGACCAAAGGGCAGCGCAGCTTAAGAGGGCTGTCTGATGAGAGGACCAGGTGTGCGCGCAGCTGTCGAGGCAGTTAGGACAGCAGGCACACAGAGTAGGTCACCACAGTACTCCCCCCCCCCTACTGGACACCTCTCGGCAGCCGATCCAACCTACCCGGGTGAGTCCGGTGGAAGTCCCTGATGAACTCCAGATCCATCACGAAGGAGGGAAGCACCCAGCATCTCCATTCTGGACCATAACCCTCCCAGTCCACCAGGTACTGGATGGAGTTGACTTTCCAAGCAGGGTCACCATCGATCATCCCCAGTGGAGGTGGCGTCTTGGGAGGGGGGCACAGAAGGCGGGAAACAAATGGCTTAACCTGAGAGGCGTGGAAGGTAGGACAGATGTGGAGGGAGGGGGGGAGAGCCAGGCGCACAGCGAAAGGATTATCAATGTGGGTGATGGAGAAAGGACCAATAAAGCGCTGGGATAGCTTCCTGGACTCAGTCTTAAGATTGATGTTTTTTGTGGTCAACCATACCCGCTGCCCGACCCGGTAAGATGGAGCCGGGGTCCTGGGGCGGTTGGCGATGTCTGAGTTGCAGTCCGCCGTGCATCGAAGCACGGCCCGGGTAGCCTTCCACAGCTGGCGACAGCACTTTATGTGGGCCTGCACGGAGGGCACAGCAATGTCTTTCTCCTCCTCCAGGAACTCACACTGACCATTATTCTGGAGATGATGCCCCAAGGACAGACTTACTGTAGCCCCGACAGCCTTACAGAAAGCTCACCACACCTGCGAGATGAACTGGAGCCCTCGGTCAGACACGATGTCCACTGGGATGCCGTGGAGCCACACCACATGTAGGACGAGCAGGTCCACTGTCTCTTTGGCCATAGGGAGCCCCTGTAGGGGGATGAAGTGGGGCGCCTTGGAGAACCTGTCCACGACCATGAGGACAACGGTGTTGCCTGCAGAGGGGGGGAGACCAGTCACAAAATCAAGGGCCATGTGGGACCAGGGTCTGTTGGGAATGGGAAGGGGATGAAGCAGGCCCGCCGGTAGAGAGGAGGTTGTCTTGCAGGTGGTGGACTGGGGGCAGGCTTGAATGTACTCCCCGATGTCCCTCCGTAGCGATGGCCACCAGAAAGTTCTCTGAAGTTGGGCCACTGTACGCGCCATCCCAGGGAGGCACAGCAGCTTGGAGGAGTGTGCTCAATTAATGACCTTCCCCCGGACCGCAGAGGACACATACATCCTTCTCGCTGGCCCCCTGCTCAGGTCAGCCTTAGTCTCCTGTGCTTTCCTAACCCTCTCCTTGACACCCCATGAGAGGGTGCCCATGATGCATGAAGGAGTAACAACGGGAGATGGTGGCACCTTAGCAGCATCAGAGGAGAATTGCCTGGAGAAGGTGTCCAGCTGGATGTTCTTAGATCCCGGGCAATAGGTGATGGTGAAGTTAAATCTGCCGAAAAACAGGGACCAGCGAGCTTGCCGAGAGTTGAGTTGTTTGGCCGTCCTGAGGTTCTCCAGATTCTTATTGTCAGTTCAAATGACAAAAGGCTGGGAGACCCCCTCCAGCAGTGACGCCACTCCTCCAAAGGCAACTTGACCGCCAGCAGCTCCCTGTCCCCGATGTCATAACTCCTCTCTGCAGGGGATAGACGGCGGGAGAAGAATGTGCAGGAGTGGATCTTGTCGTCAGCGGGAGCACGTTGAGACAACAAAGCCCCCACGCCGGAGTCAGAGGCGTCCACCTCCACCAGACACTGTAGCGCGGGGTCCACCTGGGCCAAAATAGGAGGAGAGGAGAATAGTGATTTCAACTGAGCAAAAGCTGCCTCCGCCTCCTCCATCCACCGGAATGGCACCTTGGTGGAGGTGAGGCAAGTGAGGGGTAGGGCAATGGTACTATAGTCTTTGATGAAGCGGCAATAGAAATTGACAAAACCCAGAAACTGCTGCAGCTGCTTCCGGGAAGATGGAACCGGCCACTCTACCACCGCCTTTACCTTGTCCAGATCTGCGATGATCTGGTTGTGGGAGATGACAAATCCCAGAAATGTGGTGCGTGGGGTGTGAAACTCACATTTCTCGGACTTGATAAATAGTTTGTTCTCCAGTAAGCGCTGCAGAACCCACCTGACGTGTACCCGATGCTCATCAAGGGACTGGGAAAAAATAAGGATGTCGTCGAGATAAATAAACACAAAAGAATCCAAAAAATCCCTCAACACATCATTGATCAGCCGTTGGAATACTGCGGGAGCATTAGTTAAACCAAAGGGCATCACCAAATATTCGAAGTGGCCACTAGGAGTGTGGAACCCCGTCTTCCACTCATCCCCTTCCTTGATCCTCACCAGGTGATAGGCGTTGCGGAGATCCAGTTTAGTGAACACTGAGGCCCCCTGGAGAGAATCAAAGGCGGTTTTAATGGGGGGAGGTCCTTGACTGTGATGTTATTAAGCTCCCTAAAATCAATACAAGGCCTAAGCGAACCGGCCTTCTTCCCCACAAAAAAGAATCCCGCCCCCACTGCTGAGGATGATGGCCTGATAATGCCCGAGCTTAGGGATTCTTTGATGTATTTATCCATCGCCTCCTGCTCTAGGGCAGAGAGGCTATAAAGCCGGCTGGATGGCAAAGAAGCCCCTGGCAGGAGGTTAATGGCACAATCATAGGGGCGGTGGGGGGTAAGTGATAGTGCTTGAGCCTTGCTAAAAATGGCACCCAGGTCATGGTATTCGGGGGGTACCGATGAAAGGCCAGACGGGGGTGCGTCAGGAGAACAGAGGGGAATGGAGGGAGAGCAAGCACAAGACTGTAGGCAGGCACTCAGGCAAAAGGAGCTCCAGGAGACGATGCTTCCCGATCACC
Organism: Pholidichthys leucotaenia; assembly: GCA_020510985.1. Lineage (NCBI taxonomy): Eukaryota > Metazoa > Chordata > Actinopteri > Cichliformes > Pholidichthyidae > Pholidichthys > Pholidichthys leucotaenia. The sequence goes on from CM035838.1 coordinate 441,187,456, forward strand.
AATCAATAACCGAGTTGTGTAGCCGGAGCCAAGGGTAACCCAGAATAACCGGGGAGGCTGAAACGGGAAGCACAAAGAACCTAATCTGCTCCCAGTGATTGCCTGATACCAACACAGAGACCAGAGCAGTTTGTTTCATGACAATAGCCAGCGGAACCTTTGACAGAGCAATGACTAGTTTCAACGGACTCTTCAGCCGGTGGCAAGGGAGCCCCAGCCGGGTTGCCAGATTCTCAGAAATGAAGCTCTGCTCGGCCCCGGAATCAATGAATGTATGGGTGGCTATTTCATTGTGATTATGTAAGAAACAAATGGGAAGCAGGAATTTAGTAAGGGAATTCGCCCGGGGTGAGTCCATGAGTCCCCCTACTGTGATGCATGGACCCCCCCCTTTTGGCCGAATGGAGCAAGAGGCCAGCTCATGCTCCTCACTAGCACAATACAGGCACAACCCAAGCTCCCGGTGGTGTTGCTTTTCATCCGGAGGCAGCTTAGATTGGCCCATCACCATGGGTTCCTCAGTCTCTAAGGGATCGGGGGGGGGGAGGGCTAGCGGGGGGGCTGCGGGGAGTGGCTAAACTGCGAGCCCGGACGACCAGGAGGTCGATGCTTACTGGCTCACTCCCTAAGCCGGTTATCAATGCTAATGGTGAGGGAGATTAGCTCGTTCAGTTTGCTGGGTTTGTCTATGCGGGCTAATTCGTCCCGCAGGCTAGGGCCAAGGCTGTGAGTGAATATGCTGCAGAGAGAGGCATCCTCCCACCCTACCTCTGCTGCCACCACCTGGAAGTCTACTGAATAATCAGCCACTGATCTACTGCCCTGCTTGAGATTAAGTAACTGGGTGGTAAGAACAATGTCTTGGTTAGAGTGATCGAAAACCTAATTAAACTCACTCACAAACTGATCAGAATCAGAATCAGAATCAGGTTTATTGCCATTGTTCATGTGATACACAAACTAGGAATTTGTCTCGGTGCCATGCTGCAACATTAAAAACATAATGAGAAAAAGGGATAAACTAAAAAACTAAAGGACTAGAAACGTGCAATAAGTGTAGAAAAATAAGTAATAATAAGTAATAATAATAATAATAATAGTAATAATGAGTAGTACTAGTCAAGGCAGTTTTAAAAAATTAGCATGTAGCAGATAATGTGAAGTACCACATAGTGCAGTCAATAATGCAACAGAAAAACAGTGATGATTGACATGAGTCTGGTTGAGCTGCTGTACATAGTGCACGAGAGTCAAAAGTCACTTAGTGTTCAGCAGTCTGATGGCAGAGGGGAAAAAGCTGTTCATGTGCCGGGAGGTTTTAGTCCGAGTGGACCGAAGCCTTCTACCTGAGGGGAGGGGGGCAAACAGCACGTGACCAGGATGTGAAGGATCGGCTATGATCCGGCCAGCACGCCTCCGGGTCCTGGAGATGTACAGGTCCTGGAGAGATGGGAGCTTGCAGCCTATCACCTTCTCAGCAGTGCGCACGACGCACTGCAGCCTTAGTCTGTCCCTGGCAGTGGCTCCTGCGTACCACACAGTTATGGAGGAGGTGAGGATGGACTCGATGATGGCCGTGTAGAACTGCACTAACACCTTGGTGGGTAGCTTGAGCTTCCTCAGCTGCCGCAGAAAGAACATCCTCTGCTGGGCCTTTTTGATGAGGGAGCTGATGGTTGGCTCCCATTTGAGGTCTCTGGTGATGGTGGTGCCCAAGAAGCGGAAGGAATCTGCAAAGGTGATGGGAGAGCCTGTGATGGTGAGGGGGGACAGGGGGGATGTGACTTTCCTGAAGTCCACAATCATCTCCGCTGTCTTCAGAGCATTCAGCTGCAGGTTGTTGTGGCTGCACCAGGACACCAGCTGGGCCACCTCTTCCCTGTAGGCGGACTCGTCACCGTTGGAGATGAGCCCGATGAGGGTGGTGTCGTCCGCAAACTTAATCAGCTTAACAGACTGGTGGGAGGAGGTGCAGGAGTTGGTATAAAGGGAGAAGAGTAGGGGGGAAAGTACACAGCCCTGGGGTGATCCGGTGCTGATGCTAACAGAGTCTGAGACAGTCTTTCCCAGCCGCACATGCTGCCTCCGGTCCGTCAGGAAGTCGGTGATCCACCTGCAGAGGGAGTCAGGCACGTTGAGCAGGGACAGCTTGTCCTGGAGCAGATCGGGGCGGATGGTGTTGAATGCGGAGCTGAAGTCCACAAACAGAATCCTGGCGTAGGTTCCCGGGGAGTCCAGGTGCTGCAGGATGGAGTGGAGGGCCAGGTTGACTGTGTCGTCCACAGACCTGTTAGCACGGTAGGCAAACTGCAGCGGGTCTAGGAGGGGTGTGGTGATGGACTTGAGGTGAGACAGGACCAGGCGCTCAAAGGACTTCATGACTACAGAGGTGAGCGCTACAGAGGTGCTACAGATCATAGGTCAAACTAGTGTAATCGGGCCAAGCAATTATGACGTAAGAACAAGCTAAGGCCCGCCCCTCCAAGAGATTGACCACATACCCAATGCGGCTATGATTTGTGGAGAAATCCCCAGGCACACGCTGGAACACAATACCACACTGTAGCAAGAAACCCCGTGCTTCCCCTAGTTTACCACTGAATCATGTGGGGGTGGGGACTGGAGTCAGCCGAGACTGCTGGGAGGGAAGAGGGGTGGGACTAGCTAGCCCAGCCACTCCCCCGGGAGCAGGTGGAAAGGGCTGTGTCGGTGTGAGGTGATCCAGGTGAGTGTTAATCTGCATCAGTTGTGTAAGTATGACTTGCTGCTGGTGGGATAACTGATCTAACTGAGCCTTGACGATGCTAAGTCTCTGTGCGAAAACACTGTCTGCTGGGTTAGTCTGACAGAGACGTACTGACATGTTTGGTAAAACCCAGAAGCAGACTCAGACTCGGAATAAATACAATTATCTTTTATTGCAGCGTGAATGTGTGTGAGTGTGTGTGTGAGTGCAGAAGTGAGCAGCTGGGTGACCAGACCACGGTTCGAACTGGCAACCCTAGGAGAGAGAGCAGACATGCGAATGAGTTCACTGAGACCAGGGTGAATAAACAGGTGAATGTTTAGTCATACAGAATGGACGAAGGGCTGAGGTGCTGAAGAGCTCCCAGAGGTTCTGAACCTGCTGCAGTCCGTTCCGTGTCCGAGTGTTCGCCAAGGAGTGAGGTGAGGAATTGCAAGTGAGTAAATGGTGCTCATGCAGAGTGCAGGTTGAAGTTCAGGTCCGCCGCCAGGAGGAGGAGGTCCGCCGCCAGGAGCCTGCCACCTTTGCACAGGGGAGAAAAGGTGAAGCGGAGAAGGGATGGAATCTCAGAGGCTTACTTGGAGTTGGAGAGCTCTGGCTCCCAGAAGACCTGACAGAGCATGATAAGGCAAAGCAGGAGAAACTCCAGAGCAGGATGAAGAGGTTGGACGAAGAGGTCTTTCCAGACCGAAGGAGCGTTGACGTCTCCATGCAGACCAAAAGGCAGCGCGGCTTAAGAAGGCTGTCTAATGAGAGGACCAGGTGTGCGTGCAGCTGTGGAGGCAATTAGGGCAGCAGGCACGCAGAGCAGGTCACCACAAGATCACCATAATCCCTTTTACTTCACTGATCAGTCCCTCCAGGTTTTCGCGATGTTGCAATTCTACCAATTCCTGCGAATTGGTATCGACTACAGACCTGTAGCGCTCACCTCTGTAGTCATGAAGTCCTTTGAGCGCCTGGTCCTGCCCCACCTCAAGTCCATCACCACTCCCCTCCTGGACCCACTGCAGTTTGCCTACCGAGCCAACAGGTCTGTGGACGACGCAGTCAACCTGGCCCTCCACTCCATCCTGCAGCACCTGGACTCCCCGGGAACCTACGCCAGGATCCTGTTTGTGGACTTCAGCTCTGCATTCAACACCATCCGCCCCGCTCTGCTCTGGGACAAGCTGTCCCTGCTCAACGTGCCTGACTCCCTCTGCAGGTGGATCACCGACTTCCTGACGGACCGGAGGCAGCATGTGCGGCTGGGAAAGACTGTCTCAGACTCTGTTAGCATCAGCACCGGATCACCCCAGGGCTGTGTACTTTCCCCCCTACTCTTCTCCCTTTATACCAACTCCTGCACCTCCAGCCACCAGTCTGTCAAGCTGATCAAGTTTGCGGACGACACCACCCTCATCGGGCTCATCTCCAACGGCAACGAGTCCGTCTACAGGAGAGAGGTGGCCGAGCTGGCGTCCTGGTGCAGCCACAACAACCTGCAGCTGAACGCTCTGAAGACAGTGGAGATGATTGTGGACTTCAGGAAAGTCACAACCCCTCTGCCCCCCCTCACCCTCACAGGATCTCTCATCACCACTGCAGATTCCTTCCGCTTCCTAGGCACCACCATCACCAGGGACCTAAAGTGGGAGCCGACCATCAGCTCCCTCATCAAAAAGGCCCAGCAGAGGATGTTCTTCCTGCGGCAGCTGAGGAAGCTCAAGCTACCCACCAAGATGTTAGTGCAGTTCTACACAGCCATCATCAAGTCCATCCTCACCACCTCCATAACCGTGTGGTACGCAGGAGCCACTGCCAGGGACAGACTAAGGCTGCAGCGCGTCGTGCGCGCTGCTGAGAAGGTGATCGGCTGCAAGCTCCCATCTCTCCAGGACCTGTACATCTCCAGGACCCGGAGGCGTGCTGGCCGGATCATAGCCGATCCTTCACACCCTGGTCACGTACTGTTTGCCCCCCTCCCCCCAGGTAGAAGACTTCGGTCCATTCAGACTAAAACCTCCCGTCACATGAACAGCTTCTTCCCCTCTGCCATCAGACTGCTGAACACTAAGTGACTTATTGACTCTCGTGCACTATGTACAGCAGCTCAACCAGACTCATGTCAATCATCACTGTTTTCTTTTTGCATTACCGACTGCACTATGTGGTACTCCACAATATCTGCTGCTCGCTAATATATTTAAAAACTGCTCTGACTAGTATTACTCATTCTTATTCTACACTTTATTGCATGTATCGTTTTTTATTTCTTTTATTTTATCATGTTTAATGTTGCAGCATTGCACCGAGACAAATTCCTAGTTTGTGTACTACATGAACAATGGCAATAAATCTGATTCTGATTCTGATTCTGAATTTAGCAGGTTCTGCATACTTTGAATTTTGTCCAAATCACCACAGTTTTCCCGCAATTTTCCCCAACTGTCATCAGCTTCTGCCAATTTTGCCAATCAAATTTGTCCTCGAGTAGCGTACGTCATCATTCTGACCAATCAAATGCAGCAGTGTACCGCGCTTACTTCTGTGTTTGCAGTGAGTGTATTGTTTTACTCTGTATGTTAAGGGCCTTTTCCACTAGCACGCTTTAGCGCGACACGGGACGGCTCAGCACGCTTTGTACGCTTTTCCACAAGCCCCAACACGGTTTAACAGCCGTGATTCTCAGCCCCGCTCCAGGGCAGGGTACAGCAGTGCTGAGCTGTGCCGTGTTGTGACGTTAACAGACTGGTCGCCGCTGATTGGTCAGGTCATAACCGGCGCTGATTGGTCAGGTTGTAACCGCCTCTCTCCTCCTCCTCTTCTACCGAATCTTCACGACCTTCTCAATAAAGTTTTTGAAAAAAAAAAAAAAAAAAAAAAAGAATCCTCACGACCGCCATTACTCAGCACGCAACCACTGTTGGCGGTTTCTTTTCAGTGTATTGCTGTGCTATTTTCATTTATTCTATATCAAAAATGGCTTCGCGTAATAAGGGTGTTCCATGGACCAATAAGGAGGTGCAGTGTCTGCTCACTGCATTGTCAGACGAACGTATCCAGCGCGAGTTAGACGGAGCCGCCCGGAATGAAAAAATATACCGGGAGGTCTCGACATCGGAGTCCTTTAACGGTGAGTTTTAATTTTTTTTTATTGTGCGTTTTTTCGCAAATATATTCGGTAAGACGCTCAGTTTATTTATGCAATAAAAAAGCTGTTCATTTGTGGATGATGATCACTGCTTTATTGCAGCACACTGTGGACTAAAGCTTTTATTTTAATTATCCATGTGAACAATACGCTGAAATAAGCTTATGTAATCTTGTTAAAAACTATTGTCTTTTCTGTATATCTTGCACTTTCGTGCTGTATTTTATTGTGTGCATTTTCCTTGTAGAATCATCCCACGCGTCCGCCGTGACAGCCCGTCCGGATTAATTCAACCGAGCCTTCCTGAACCAGAGCAGGCAGAGACGGCTTCATTCAACCAAGCCTTGCTGACCCAGTTTGGGAAGATGGTGTAGAGGCACTCAGTGGTCGGCGTGTATAAAATGTTGATTAACCTTCATGTTGTGTTGCAAAGGTGTTTTTTTTTATTTTAATATTTTGTATATAATAAAATGGAATTGTTTTGGAAAGTGTGGTTTGTCTGTTATAACACTGAATTATAAAACAGTATAATTACATAGAAATTCCATTGCCTAGTCTGATGAAAATGATGCTGATCATCCTGCCAGGGGTCAACCATTGTAAATGTAATGTAATTTTTAACTAGACCAAAAAACAAATGTTTTTGTAAGCTTTCTGTTCTTTTTATTGAAATATCATAAAAAATTAGCACCAAGTCAAAGTAGGTACAAGTATATGTAAATTGAATGTTCTATCGGCATTCCAAATTCAGAGAATTACAATACTTTAGAAGGAGTGTAGCATCATCTAAACGGAAAATAATAATACTGTTGTTCCAAACGTTGACCTGAAGGTGAAAAACATGAATTTTTTTTTTATTCAGTACATCCAAAATGCCCTAGGATGTAAAAAAATAATACAATTTGGTGTTGGCCAGTGTGCCACTGTCTCATTATTTAATACGAATAAAAACAAGTTTCAGCTCATTATTTCTAGGTCATTTGGCAGTTAATTCAAAACAAAAGTGACTTGTGTTGTTGCAGCTTAATTATGAGATAAAATTAATTGTGAGATAAAACCACAGAGCGAGCAAGGCAATAATCCTTGGATCCTCCATTTTTTGTCTCGTGTAAATAAGGACTCAGTCGGGTGCGTAACGTCACGGGAGTGTGGCCCCGCCTCGCTGGGAATCTGCCGCCGCCCCGGTTCTAAAACCTCCTAACACAAACCATCACAGCACAAGCACAACACCGTGCTAATGGAGACAGAAGCATTCCGAGCCGTACTGAAGTGAATCAAGCCGTACCGAGGTGTGCTGGGCTAGTGGAAAACAGGCTTTATATATACAATGAATGAATATGCTAGTGTATTCCAAATTCAGGTGTTTATTCACAGCTCTGACAGCAGACGACTGTTTTGTCAGAAAGGTTAACTTCACACTCTGAATGCTGCATGTGTATCATCCAGTCACAGCAAAACATATTAAACAACCAATAGAATAGCTTGTAATTGTGAGGGAGTTCAAATTCTGTAGTAATGAATCAAGTTGTGTATATTCTCTAAGGATATTACATCCTCTTTCTTCTAAAATAAAACCCCACACACTTAATGAAACTAAATGCAGTCATTATATTGCCTGTGTGAAGTTGTTTACAATAACAAATTGCACTCATGAGAAGCAACTACTTAATACTGGCAAAATGCATTGCATAACAATTTAACAGACTGCAGATATCAAATTAGCTTACTGTGTAATAGATGTATGAACATTCTGCATCAGTATAACTCAACAACACTGCAGATATTTCTACAGATCCAGGATATTTCTGGGCTGCACGGTGGCGCAGTGGTTTAGCACTGTGGCAGCACAGTTTTACCCTCGGCCGGGGGACCGCGGGGATCATGAGATCATGGGTTCGATCCCAGCCCCCGACCAACAGTGAGCTGTGTGGAGTTTGCATGTTCTCCCCGTGTTGCGCGGGTTTACTCCGGGATTTCTCCGGTTTCCTCCCGCACACCAAAAACATGTAGGTTTAGGGCGCTCGCGCACGCAGCGACCAGCAGCCGGTGGCTTGTCACCAGACTGCAAACCAAGTCTACCTACGGGTACAAATAAGTAACAAAAAAAAAAAAAAAAAAAAAAAAAAATTTCTGGGCTTAATCATTTATCCGTATCTTGTCTGGTATGGGGCAGTATGAGGGGCTATTTCACTTGTATTCTGTGAGATGTGTGGTGTGGTTTTGTGATCAGACGCCGTGTCAGTGTGAGTGTTGTGCATTTCTTTTATGTCCAGAAGGTGGTGCCTGTTTCTTCTGTATTCCTGTCCTTCTGATGTGCGTATGTGATAGGATCTCTCAGTGTCAGCAGGCTGGACTACAACTGCTGGTTTCCCGTGTCCGTGCTCCTGGAAGCGGATGTGCTGTCCTGCTTGCAGCTGTGACATTGACCTGGCTGACCTGTCATGGTATCTCTTCTTATGCTGCTGTCGATGTACTCTTCTGGCATGAGCATCTGTGTGACTCATCACTTTTGGTTGAAGCTGCTGGTGGGTGCTGGGTAAAATGGAGCATAACTGATGACTCATCAGCGGCTGAGCTGGTGATCTGAAGTTGTCAACAGGGGAGTTGTGAGATTCAAGAAGGTTCAAGTATGGCAAGACCATTGCTTTGGGGGTAGTGTGGACTCGTAGTGATGTGGGTGAATTCCCACGTACTGACAAAAGTTTCAAACTCTTTGCACTTGTACTGAGGGCAGTTATCAAATATGACAGTCTGTGGCATGCCATGTCTGGCAAAGGAAGTTTTCAGTTTATGTATGACAGCTGAGGCTGTTGTACTGTGTAGCTTGTCAAGCTCGAAATATCTGCTGTAATAGTCTATAGTGACGATGTAGTTCTCATTGTTCCACATGAACAGATCTGTAGCAACTGTTTGCCATGGCCTGTCTGGGATTTGGTGGTTTATTAAGGGTTCTTTAATGTTGGTTGGTCTGTGTTTCAGACAGATGGGGCATTTTCTAACCATTTCCTCGATTTGTTTGCTCATCCCAGGCCAAAACAAAATGTCCTGAGCTCTCTGCTTACACTTTTCCATACTCATGTGGCTAGCATGTATTCTTGATAGCATTTCAGTGTGCAGTGCAGTGGGAATGACGATTTTCTCACCTTTGAAGATGATATCATTCTTCTGCGACAGTTCATCTTGATGGTTCCAGTATTCCGCCATGCACTGTGGGCACAATTTTCTCTCATCTGGCCATCCTCCCTTGATTGTTTTCACCAGTAGTGTTAGCTGTGTGTCCTTTTGAGTCTCTGCTCTGGTCTCTACCAGCTTAGTGTCACTTACAGGTAAACTGCTGTACACTACAGGTACCTGCATGTCCATGCCATCTCTGAGGCTATTGTTATCGTCAGACAGTGACTTTCTGGAGAGGGTGTCTCCCACGAGAATGTCTTTGCCTGGTCTGTGTGTGATTGTGAAATCATACCTCTGCAGTTGGAGTATCATCCTCTGAAGCTGTGGAGGTGCTGCTGCCAATGGCTTTCTCATGATAGATTCAAGTGACTTGTGGTCGCTTTCTACTGTGATACGTTGACCATAAACATGTTGACGAAAATGTTTACATCCAAATAAAATGGCATATAGTTCTTTCTCAATCTGGGCGTAATTGATTTCACTATATGTGAGTGATTTGGATGCACAGCCGATGGGTTTTCCTTCTTGTAATAGGACTGCACCTAATCTCTTCTTGGAAGCATCTACTTGTAGTCTTAGTTCTTCGTTGGGGTCAAAGAAGGACAGTATAGGACCTGGCTCTCGTGTGACCAGCTCCTTCATTTTCCTGAATGCTTTGCCATGTTGTGCATCCCATTGAACTCATTGGACCCTTTTAGCAGGTGTCTCAAGGATGTGTTGATGTCTGAGGGCATAGGGGCAAACTTTGACAGATACTTGACCATGCCGAGAATAGTTTCTAGCTCAGTTTTGTCTTTGGGTGGCTCCATGTCTCGAACAGCAGCAATCTTGGCTGGATTGAGTTTAATCCCATCCTTTGTGATGAGATGCCCAAAGTAGTTGACCTCTGTGGCACCGATCTTACTCATCTCTGGGTTGAGCTTGACTCCTCTCTCTCTGGAGCATTGCAGCATTGCCCTGAGATTTGTGTCATGTTTCTCCTTGTTTCTGCCATATAGGAGAACATCATCAACAATCACCATCATGCCCTGCAGACCCTCATCAGTTTTATCGATCTTATGTTGAAACTCATCTTGGGCTGATTTCAGTCCAAAAGGTAGGCAGAGGAATCTATATCGTCCAAACACTGTGTTGAATGTGGTCAGTTTGGGTGATTCTTCTGTGAGCAATAGCCCAGTAGCCTGACCTGGCACCCATGACACTGAAATAACAAGCTCTTGTTAACCTGGATGTGATGTCATCAAGAGTGGGTAGTGGGTAATGTGGTCTTTTGATGACTTTCTTTAGGTCTTGTGGGTCTAAACACACTCTCAGCTTGCCTGTGCATGGTTTTTCTGCAGCAACCATTGAATTTATCCATTCGGTTGGCTCAGTGACCTTCACAATTATCTGTTGCCATTCCATCCTTTGTAGTTCCTCTTTTAGGCAGTCACAAAGAGCAAGTGGAACACGTCTTGATGGGTGGAGTACTGGTATGGCATTAGGGTCAACATGGATTGTGCATTCACCAGGAAAGGGCCCTATTCCTGTGAAGACATCTGCAAACTCCTCCATATTGGCTTCACTGATGTGCCATGTACAGACATTATGAGCTTAATTAATCCAAAGTCTAGGCATGCTTTTAATCCTACTACTGGGGGTGCAGTTCTATCAACTATGTGAGTTTCCAGCACTAACTGAGTGTCCTGTATTGGCATGTGATGTTGCATCTGCCTCAGACGGCATGCTGTTTGACACCATAGCCGTAAAGTGGTTGATTTGAAGGCCATAGCACACATGCAAATTCCAGTTTTTAAACACACATGTGGGAATGGCATTAGTTGAGGCACCAGTGTCTAACTTAAAGTTAACTGTGGTCTTGTTTGGACCACCTTGTACAGTATCTCACGAAAGTGAGTACACCCCTCACATTTTTGTAAATATTTCATTATATCTTTTCATGGGACAATACTGAAGATATGACACTTTGTTACAATGTAAAGTAGTCACTGTACAACTTGTATAACAGTGTAAATTTGTCCACAATTTACTCACTTTTGTTGCCAACGGTTTAGACATTAATGGCTGTTTGTTGAGTTATTTTGAGGGGACAGCAAATTTACACCATTATACAAGCTGTACACTGACTACTTTACATTGTATCAAAGTGTCATATTTTCAGTGTTGTCCCATGAAAAGATATGATAAAATATTTAGAAAAATGTGAGGCGTGTACTCACTTTTGTGAGATACTGTATATCTACAAAGGCTTGCTCTGTGTCTTTAATGTCAGTTCCTTGTGTTACTGCATCATTGAACAGATCATTATTGTTCTGTCTTTGTCTGTGTTTTCTTCACTTAATGTGTGCACTCATTTTCCTTGTCTGGAATGACATACTTTTGCAAAATGATTCCCCTTGTTGCATATTTTGCATTGCTTTCCTCTAGCTGGGCAAGTGTCATTTACTCAGTGAGTCTTGTTGCCACAGTAACTACAGGCTTTACAGCGCTCCGTGTCTCCCTCTGCCTTGTGGAAGCTCGTGTCCCATTTAGCTTTGTCATAGTGCGTTTTCCAAGCTGCATGCTTTGAGGGCTGCTGACCAACCGCATGAACGGTTTTCTCGTGCATGCCGCTGCTGCCGCCAGCAATCGTTTTCAGTTGTGCTTGTGCAGTATCATGAGATCTGGCGATGTCTATTGCTTTAGCTAGTGTTAAATCTGACTCAACGTTCAGTAGCTTCTCCTTCACTCGGGGTGAGTGAATCCCCAAAACTATACAGTCCCGTATCATTTCCTCACTGTTAGCATAGTTACAGTCCTTCACAAGTAGTCTCAAATCAGTCACAAACTGTTCAAAAGGCCCATTGACGCCTTGTACCTTCTCATGGAATTTGTAATGGGCAAAAATGGCGTTGGTCTTCAGCATGACATATGCCTCAAAGTGATCACAGTACATTTTCAGTACCCTTCGTTCATCCTCCGTGAGCATCCACGTGTTATAGATATCTCTGCCTTTATCTCCAACCCAAAGGAGTAGGTAACTGCATTTCTCGTCTTCTCCTTTCTTCTTAAAAGGACCAGAAAACATTAAATCCACATGGAGTTTAAACTTGCGCCATGCTTCGGGCAGATTGTTAGCATCCGAGTCCATGAGCGGTGAGGGAACTCCAGCGACGTCCATATTTCCTTGTTAGTCAATATTTCTTCGCTTTCACTCTCACACCATGTTTTACTTTGTATTTTATACATGCAATAAATGAATACGCTTGTGTATTCCGAATTCAGGCATTTATTCACAGCGCTGACAGCAGACAACTGTTTTTTTCAGGAAGGCTAACTTCTCACATTGAATGTTGCATGTGTATCATCCAATCACAGCAAAGCATATTAAACAACCAATAGAATAGTTTGTTACTGTGAGGAAGTTAAAATGCTGTAGTAATAAATCAAGCTGTGTATTTTCTCTAAGAATATTACATGTATACAGAACAAATCAGTAAAAAACTGTGTGTGATTAAAAAAACACTCACCTGCAAGTTTTCCTACATTGTTCCTTCCTCTGTTTCCCCCGGCCCGCTGGTGAATGTCTTCTCGAGTGTCCGTAATGACCGTGTGTATGAAGTGCCAGGATTGTGTTGAAAACATCCCCCTGCCTGAAAGCACTCCCCATCTCGGGAGCGCACGTGAGCAGAGACGCCACAAACAAAAGGGTAAATCTTATACTACAGCCAGTGTTGCAACATTTTATACATCTTTAGAAGTACAAGTACTACTACGTCTTGTCAGTGAGTTTTAAAGCTATGAATCTCCAGTCTGGACATGGGCCAATGTGCGATTCAGGCAAATCCAAGGAGAGCCCTGCAACTTACCACAACAATCACAAAAAAAATCCTGCAAAATCCTGGAGGGACTGACTGATGGTTGCCTTTGTGAAAGATCTAGATTCTCATCAGAGGGGCTTCTTTAATTATGCCAGCTGCTGCAGCCCCATATTGTTCCCTACACACAGCGGAGTCACGCACTTACTGTACCACAGATACTTTTCCAGGGGTGCATTCATGTACACCATGTGAGATGCAGAAAGGTTCAGCAAAAACACAGTGTGCAAAGCTATGCGTGAAGTGGCAGGTGAGCTGACTGCACTTTGGGATAGCTTTGTGGGGTTCTCTGGCCACAGCCCAACCAGAGGATAAAGGAGGGCTTTTATGAAATCGCAGATAGGTGTAGCAATATTTAATAAAATATAGTGTAATAAGGTGCAGGAATTATTTATTTTATTTAGAAGTGGACGTGTGTGGGGGACAGAGTTAAATAGTCACCACAACACTCACTAAATGAAATAGAAAAGCACTTGTAAAAGGGGACACCAGTTCTAAAAGAATGAATTATTGATTAATTAATTTCAGTACCTTCACTTACTTAATGAATCAGTCTCAGAAATTAGTGAGTTCTTCACTGCCGTGACCCAGGAAAGCACATATGCAAAGGAAAACACCTCAACTTCTCTCGTTTACAAGTTAATTAAATGAAACTCATTCAGGTTACATGACAGTGCATTCAAATGATTGATCAACAGGTGTCAAATATCACATCAGCTGTTAATGGATTACTGAGCATAAAATCTATAGTTAAACCTTTGTGGAACCAAGAGGAAACCAGATTTTATGTTTCAACTGTAATGCAATGGAAGGCTGAGGTAATAAAATCAGAACGCAATTTTATGGGGAAAAATTACATCAGCTGATTTTCTGAAAAGAAGCTTCTGAATTAATCTACAAAATTGAAAGGCGGTTACTGAAAACAAAGAAAAAGAAATTTTCTTCAGTTTATAGCTTTGTCCTACGGCTGAGGGACTAATTGTATCATGAAATATTGGTTATGTTCAATTATAATTGATATTTAGGACATCTCGTTTAAACCCAGCAGATAGGAAAGTGGTAGTCTCACTTACAAACAGCCGGTTCCAAGTAGTCAGTGGTGGTCAGCGCCAGTAGGGTGGCACACAGGGGGGAAAGCGACTGCTGGTCGTCTTTTCAGGTCGTTCACAGCTGTGAGAAGCGTAGACTCGGCTGGGGGCTCTGATTGGGCATGCGGCGAGGAGCTGGTGACAGAGTGAAGGCTGGCCCCGGAGCAGGGCAGGGCAGCTAAAGGCTGGGGGCAAATTGCATTTAGACAGCGTCACCCACTAACTCCTGTTTTTTTTCTTAAACATTTTCATACGTGGGTGAGGCAGGGAAAACAAAAGTCCAAAAATCTCTATCAGTTCACTTTAGAGGCAGGGAAATCAAAAGTCCACTTTAACGGTCGGAAAAGTCAGAAAGTCAAAGAAATAAACGTTCAACAGAATAAGCACGGCTTCAGAGGTGAAGAAGGAAAAAAGTTGAGAGTTTGACCCTCATTTAAAGGTGAACTCAGGAAAAGAATGGTTTCCCCTCAGTTAACCAGAAAAACAGGCAACAGCTTATCAAAAGACAATTTAAGAAAGCTAGTGCAGGTTTTGACAAGGTTCAGACACACTCAAAAGACTTCTTAAAACTTCTTAAAACTTGAACATACAGGACTCACAGAACAACTTAGACAAAAACAACTTAAAGACAACTGAAAACAACTGAACTGCCGAGATGGCTCTGTCGTCATTTAACTGAAGTGCACTGCTGGGTCATAAACATAGGACTGGCAGCAAGACAGACCAATTATCTTCCATAAAGAGGAGTTTGAATGGGCTTTTGTCCAATGAGGGAACAGTTCTTTGTCTGTGAACAGCCAATCAAATGCGGGGGTGTTATCCAACAGAGAGGCAGCCTGAGGATTGGTTAGAAATAGCTTACTCAAGTTTTCAGAAAACATTCATTCAGGTCCTATGAAATTCATTATATACTTAATATAAAATCTAACTAAATTAAGTGACTCAAGGCTAATATTCAGTGACCATGCATTTATACTATTACTAATAAGTTTAACATTCATTTGAATAACATTCATGAAAAAGACATTCCTAAGACATGCAGTCACATTTAAATCAAGGATAAATAAATTATTGCAAACCATTATTGTCCATCACAAAGGCGATTATCTTCACAGTGTCCAGAGTTATTCTGAGGAATGAGAGCTTGAAGAAAAGTTAATGTTCAATCAGAATTAACAGTTCCAGATTGCACAAGTAATGAAACATATTCCGTAGATGTCTACTAGGAGGTACTGTTGAGCTGTAGATAATTTTTAGGTCTTGAAATGGGAACAGAGGGCATCCTACAGAGTTTTATGTGGCTTCTGGAAAGGCTCCAAGAGTTTATCAGCATAACCTGACAGGTTAAGGAGTGAAAGTTTGGAAGTTTATGACTTTTTAAGAGTATTAGTTCATGGTACGAACGGATGCTATCAGCACGAACTGTCCAACTGGGGTTTGACTCCACTTTATAGTCCACTTAAGCCTTTAAAAGCAAGTCCTTATCAGGTTATTCTACAAAAGGGAAGTTGTTTACACTGGGGTCCGGATGATGAAGACACACAGCAATTCTTGACCAGACCTTGAGTGAGAGTTTCTTTAAGATGAAGAAGAGTGATTTCCTGAATTAGCCTGAGGAGAAGCTGATGCTACATAGGTATTGGTGGACTTTGATGATACCCTATCTTCAGATAATGTAGTCTTTATGACCATATACCCTCTCCTTCTCTAGGCTTCCCCAGAGTGACAGGTTGTGCTTGGCAAAGCTGAAAATTGGACTCATCTGACATGATTTCAGAAACACCCAGAAGCAGACACCGGCTCAACAACAATAATGATCTTTATTGAGTGAAAGTGAAAGAGTGTGTGTTCGTATGGTGTTGTGTGTATGCGGTGCGGTGGAAGCAGGAGCGTGAACAGCAGGATGGATCTGGCAACCCTGCAATGACAGTAGAGACAAGAGGGATTAGACTCAGGCTGGCAGGTAATGATATTAACAGAGATCTTACAGTCTTACGGCAGCGAAGAGTTAATCTAGCTCTGAAGAGATGACTGTCCAAGACCGGCCCAGCATCCCGCTGTGGTGCCATGGTGCAGGTGCAGAATATTTACAGTGCATTTACAGTGGTCCACCCGTGCACAGGGAACAAAAGAGAGAGTAGGCAGGTGCAGAGAATCACTCTGGAAAAGCTTACGTAACGTTGGGGAGAAGCGACTCCCGTAAAGGAAAAAGCAGGAGATGAGAGGTGGAACTCTCACAGCGAAAAGCAGTGGAGGAAGACTCTGGAGAGGAGCTCCTCCTGGGAGAAAGCGTAGACGTCTCCGTGCTGCCTTCTGGGCAGCGTTCCTTATAAAGGGTGCTTAAGGAGGAGACGCAGGTGTGCCCACAGCTGTGAAAGATAATTAGGGCAAAGGGTACACACAGCGCGGATCACCACATCATCAGTCTTCTATGGTCCAATCCTTAAGGTCTTTTATAAACCTCAGGCTAGCTCTTCATTGCTTCTCATTGATGAAGGGCTTTTTTCTTGCCCTGCCCCTAATAGAATGTTTCGAACTGTTCTCACACGTCACTCCAGCTGCCATTTGCCATTCTTTTAGTAGGTCACTTGATGTCATCCTACAGTTGCTGAGTAACATTCAAATGAGTTGATGGTCCTCCCAGCCAGTGGTGAGTCGTTTTGCCCCTCTGCTGATCTGTAACTTTGTTGTTCCCAATGTCTGCTGTTTGCTCTTGTTGTTGTTGTTCTTCTTCTTTTAGATTTGATTGGCGGCTAGCAACCAGCCTACAGGTGCATTACTGCCACCTACTCTATCTTCAGACATCACTCTACAATTATCACATGTATATCTGCTAGAAAGCTATGCTAAAGCCTCCATTTATCACTCAACATATCTTGCTGTTGTTCTTTAGAATTGCTGTCTTAGAAATTAAGGATGGAAAAACCTGATGCTCACTGTATCTGTCTGCCAGTAAAGCCAGAATTGAACCCTTCTTTTCCTCACTTAAAACTTTTCGTTTCAACTTTTGGCATGGTCAATAGTTATTTTTGTTACGGTTCGAGCACCAGTCCCGTCCGCTCTCGAGCCATGCACTATCTTCTATTACAACTCACTCTGGGCCGTCATCTGCCTCAGCTGCGTGCACACCTGGGAGTAATCAGCCCCGGGCTATATAGCCCATTCTGCCTTGAGCTTTGGCACGGAGCCGTCTGCTATGATACGCTCTTCGTCCTGCGCACGCCCTGATTCCTCTCAGCCCTGCGCTTCATCGTTGGACTCTCCATTGGCACGTAAGCTCAACAAATTCCAACCTTACCTCTTCTCCCAGGCTCTCCCCTGTGCACAGGTGGATCCCTTAGGTGGCGGTTCTCTCCCTTGCGGCGGCGGAACCGCTCCTTTCACCACGCCGCGCATCACAACGCTTCACCGGGTGCGCTCAGCAGACACTGTCTCCCTGGCAGGAGGCCCAAAGCCCAAGCCGACGCCAACTCCAGGACATCTGCAAGTAAGCCTAGTCAATTCTCCATCTATTGCAATGCGGCTGAATTTAACACCTGTGTTTGGTTCTGTCTCTAGGGTTGCCAGGCTGTACGACGCTCTGTTTCACCCCCGGCTGCAGCTCGTTCACCCACACAACATTCACATACCGCATACACACACCCACGCACCTGCTGGTTATTCAATAAAGATCATTGTATTGAACTTGAGCCTGTGTGTGCGTGTTCCTTGGGTCCGACATTATGACAGTACGGCTCCGTCAGAGTGACCCAGTGAACAGCGGGCTTGCACACCGCTTTAACATCTTGGAGGCTCGAGTCGATCAGATTACTTACCAGCAGCAGGTTATTCTGAACCAGCTAGGTCAGATTAACAGCTGGTTGGATCGCCTGGAAGGACAGCGGGCGTTCCCTCAGGCTCAGAGCAGCAGGCCAGCTCCCTTTAGCTCCCCATCTAGCCAGGCTAGCCCGGGCGCGCTCACACATCTCACGCCAATCCCCACGCCCACACGCTTCAGTGGGAAGCTCGGGGAGGCGCGGGGTTTCATCCTCCAGTGTGAGACGGTGTTTCAGCGCGTTCCCGGGGACTTCCCCTCCAATCACAGCCGTATCGGTTATGTGGCAAATCTCTTGGAAGGGCGAGAGTTAGCATGGGTTTACGCCATAATGGCGAAACCCAGCTACGCTAATCTCACCTACGCCCAGTTCGTCCAAGATTTCCATGAAGTATTTGACCACTCGGATCGTGATAATGTGCTAACCACCCATTTATTAAACCTTCGCCAGGGTAGTCGGTCGGTGGCCGATTACACTGTCGACTTCCGGGTGGTAGCGGCGGAAGTTGGGTGGGAGGATGCTGTGCTTTGCAGCATCTTCACCCGTAGCCTGAGCCCTAGCCTACAGAATGAGCTGGTCTGCCTAGATAAGCCTGAGTGGCTCACTGAGCTCATTTCACTGGCCATTAGTTTGGATAATAGGATGAGGGAGCGAGCGGCCGAACGGAGGTCCTCCGGCCATTTGGGAGGAGCGGCGGAATATTTTACCCAATCTCCCACCTTGGCTCTTCCCGCGCTAGAGGGCCCGGATGACTCTGAGGCCATGGTGATGGGGCGAACTAAAATCTCACAGGCAGAGAGACAGCGCCACTGGGATCTGGGCCTCTGCATGTATTGCGGGGATGACCAGTATGACATCGAGTCCTGCCCAGTTCGGCCAAAAGGGGGGGTCCGCGAGTCGCAATAGGGGGCCTCGCGGACTCATCCCAGTCTAATCCCCTTTCCAAGTGTCTCCTGTCAATTAGGTTTTGTCACAACCGCACCAAGTTCCTCACACACGCACTGGTGGACTCGGGGGCTGAACAGAGCTTTATTTCTAAAGAACTGGCAACCCAACTGGGGCTCCCCTGCCAAGCTCTGCCAACCCCCCTTAACCTCATCACCCTGTCTAAGGCCCCCTTAGAGAAGGTAACACACCGGACTGCCCCGGTCTCGGCCATCATTTCTGGGAACCATCGTGAGGATCTCCGGTTGTTTGTCCTCTCCACCTCGGCTGCCCCTGTCATCCTGGGTTACCCATGGCTGCGCTTGCACAACCCCACTTTTGACTGGCGGACTGGCAGCATTCTCGCCTGGAGCCCGTTCTGTTTGAGTGCCTGTCTCCAATTGGCAGCTTGTTCTCCTGCGGTCCCCCCCCACCACCGCCCTTCCACCCCCCAACTTGTCCCAGGTGCCTTCGGAATTCTACGACCTTGGAGTGGTGTTCAGCAAGGCCCAGGTGCTGTCCCCCCCCCCCACCGCCCGTACGACTGTGCCATCAACCTCCACCCGGGTGCTCCCCTGCCGTCGAGCCACTTGTACAGCTTATCGGCTTCGGAGCGTGAGGCTATGGAGGCGTACGTACATCAAGGAGTCACTCAGCTCGGGCATCATCTGGCCATCATCATCACCGGTAGGGGCAGGCCTCTTCTTCGTGGGGAAGAAAGACGGCTCTCTTCGCCCCTGCATCAACTTCCGGGCTCTGAATGACATTACCATCAAGGACAAATACACCTTACCTATGATGGACTCTGCGTTCGACTCCCTCCAGGGGGCCTCCTGGTTCACAAAATTGGACCTCCGCAGCGCTTACCATCTCGTGCAGATCCGGGAGGGCGATGAGTGAAAGACGGAATTCCGGACCCCTAGCGGCCACTTTGAGTACCTCGTCATGCCGTTTGGGCTCACCAACGCTCCAGCCGTCTTCCAGCTGCTCATCAACGACGTCCTCCGGGATTTCCTGGGGTCCTTCGTTTTCGTCTACCTGGACGACATCCTGATCTTCTTTAAATCCCAGGAGGAGCATCAGGTTCACGTGAGGCGGGTCCTTCAACGGCTGCTCGAGAACAAACTGTTCGTGAAGGCCGAGAAGTGTGATTTCTACACCGAGAAGACCTCTTTTCTGGGTTTTATCATCTCGCACAACCAGGTCATTCCAGATCCAGAGAAGGTGAGGGCAGGGGTGGATTGCCCCCCCCCCCCCGCCGTCAAGGAAACAGTTGCAACAATATCTGGGGTTTGCTAATTTCTACCGGCAGTTTGTGCCCAAGTACAGCTCAATCGCCGCCCCCCTGACCCACCTCACCTCCCCTAAGGTGCCGTTCCGGAGGACAGAGGAGGCTGCATCGGCCTTTGCAGCCCTGAAGGCAGAATTCTCCTCGTCGCGGGTCTTGACGCAGGTGGACCCCGCGCTGCAATGTCTGGTCGAGGTGGATGCCTCTGATTTGGGGGTGGGGCAGTACTTTCACAGCGCTCCCCGGTGGACGGGGTGATCCGTCCCTGTGCCTTCTTCTCTCGGCGACTGTCACTCGCTGAGAGGAACTATGACGTCGGTGACAGGGAACTCCTGGCGGTCAAGCTCGCGCTGGAGGAGTGGCAGTACTGGCTGGAGGGGGCCTCGTTACCCTTTGTGGTTTGGACGGATCATAAGAACCTGGAGTACTTGAGGACGGCCAAGCGCCTGAATGCTCGCCAGGCGCGTTGGTCCCTGTTCTTCGGGCGCTTCCAGTTCACCATCACCTACCGCCCGGGGTCAAAGAACGCAAAGCCAGATGCACTGTCCAGGCAGTTCGCCTCAGAGGCCGCTGAGAAGCAGGAGCACACCATCCTCCTGGCTTCGTGTGTCGTGGGCGCCCTCTCCTGGGCCATCAGGGAAAAGGTCCTGAAGGCCCAAGAAACTGAACCAGACCCGGGCAGAGGCCCTAACGGGAGACTGTTCGTGCCATCTGTTGTTCGGGGTGATGTGATCCACTGGGCCCATTCTTCCAAACTCGACTGCCACCCTGGGATCTCCCAATTGGTGGAGTTGCTCCAGAGATCGTTCTGGTGGCCAGGGCTCCGGAAGGATGTCATCGGCTACGTTCGTGCCTGCTCCCAGTGTGCCACCGGGAAGACGTCTTCTTCTCCACCGGCTGGCCTCCTTCACCCCCTGCCGGTCCCTGGGAGGCCGTGGTCTCATGTGGCTCTGGACTTCGTTACCGGTCTCCCGGTATCCAACACCTTCCACACTGTGCTGACCGTCGTGGACCGCTTCTCGAAGGCCGCCCACTTCATTCCCCTGTGTGGGCTTCCAACAGCACGGGAGATGACGGACCTTCTGGTACAGCGCGTCGTGCGTCTGCATGGGATTCCCGCGGACATTGTCTCCGACCGAGGTCCGCAATTCGTGTCCAGCGTGTGGAAGAGCTTCTGCAACGCTTTGGGGGCCACAGTGAGCCTGTCCTCTGGTCATCACCCCCAGAACAACGGGCTGTGCGAGCGGGCAAATCAGGAGCTGGAGGATGCTCTGCGCTGCGTCATCGCCTGCAGCCCATCATCGTGGAGCAGTCATCTGCCTTGGATAGAGTATGCTCATAACCTAACTGTCTCTTCTGCAACTGGTATGTCATCTTTCAGGGCATCGCTGGGCTATGACCCCCCGCTGTTCCCCGAGGAAGAGGGGGAGGTGGCCGTACCATCAGTTCACGTGCACCTGAGGCGCTGCCGTCAGCTATGGGCTGCTACTCGCCAGGCCCTTTTACGCACAGCAGAGCGCAACACCAGGGCGGCGAACCAGCGCAGGAGACCTGTTCCGCAGTATCAGGTGGGTCAGCAGGTATGGTTATCGACGCAGCATATTAAACTGAAGGCTGAAAAAAGGAAGCTGGCCAAACGTTTTATTGGGCCCTTCCCTATTGTTAAGGTGGTGAATCCTGTGGCTGTGTGTCTGGCTCTCCCTCCTTCTCTCCATGTTTGTCCCACGTTCCACGTCTCGCAGGTCAAACCCGTGATCTCCAACCCGCTCTGCCCCCCTCCTCGAACCCCACCTCCACCCGTGTTGATCGACGGTGACCCGGCTTGGATGGTCAATTCCATCCTGGACGTCCGCCGCCGGGGTCGCGGATTGCAGTACTTGGTGGACTGGGAGGGGTATGGCCCCGAGTGGAGATCCTGGGTGCACCACTCGTTTGTGCTGGACAAACGCCTTATTGAGGACTTCCACCGGGCGCACCCAGGTAAGCCAGCGCCGAGAGGCGCTGCTCGGGGGGGGGGGGAGTACTGTTACAACTCACTCTGGGCCGTCATCTGCCTCAGCTGTGCGCACACCTGGGAGTAATAAGCCCCAGGCTATATAGCCCGTTCTGCCTTGAGCTTTGGCACGGAGCCGTCTGCTATGATATGCTCTTCGTCCTGCGCACGCCCTGATTCCTCTCAGCCCTGCGCTTCATCATTGGACTCTCCGTTGGCACGTAAGCTCAACAATTCCAACCTTACCTCTTCTCCCAGGCTCTCCCCTGTGCACAGGTGGATCCCTTAGGCGGCAGTTCTCTCCCTCACGGCGGCAGAACCGCTCCTCTCGCCACGCCGCACATCACAACGCTTCACCAGGTGCGCTCAGCAGATGCTGTCTCCCTGGCAGGAGGCCCAAAGCCCAAGCCGACGCCAACTCCAGGACATCTGCAAGTAAGCCTAGTCAATTCTCCATCTATTGCAACGCGGCTGAATTTAACACCTGTGTTTGGTTCTGTCTCTAGGGTTGCCAGGCTGTACGGCGCTCTGTTTCACCCCCGGCTGCAGCCCGTTCATCCACACAACATTCAAAGACCGCATAAACGCCCCCATGCACCTGCTGGTTATTCAATAAAGATCATTGTATTGAACTTGAGCCTGTGTGTGCGTGTTCCCTGGGTCCGACATTATGACATCTTCGCCTATTTGACGGCTGTGTGCCCCTTTTGGCTCCCCGAGCCTTTATTGTGACAGTGCTCGGAGGGGCTTCCGGCTGTCAAGCTTAACAGCTGAGCCACATTCACCTCATCAGCTGCTCTCCACTTAAGAGGGCAGTTGGGAATGAAAAGATGCGGCAGTCTCGTCAAGAACCTTCCCATGGTCAGATGTTATTGGAGCATCCCTCTGTTCATTCGTTGACCATTCTTCTTCAGTGACTGTAAGTATGTTACCTTATGTACCCGTTATTCCCTGTCTTTGATGGTTATTGTCACAGTGTGTTTTAGCCCCCCGTGGCTTGTTATTTTGTTCCTATTCTGTTCCTTTAATAAACCGTGCAAACTCACTGGTGATTTGTGGCGTCTTATGATGGCTCGCGAGGGCAATCCATGACAGTAGACTGCCACCAGACTGAGACACCTATCGCCGTGAGTTTTGCCTAATTGGACTTGTTCTTTCCTGTCTGGGTGCCTGCGTACTGGGAGGATTATGTCGTCATTCAGGGGCCACGCTCGGAGCCTGGGCTATGAGCTGGCGGAGGCCCTAGACTACGTAGATGGAACGCTTTTCACCGCGGGCCTCTATAACACTCCCAGCGATGTACGCCAGCACCTGGACCTCGCTGAGGACATTATTCAATGCCTTCCTCACCTCTCCAACCACCCGGAAGTCATGGCAAGGAGGGCTGACATCGCTGCACATCGTGAGAGACTCCGTGGGCTGGAGGGAAACTCCGGCAGGGAGCCGAGGGGAAGGCACCCTTGCCCCTTGCTTCGGGATCCCGTTCCTGTCCCCGATCCGGTCCAGGAGTTCTCACCACCCAGGGGTCATCCCCGAACGAGCGTGACGTCAGTTGGGATTCCCCCAGAGAGGTTGCAGCTGACAGCAATCTCCATCTGGGACCGAGTGGCTGCAGCTCGCTCCGCCGGCCACCCCACACAAATCATGAAGCACGTGACGGTGGCTGTCAGGCTGGTTGAGAGGAATCCCGAGCTGAGTGACTATCCGGAATACGCTGACCTGCTCGCCTCCGTTTCCGCACAGGAGCGGCGTTTTCCGAACTTCACCTTCACCTCGCCATCAGCCAGTGAATGTCGTCACCACGCTCCAAGCAAGCCTCAGCGAGAACCCTGTCTGGATCCGTTTCTGGGTTGTCAGAGGAACTCTGCCTCCCAGCCAGCCGCTCATTCAGCGTCACGACAGGAGGGAATTCCCGCAGCCTCTCCCCCCGGGTCACCTGTTCCTGCTGTCCCGCCAGCTCATCGTGCCCGGATCGTCTCGGCTGTCATCCCCTCCTCCTCGACGTCATCTCCGGCTGCTGTGAGTGTTTCGAGTCCTGCTCCGGCGAAACCCGTTATTGGACCATCGCGACCGGTTCCTCCTCGTCCTCCCAGGGGGCCCTCTGTCACCATCCAGCGGGGAAAGGGAGGAACAACGTCCACTACAGCAGGCACCATCCATCCTTCGGTAATCAGGCAAGTGCAAGTTCATTTATCTCCCCGTAGTTGTGATTTGCCTTGTCTGACTCCTGGGTGTGGAGTTTGGGGTTCGCAGTCCCCCAAGCTCCCACCACCTGCTGTAGCTTCTGTTATTGAACCTGTTGCCTTTGTGTCTCCCTCCGCTGAGCGGTTCACGACGCCAGGCCTACGTCGCCGGACGAGGAGGGGGCCTGCGGCTCTGGAGAGTCTGGTTCCAGCCCTGCAGCCACGTCTTGGGCAGAGGAGGAGAGCGGACTGCAGTGTGGAGCCTGCACCGATGACGAAGCATTCCTGGGTCTCCACAGATGAGCGGTCTGATCCAGCAGGTCAAGGGTCCCCTGCCACCATGCCATGCGGGTCGTCAGCGTGGACATCAGTGCCGGAGGGTCCTCAGGCTGCGGAGACCATCATGCCAGCTGCGGAGCCCGCCGTAGCCGAGTGGGAGCCAGACGACGACCTTCTTCGTCCTGAGCCTGGATCATCAAAGTCCTGGACGGCGACAGAACCCGAGTGCAGGCAAGTGCGCTACCTTATTTTCCTTCTTTCAATTTCGGAGCATTTTTGCCTGTCTCTCGGGGAGACGAGCCAGGGGCAGCCGTCCGCTGCACCCAAGCTCGTCTCGCTGGGCTCTGTCGCTACCGGTAATTCTGATCCCGGTTCTTTCCTTTCTCCTGAGCCTTCTCCCAGGGTCACCGGTGCGGAGCAAATCCCAGTCACTGTACTGGAGGTTCGGGGTTAGAGGTCGTCACTGGTGCTGCACCGACCCATTCGGGGTCCATCTCGGGTGCAGCCGTGACCCAATCGGGGTCCATCGTGGGTGCAGCCCCAGTATGGTTCAAAGTCGGTGAAGGAGCTGCAGACCCTCTGCCACCTGACATTGTACTGGCTCATCGTCATCATCATCCCCCTCATCATCATCGTCGTCACCATCCCAGCGCATTACCACTGGGGGCCGTTGGGATTCCCTACGTTCGGCCCGGCTCTCCCACATCTTTTCCGTTGCCAGGGAGGTCGTCGTCAATTGTTTCCCCATGGTTCTGGTGGCTGAGGGATGCGGGTCGGCCACCTGAGGAACTTCTTCGCCAGTTCAGCGCCCTGGGTCGGCCACCCGATGTACGGTGCTTTCAACTGGGCGACCTGGTTCGGCCGCTGGAGGTTCCGACTTTCCGGGCCTGGGACTGGGGTAGGCCGCCAGAACGTTTCCTTTTTCCCCAGTTCACCAGTTATTGGACTCTGCCTGCCGTCATCCTCGGGTGTTGCTTATTTTCGTTTAATATTAAGGTCACTCTCACTGGGAATGACTCCGACCGAGTGTTGGCAATACGAACCAAACTCTCACAACGGTCGTACAGAGACCGAATAGCTCGTAACAACAAGCCCGATACCCCATACTCCCGAAGCACCCCCCACAAAAATCCACGAGGGACGCGGTCAAATGCCTTCTCCAAGTCCACAAAACACATGTAAACTGGTTGGGCAAACTCCCACAAACCCTCGAGAATTCTCGAGAGGGTAAAGAGCTGGTCCGATGTGCCACGGCCAGGACGAAAACCACATTGCTCCTCCTGAATCCGAGGTTCGACCAACGGCCGGACTCTCCTCTCCAGTACCTTGGCATAGACCTTCCCAGGGAGGTTGAGGAGTGTGATCCCTCTAAAGTTGGAGCACACCCTCCGGTCCCCTTTTTTAAAGAGAGGAACCACCACCCCGGTTTGCCATGCCAAAGGCACTGCCCCCGACCTCCACGCAATGTTGCAGAGGCGTGTCAACCATGACAACCCAACAACATCCAGGGCCTTGAGGTACTCGGGGCGAATCTCGTCCACCCCTGGGGCCCGGCCACCAAGGAGATTTTTAACCACCTTGGCGACCTCAGCCCCTGTGATAGGCGAGTCATCCCCCCCGTCCCCAAACCCTGTTTCCTCTGTGGAAGGCGTATCAGTGGGATTGAGGAGATCCTCGAAGTATTCCTTCCACCGCCCGACGATGTCCCCAGTCGAAGTCAACAGTGTCCCATCCGCACCATACACAGTGTGGACGGGGAGCTGCTTTCCCCTCCTGAGCCGCCGGACAGTTTGCCAGAATCTCTTTGAGGCCGACCGAAAGTCTTGTTCCATGGCCTCACCGAACTCCTCCCATACCCGGGTTTTTGCTTCAGCAACCACCTGAACTGCACTCCGCTTGGCCTGCCGGTACACCTCAGCCGCTTCGGGAGTCCCACAAGCCAACCAAGCTTGATAGGACTCCTTCTTCAGCTTAATGGCCCCCCTCACCACTGGTGTCCACCACTTGGTTCGGGGGTTGCCACCACGAGATGCACCGACCACCTTGCGGCCGCAGCTCTGGGCAGCCGCTTCAACAACAGAGGTGGAGAACATGGCCCATTCAGACTCCATGTCTCCAGACTCCCTCGGAATGTGGTTGAAGTTCTTCCGGAGATGGGAGTTGAAGACCTCCCGGACAGGGGCCTCAGCCAGACGCTCCCAGCACACCCTCACTATACGTTTGGGTCTACCAGGTCTGAATGGCATCCTCCCCTGCCATCGGATCCAACTCACCACCAGGTGGTGATCAGTTGACAGCTCTGCACCTCTCTTTACTCGGGTGTCCAAGACATACGGTCGCAGGTCTGATGACATGAGTTGGACTCCACCAGGGCTGCCCTTTGTCACCGATCCTGTTCATAATTTTTATGGACAGGATTTCTAGGCGCAGCCAGGGAATGGAGGGTGTCATGCTTGGTGACCACAGGATCTCATCTCTGTTGTTTGCAGATGATGTTGTCCTGTTGGCTTCATCCAGCAATGACCTACAGCTCTTGCTGGGACGGTTTGCCGCTGAGTGTGAAGCGGCTGGGATGAGAATCAGCACCTCCATGGTGTCCTCCATAGTCCATGGTCCTCAGCCGGAAAAAGGTGGATTGTCCTCTCTGGGTTGGGGACAGGCTCCTGCCCCAAGTGGAGGAGTTTAAGTATCTTGGGGTCTTGTTCACGAGTGAGGGGAGAATGGAGCGAGAGATCGACAGACGGATTGGAGCAGCATCTGCAGTGATGCGGACGTTGTACCGGTCTGTTGTGGTGAAGAGGGAGCTTAGTTCTAAGGCAAAGCTGTCGATTTACCAGTCAATCTACGTTCCTACTCTCACCTATGGTCACGAGCTTTGGGTAATGACCGAAAGAACGAGATCGCGGATACAAGCGGCTGAAATGAGCTTTCTCCGTAGGATTGCTGGACTCACCCTCAGAGATAGGGTGAGGAGCTCAGTCATCCGGGAGAGGCTCAGAGTAGAACCGCTGCTCCTCCACATAGAAAGGAGTCAGTTGAGGTGGTATGGGCATCTGATTAGGATGCCTCCTGGACGCCTCCCACTTGAGGTGTTTCAGGCACGTCCCACTGGGAGGAGACCCCGGGGCAGACCCAGGACTCGGTGGAGAGACTATGTCTCCCAGCTGGTCTGGGAACGCCTTGGTATCCCCTCTGAAGAGCTGGAGCAGGTGGCTGGGGAGAGGGAAGTCTGGGCTTCTCTGCTTGAACTGCTGCCTCCGCGACCCGGACCTCCGGAAAAGCGGTAGAAGATGGATGGATGGATGGATTAAGGTCACTCGGGTGCATTGTTTTGTCCTCTATGTTGATCTGTGTATGTAGCGCTGTGTAGTGTGTTTTTCTGTTAACCATACTCAGCATTTTCCTCATTTGTGTCCTGTTCTATGTATCATTTGTGCGTTATGGAGTATTGTGTTTTCTTTCAACCTTACTCTGTAATTGCCTCATTTGTTCCCTGTCACCGTCATGGTTGTTTTTTGTTTTTTTTTCCCTTGCCCTGGTCTAATTATCATTTGTGCGTTATGGAGTATTGTGTTTTTCTTTTAACTTTACTCTGTAATTGCCTCATTTGTTCCCTGTCTCCGTCGTGGTTATTTTTCCCTGCCCCGTTCTAATTATCATTGTGTATTATGGAGTATTGTGTTCTTTTGACCTTACTCTGTAAATGCCTCATTTGTTCCCGGTCTTCGTTATGATGGTTTTTTCTCTCTCCTGCTGATTCTCGCCCTCCGGGCCTTGCCCCCCATCCACCCACCCTGGGGGAGGGTGGTGGGGGGGCGCTTGGGTGTCATAGGGCACTTGTAGTTCGCCCTTGGGGGAGAGGTACTGTTATGGTTCGAGCGCCGATCCCGTCCGTGCTCAAGCCATGCACCATCTTTGCCTATTTGGCGGCTGTGTGCCCCTTTTGGCTCCCCGAGCCTTTATTGTGACAGCGCTCGGAGGGGCTTCCGGCTGTCAGGCTTAACAGCTGAGCCGCATTCGCCTCATCAGCTGCTCTCCACTTAAGAGGGCAGCTGGGAACGAAAAGACGCGGCAGTCTCGTCGAGAACCTTCCCATGGTCAGACGTTATTGGAGCATCCCTCTGTTCATTCTTTGACCATTCTTCTTCAGTGACTGTAAGTGTGTTACCTTATGTACCCGTCATTCCCTGTCTTTGATGGTTATTGTCACAGTGTGTTTTAGTCCCCCGTGGCTTGTTATTTTGTCCCTATTCTGTTCCTTCAATAAACCGTGTAAACTCACTGGTGATTTGTGGCGTCTTATGATGGCTCGCGAGGGCCATCCATGACAATTTTTTGATTCCAATTACTTTTGAAGTTCTGCTAGCATTGTTTTTTTTGCCATCCAGCTAGTCCTATTGTAACAGGACAGTGATGACCACAGCAGTGGGGTTTTTTTTGTAATTTGAATTTTATTGGGTTTTCAATTTAGAAAATAAAGCAAACAAACAAACAAACAAAAAAACATTTAAAAAAAACAAATATACCAGTGAGAGGATAAAACATTCCATTTCCACCCTAATACTCCTAAGATGATTGGCTTAATCTACTACACCTATAAAGGTAAGATAGGATCCCCACTTATTGTAGAAGCTGTCCATCCTGTTCAGAAGTTTGTATGAAAGGCGTTCTAGTGCAGCAAGCTTGCCCAACTCCCTGAGCCATTGAGCTACGGGTGGGGCAGAGGAAGATTTCCAGTAAGAAGTGATCAACTTTTGGCCCACCATCAGAGCAGTCTGAATCCACTCGGCATCAGAGATTGGGTCCTGAATAGTTGATGGATCCCCAAGGACAAAAAGTCTCTGAGTAAATGGCACTTCTTGCTTAACAATTGTCATAATATGTCTATGGATCTGCAACCAAAAGTCCTGTATTACCGGACAACTCCAGATCATATGGATTAATGTCCCCTCCCCCTGTAGACATCTCCAGCAGCTTGAAGAATGAATGAGATTCGCTCTCAACATTTTACGAGGTGTCCAGTAAAATCGATTCAAAATTTTAAATTGAACAAGTCTGGTTTTCAATTCCCTAGACACCTTCTTCCCATTCTTTAAAATATGGCTCCACACAGCTCCAACAGTGAGCTGTGTGGAGTTTGCATCTTCTCCCCGTGTTGCGTGGGTTTACTCCGGGATTTCTCTGGTTTCCTCCCGCATACCAAAAACATGTAGGTTTAGGGCGCTCGCGCACGCAGCGACCGGCAGCCAGTGGCTTGTCACCAGACTGCAAACCAAATCTACCTACAGGTACAAATAAGTAACAAAAAAAATTTTTTTTTTAAAAATCAATAAATTGTGAATTCAGATCTTTTTCTCATACGTGTTTAAGGGATGAAGAATCTTTATTTGAGCTCTTAAGGAGCATTAAATAGAAATTTGAGGCCTTAGATCTTTTGCCACAGGAACTCAAAGCCTGGATGAGCCAATCTACATCAGGAGGAGGGGTAGTTGTAGATCCAAAGACTTGACACAGCAGATGTCGAAGTTGTAAATATTTCCAAAACTGATTCTATGGTAGTCCATACTGTGCCCGTAGACCATCAAATGATTTGAGAGCTCCCCCTTCATATAGATCTTTTAACATCAAGATGTCCTTTTTCACCCAGATTTTCCACATAAATAAGGATTTTCCAATATGGAGACTTGGGTTAAGCCAAATAGAAGCCATAGAATGAAGATGAGAGCTAAACTCTAGTATAGAAGCAACCCTCTTCCAAACGTATTGTAAAAAGGATACAATAGGATGCGACTGAAATTCAGAAGAAAGTTTGATTGTGATTAGATGTACTAGGGGAAGAGGGCTGCTCAGATAACTCTCCAAATAAAACCAAGGGGGAGCTCTCTCAGGGGGGAGAGCCCAATGAATCAAATGTCTAAGACTAAAAGCGTAATGATATAAAACTAAATTTGGGACCCCCAAACCTCCTGAATCTGTAGACTTTTGTAATCTTTTCAACTTTAATCTAGGGCGCTTACCATTCCATAAAAAGTTATTGCACAACCTATCAAATTGTCGAAAATAACCAACTGGGATCCTAAGAGGAAGAGATTGCCAAAGGTAATTAAATCGGGGTGCACAAATCATCTTAATAACATTGACCTTGCCCCAAAGAGACAAAAAAAGAGGTGACCACCTTTCTATGTCTATTTTAAATTTTTCGAGCAAAGGCTCAAAATTAATCTGAATCAGATCCGATAAAGTGTGAAGAAACAGGATGCCAAGATATTTAATTCCTAATTTTGGCCAAGAGAAGCCTATATTTTGACCAAATGTAAACAGTGTTTTAGGGCAGTAAGATGTTAGAGGGAGAATTTCTGATTTTATCCAGTTAACTCTATAACCAGACAAACGTGAAAATTGGTTAATAATTTTAAGGAGAGCTGGAATTGATTTTTGAGGTTGTGTAATCAGTACCAATGCATCATCAGCATACAACATTATCTTATGGGTACTGCCATGGACCTGAATACCGTCTTTGCCGTCTTTGCGGATAGCAACAGCTAATGGTTCTAATGCCAAAGCGAAAAGCAGGAGACTTAAAGGGGAGCCCTGGCACGTACCCCTATAAAGTCTAAAAGGCTGTGATGTAACTCGATTTGATATCACTGAAGCTCTAGGTTCATTATATAGTAATTTAATCCAAGAAAGAAACTTTGAACCAAAACCAAAAGTCTCAAGAGTCGCAAAGAGATACTGCCACTCAACCCTGTCAAATGCTTTTTCAGCATCCAGGGAGAGGGCTGCTACTGGAGAGAGGTGTGCAAGTGAGGGATCACTTTGAACTGACCATATGATATCAATAAATCGCCTAATATTGTCTGCCGCACCCCTGGAACGAATAAAACCCACCTGATCAGGATTTATAAGAGATATCATTACTTTATCTAATCTTACTGCCAAAATTTTGGAGAGAATTTTACAGTCACAGTTTATAAGACTAATTGGTCTATAATTCTTACAGTCTAACGGATCTTTATTGCTTTTTAAAATAAGCGAAATGAAAGCCTCTGTTAAAGAAGGGGGCATACGGCCTTGTTCAAAAGATTCCGCAAACATTTCTAAAAGTAAAGGAGAAAGCTCATCAACACAGGCCCTGTAAAATTCTACAGTGAATCCGTCAGGGCCCGGTGCCTTTCCAGTCGGGAGGCTCTTAATAACTCTCACAATTTCCTCTTTAGTAATTGGGGCGTCAAGCAAGTCTATTTGTTCCTTCGTTAGGGAGGGCAAAGACAGGGATGACAAAAATGCATAGATCTCTTGGGATCCAGCCTCCATTTCAGAAGAATAAAGCGAAGTGTAAAATTCTCTGAAAGCACCATTAATTTCATTTAAGTCTGACACCAGAATACCATCCTGTGTCCTAATAGCAGATATAGTACACTGAGCTTCTTTCATTTTAATATATCTAGTCAGCATTTTGCCAGCTCTGTCCCCCTCCTCGAATTGTTTATGCCTAAGGCGAAATAGGGAAAATTCAACTTTTTGTGTTAGGACTGAATTCAGCTCATACTTAAGCTTCAGAAGGGGTGACAAATTTACTAAATTTGTGTCCTGTTTGAATGAAGTCTCTAATATGGCTATTCTCCTCTCCAAATCAATCTGTTTAGCAATGCTAGTTTTCTTTTTAAAAGATGCATATTGAATAATATGTCCCCTAATAAATGTCTTAAAGGCCTCCCAAGCAACACTGGCAGAGGGAGCAGAATCCCAATTTGTCTCAAGATATAAGGAAATCTCTGCCTTCAAAGAGGACACAAAATCTGGATTAAGAAGAAAGCTTGAATTAAGCCTCCATCTAGAATTTTTTTTTAACTGACAAGGCGGGATCATATGTAAAAAAACAGGGGCATGATCTGATAGTATTATGCTACCAATGAAGCTCGAATTTACAGAAAAAACAGAGAATTTTGACATTAAAAAGTAATCAATCCTGGAAAACACATTATGAGCAGTGGAATAAAAAGTGTAATCCCTTGTGGACGGATTAAAAAGCCTCCACACGTCTACCAAACCAATTGCATTGCACGTCTTTCAATGTAGAGCCAGATTTAGATGAACGCTGTGAGGGGGTGCTCCGATCTAAAATGTTGTCCATGACCTGATTAAAATCCCCACCTACTAAAATGGGATAATTACCCATTTCGCTTAATTCGTGTTCCAGTTGTGCAAAAAATGCACAATCAACTATATTTGGTGCATAAACATTAGCGAGTATCATCCTATGGCCCTGAATTTCTATAAGAATTATAAGGAGTCATCCATCATCATCACTAACCTCTTTTAGACACTTGAACTGCAAATGTTTATGAAAAAGGATTGCCACCCCCCTGCTCTGGCTATTACCGCAAGACGCAAACCCATGGCCCACCCAATCCCGATAGAGTTTTTTAGATTCTGTTTTAGTGAGGTGGGTCTCCTGAAGCAATGCTATATCCACTTTTTTTGATTTAATAAACGCCAAAATTTTTTTCCTCTTAATTGGGTGGTTAAGGCCTTTAACATTCCAAGTAATGAGGTTAAGAAAGCTCTGACAATTAGCCGACATCATGAACGGTATATATTACCATCCAAAATATCCAGCAATTCTCCACCAAAAACCCCCTCACTGGGCAAAAGACAAACACAATAAAAATTAAAAATACAAAAAAAAGAAACGAAAACCACTTAATCATAAAGTAACATAAACGGTGACCTAAAACCAATGTCACCCATCGGTGCACAAAAACAGCACCAACCCAAAAAAAGAAAATAAAAAAACTCTAGGACCGTGACTGTGAACAGGGCAACAAACTTAGGGAGAGCCGCAACATCGCAGCAGCCTCATGCCTACAGATAATAAAGCGTGGGCAGTAATAAAAAATGAAACCTTACATTAATACTGCATCAAATCCTCCGTCAAAAATATATAACAAATAAACATATAGTATATATTCATACCATTGTTCATCAATGTCTCACGGTAGTGAAAGAATCAGGTTCAATGCTTTCTTAGGTTCAGTGAACTCCTGTTTACCACTTGCCAACTTCACAACGAGAACTGCAGGATACCTGAGAGAGAATGCAATTTTCTTCTGGTGCAGCAGGTGTTTACACTGCTTGAACGCCGCCCTCATCTCGGATACTCGTCTGGAATAATCCAGGAAAATCATGATGTGATGACCATTCCAATCCAGCTTTCCCATCCCGCGCGCTGCCTCCACAATACGCTCCCTATCCTGGAAGTGCAGAAGTCGAATCAGGATAGCCCTGGGTGGCTGGCCGTCTGGTTTGTGTCTGGCGAGGCTCCGATGTGCACGGTCAATTTCCAGCCCTCCAGGGAACTCCATTTTCAGCAGATCTGGGATAGCTTTGCACATGAAGTTAAGGGCATCTGATTTTTCACAATTTTCTGGAAAGCCGACAAAGCGTAGATTGTTTCGGCGTGATCTATTTTCCAAGTCGTCCAGCTTCAGAAGTAAATCTTCCACCTGCGTCTGGGTTGCGGGGGGATTAGCATCTAGAGCTACATTAGCATCCTCAAGAAAGGCGATGCGAGATTCCACGTCTCCCAGCCGGGTGGCTAACTCCGTTAACTTGGTGTCCACCGCACTCGTTGACGCCTCAATAGAGTTAAGTTTAGCGTCTTGCCTCTCCAATATTTCTTTCAACAGTGCACAGATCTTAGAGATGTCCTCCGCCATTTGGTCTTTGGCAACACCTGCACCTGTTGAAGGTGGCGGAGAGGGAGGAGGGCTCGTTGTGTTATCGCCAGCTTTAGCCAGATTTTCCTTGCTAGCACCGGCTTTGGAGCGAATATTTAGTTTCTGTTGTTGCGTTGGCATTTTAATCCTGTTCTCCACAAATCCAGTCTCAATGCAAAGTGTAGTAGTAGTAATAGTTTCAGCTGAGGAAACAAGAGAAAAATGCCCTTGTAGAAGAAAAAAAGGCTGTCTGCACTGCGGTGTTCCTCACCTAAGCAGCCATCTTCACTGCCCGCGTCTCTGTTCCTTTAATAAACCGTGTAAACTCACTGGTGATTTGTGGCGTCTTATGATGGCTCGCGAGGGCCATCCATGACAATTTTTTGTTTCCAATTACTTCTGAAGTTCTGCTAGCATTGTTTTTTTTTTTTGCCATCCAACTAGTCCTATTGTAACAGGACAGTGATGACCACAGCAGTGGTTTTTATACTTTTCCCCATTAAATAAGATTTATTTCAGGTGTTCACCTAATCAGTACCTCATTAGGTAGAATGAAGTGTGCTCGTGGTAGAATTCAGTAGACACAAATGGAATGGCTGTCATACATGTAGAGATGCTGATTTCAGAAAAAATTTGCAGTGGTTTCTTAATTTTTTTCCATAGCTGTATAATAGACTGTGCATTAGTGAACCAGGTGGAGAAACAGGGATGTCTACAGGGTGACTGAAATCTGAAGAAAATAACAATATAAACTGTGCTTGTTGCGTGTTTCCTAGTACCCCTGTTAACTCAGGCTAATACCTTTTGCTCCCCATCCATCTACGTGACAGACAACTATGCTGGCCAATAATAGAGTAGTAGGTGGTTATCAGGGATGGCACTAGGCTGGGTTTGCCATTTTTTGATATAGAGGAAAATCCCCACAAGAGTAAAAATTGATTCTTGGAGAAAAAATAAGAAAAAGGCTGTGCTGTTATGTCTGGAAACCCAGAATGACCAATGGTGTGCTGGAACACAAATTTTTAACAACTAATATCCCAGTACAGGTTTGTTATGGTTAAGCGCTATGTTGCTGAGAGTCAAGAGAGGCCTAAGATGGCCAACTCTCCCCTTTTAACTGTCCGGCGCAATGACGTCACCTTGCTGGCTGCGTCACCACACTAGCACTCCTTAACTGTTTGAGTGTGTCTGTCACCGAATTGCGACATAACCCCTAGTGGTCAAGAGTGGTAAATATTTTTTTGTCAATAAATAGTTCAGATTTCCAAGGCTTTAATTCAATTCAATTCAATTCAATTCAACTTTTTTTATATAGCGCCATTTCACAACAACAGTCATCTCATAGCACTATCAACTGTAGGGAGGACCCCCACAGTTGCAGAAAGACCCCAGCAATCAGGCGATCCCCTGTGAGCAAGCACTTGGCGACGGTGGAGAGGAAAAACTCCCTTTTAACAGGAAGAAACCTCCAGCAGAACCAGGCTCAGGGAGGGGCAGTCATCTGCTGCGACTGGCTGGGGGGTGAGGGGACAGAGAAGAAGAAAAGAACAGACATGTAGAGAGCAAGCAGCACGATGGGGACTCAATCTATGGGAGAGAACAAACAAATGTTAATGACCAGCAAAAAAAAAAATATTTCATAGAGAGTGAGGAAAGGACGTGAGGCCCCAGTGCATTACTGGAGGTCCCCCGGCTGACTAAACCTATTAGCAGCATAACTAAGGGAGGGTTCAGAAACACATGATCCCTCCCTAATTGTAGGCTATATCAAAAAGGTAGGTTTTAGCCCTATTCTTAAAAACAGAGATCGAGTCTGACTCCCGAATCCAGATTGGCAGCTGATCCACAGGAGAGGAGCTTGATAACTGAAGGCTCTGCCTCCCATTGTACTTTTGGAGATTCTAGGTATTACAAGTAAACCTGCATTTTGGGAGCGTAGTGCTCTGTTAGGATGATACGGTAGTATCAGATCTTTTAAATAAAAAGGAGCCTGATTGTTTAGAGCTTTGTAAGTAAGAAGAAGGATTTTAAACTTAATTCTAAACTCTATGGGAAGCCAATGAAGGGGAGGCCAGAACCGAGAGAGATATGATCTCTCTTTCTAGTACCTGTTAAAACTCTTGCTGCAGCATTTTGGATCAGCTGAAGACTTTTTAAAGATGTTTTAGGACAGCCTGATAATAAAGAATTACAATAATCTAATCTCGAGCTAACAAAGAGGTGGATCAGCTTCTCAGCATCACTCTGAGACAAGATGCTCCTAATCTTGGCAATATTACGCAAATGATAGAAGGCAGTCTTAGAAACAAATTTAATATGTGAATTGAAGGACAAATCCTGATCAAAAATAACTCCAAGGTTCCTCACAGAGCTATTAAGAGAAAGAGTAACTGCATCCAAACTGAAAGTTTGATTTGGAAAGGAATTTCTAAGGTTTTTTGGACCCAACAAGATGACTTCAGTCTTATCTGATTTAATAGCAGGAAATTACAAGTCATCCAAACTTTGATTTCCTTAAGACAGGCTTCTAACTTGGCTAATTGATTAGTATCATCTGGCTTCATTGACAGGTATAATTGTGTGTCATCTGCATAACAGTGAAAAATGTATACAGTGCTTTCTAATAATGTTGCCTAACGGAAGCATATATAAACTAAAAAGAGTGGGCCAAGCACAGATCCTGTGGAACTCCATGGACTAAGCTTGAGCTGAGAGAAAACTCATCATTTACATGAACAAACTGGAACCTATCAGATAAATAAGATCTAAACCACTGCAACGAAGTTCCATTAAGTCCAACATAGTGTTCTAATCTATCAAGTAGAATATTATGATCAATAGTATCAAAAAGCTGCACTAAGATCTAAAAGGACAAGTACAGAAACTAGTCCATTATCAGATGCAATGAGGAGGTCGTTAGTGACCTTCGCTAAGGCTGTTCAGTGCTATGATGGATCTAAAACCCAGATTGAAACTCCTCAAATAAACATTTCCCTGCAGGTGGTCAAATAATTGCGTAGCAAACAACTCTTCTAAGATTTTTGAAATGAAGGGAGATTAGAGATGGTCTATAGTTAGCTAAGCTCCTGGATCTAGCGTTGGCTTTTTGAGTAAGGGTTTAATTACAGCCGTTTTAAAAGCCTGCGGTACATGGCCTAAAGTTAATGAAGAATTGATTATATGAAGAATAAAGCTACCAATAAGTGGGAAGACTTCTTTAAATAACCTGGTAGGAATAGGGTCTAAAAGACAAGTTGAAGGTTTGGATGAGGAGAAACTATTTTGTCTAAACTCACAAAGGTCGATTGGAGTAAACTCATCAAGACAGACATCAATAGAAGGAGTTGTAGTAGTTACAGTATTTAAGTAAACTGTGGGAAGAATCTGATTGATTTTATCATCTGATGGATGAAATTTTATTATTGAAAAAAGTTCATAAAGTCCTGCTAGTAAGCTCTAAGGGGGATGCTAGGATTGACAGAGTCCTGACTCTTTGTCAACCTCGGTCAGTACTGAAAAGAAAACCTGGGATTATTCTTGTTCTCTTCTATTAATGCAGAGTAATAACTCGTTCTAGCTTTTCTAAAGAGATTTTTTATAAATTAAAAGATGATTTCTCCAAGCTAAATAGATTTCATCTAAAAGTTAGTAGAGCGCCATTTTTCTTTCTAATTGACGAGGTCTTCTGTTTAAAGCTACGAGTTTCTGTGTTGAACCAAGAGTTAAAAATCTCTGATTAGAACTTTTTCTTTTTTAAGGGGGCCACCAAGGTCTAGAGCCTGATGCAGAGAAGCTGAAACACTATCCACCATGTTATCAATTACAGAAGGAGGCAAGCTGTCTAATAGCTTATTTTCCGTTGTGTTTACCCATGGCCATAGAGGAAACAATCTGCATAAATTTGGAAACAGCATCATCTGAGAGGCATCTACTGTGATAATATTTTTCTTTAGGAGCCAAATAGTCAGAAATAGTAAAATCACAGGTTAACAGACAATGGTCTGACAGTACAGGGTTATGAGGAGACATCTACAGATTTTTCTAATTTCTATGCCATATGTCAGAACAAGGTCCAATGTATGGTGGAGGTAATGAGTAGAATTTCCTACTTTCTGAGAAAACCCAATCGAGTCTAATATTGAATTAAAAGCCACCTTAAGGCAGTCACTATCTACATCCACATGTATATTAAAGTCCCCTACTATAATTATTCTATCAGATTTCAGCACTAAATCAGCTAAGAAATCAGCAAATTCGGATAAAAAATTCTGATAGGTTGATGGGGGGCGATAAACTATGGCAAATTAAAATTGGGTTTAACCTGGAATTGATAAAGTGCCCAACACTGAGGACCAGGCCCTCAAAGGAATTATAACATGTTTTTTGCTTTACATTAACTAGTAATTTGAATGGTAAATTGATGCTACACCTCCTCCAACGACCAGAACTTCTGGGATTTTGACAGTTTAAATAACCAGAGGGAGTTGATTCATTTAAACCAACATATCCTCTTGTCCTAACCAAGTCTCTGTAAGGGAAATTAAATCAATCTGAATGATCAATAAACAGATCATGGGACTAACAAGAGCTTGGAGTTTAGAGACCTAATATTTAATAAACCTACATTTAATTTTTAAATTATGAGAGGAACAGAGGCCAAATCATTCAATTTAGAGGCTTTATGTTTAATTTGAGTTTTTACCAATATTTTGCTTATCACTTTGGGATGCTTATACATTATATTTTTATTCACTTTGGAGGGAGCAGACAACGATTCTCTGATGGGGAAGACAGGGGCTAAGCTGAGGGGTGGCGGATGAAGAGGAGCTGCAGAGAGGCGTGTAAGACTGCGACTCTGCTTCCTGGTCCCAACTCTGAGTAGTCATGGTTTTGGAAATTTGGATAAAAAAGATGCCAGATTGTTAGATAAATGAGAAGCACCATCCAAAGTGGGATGAATGCTGTCTCGTCTCATAAGACCAGGTTTTCCCCAAAAAGAGCTCCAATTGTCAATGTAGCCCACGTCATTTGCAGGACACCACACAGACAGCCAGCGGTTCAAGGATGACGAGCGACTAAACATGTTATCACTGGTCAGATTGGGGAGGGGCCCAGAGAATACTACAGTGGCAGACATCGTTTTGGCAAAGTCACACACCGATTCTATATTAAGTTTCGTGACTTCCGACTGCCGGAGACGGATGTCATTAATGCCGGCGTGAATAACAATTGTGGAATATTTACAGTTACTTTTAGCCAGCATTTTCAAATTTGACTCGATGTCGCCTGCTCTGGCCCCAGGAATGCATGTGACTATGGCCGATGGAGTCTCTAGGTTCACGTTTCTGACTACAGAGTCGCCAATGATCAGAGTTTTTTCCTCAGCGGGTGTGTCGCTGAGCGGGGAAAAACGATTAGAAACGTGAACAGGTTGGTGGTGAACCGGGGCTTTGCGACTAGGCTTCCTTCTCACCGTCACCCACCCAGTCTCCTCGCTGCTGAGGAGAGCCGGGGAACCGGTGACAGAGGGGCCTAAGCTAGCTAGCTCCGCTGCAGCTAATGGGCGTCCGTCGAGATTAACTGGCGCAGACGGTGTTTCAATGCAGCGGAGCCGGGATTCCAAATTAGACAACCTCGCCTCGAGCGCCTCAAAAAGACAACATTTATTACATTTACCGTTATCACTAAAAGAGGCAGAGGTGTAGCTAAACATCTGACAGAGAGAGCACACCAGAGGAGGAGAGGAAAGAGCGCTAGTAGCCATAGCTAGTGGCTGGAGAGCTGGAGAGCAAACCACACAGGCAGACAGCAAAACAGGAAGTGACGATACGTTACCACAAGGAAGTGACATCATTTAACTTGAAAGTGGTAAGAGATAATGCTTACTGTCAATTAGAAAGATGTAAAATGTGATCCAAAGATTCAGATAGGAATAAATTTACGCATC
Organism: Pholidichthys leucotaenia; assembly: GCA_020510985.1. Classification (NCBI taxonomy): domain Eukaryota; kingdom Metazoa; phylum Chordata; class Actinopteri; order Cichliformes; family Pholidichthyidae; genus Pholidichthys; species Pholidichthys leucotaenia. Next base: position 441,227,608 of record CM035838.1, read on the forward strand.
TAATTTACATAATGTTGCGGCAGCTCTTTAAATTCCCTAACTCAGTCAAAACTGGACTTTTGACATATTTACACAAAGAATGGTTGAATCTTTGGACACCGTTTTTTTGTACAGAGGTACCTCATCATCTTATCTTCAAAGTATATGAACAAGAAATCAGTACAATATTAAAAAAAACAGAAATAAGTCACTTACTGGTGGCTAACGGGACTTGCTTGCTGCCGTGGTCACTGCGTTTTCACCCATCGTGGTCGTTATTTTACATTCTGTCAGTCATTTACGCTGTCTACCACATCTACAAAGTCTTATGATTATCCCACATAAATTTCGTTTGTATCCCGCAGCTATTTTTCGTGTACAAAGCCGTCTAAGTGACGGTGACGATGACCGATCACAGCCATATTAGCTTTCTGAGCTAAAAGAAGAGAATACAGGAGAAGGAAATGAGTTCTTCTTCTCTGGTGTATTACGTGTCATCCATTGAGTCCTCCAGCACATGTCTGCCCCTTCTGAAACTGGCAGATCAGTACAAATCAGTACAAATCGCCAGTGCAGCCGGCAATGTCAGAGTGAAATGACAGGCACAGCGCCACACTCTGCCACTAGGGGCATGCAAATTCTCACACTCAAAGGGTTAACCCCTGTAGTGCCACACTACATTCACCACTTCCCCTTTGGAAAAACACAGAACAGTACAAATTAACCCTCCCCAATTTAGTAATACACAGAACACAACTAGCTAGGACTAGCGGGTGGACCACCGCGTAGCACAGTGCAGCTGAGTGGGTTATTCTGCCACTCATAGCTGGCAGCCGCACCCCTAGCTAAACAGTCCTTTTTTTCCCCTTTTCTTCCATGGGGAAGGCAGTCTTGTTGGAGTCTCTATCGATCCACCATCTGAACAGTGGCTGGTCTCAGCTGTGCTGCAATCGTCTTACATGTCGGTGTGGTGACGATGTTAAGGCCAACTGTGAGCCTGGCCGCTTGAGCCAGCGGACCTGAAAACCCAGTTCCTCACTGTGAGTGGCGCTCTGTTTGGCTGTGTTCAGCATCTTGGTTGTGATTTTATGACTCTTATGTCTGCTGTGGGGCGTCCACCAGGTTGTGGTGGTTCTGCTGCATCCTGTTGGGTCACAGACTCTTCATCCTGCAGCTCAGCGGCAGCTTCTGGTGGTCGGTATCGATTGGGATTTAGAAGACGTCCAGTGACTCTACTGCTTTCTGTATGATTGCCGACTCCATCCAGCAGCTCGGCAGCGCTCTTATAGGCTGGTGGAGTGCATGGACTCAGCAGTAGACCGGGCCCCTTCTCCCCCTCATTTGGGAAGTTTGTCGTGGCGATGTGTTGCAATCGTTGTGTTAGAATCTACTCCGGGTTGTCATGTCCTGGAATTCCCGATAGGTTGTGGGCTCCTCTCCTTCAACTCCGCAGCGGCTCCTGTAGGCTCGTGCTGGGGTGTGGATCTGAGGCGAGTCCAGTTGCTGCTCTCCCTCCATGTCATGTTCCTCTCTGTGTTGGTATCCACTCTCTCGGCTGCATTCGCTCTCTGGGCTGTGCTCTTCGGCTGCACTCACATCCTGAAGAACACTCTCCCTCCTGTGATGAGGCTGCAGCTCGAGAATGTTCGTGCTGCACGGGGAACGGCTCCAGGTTCCCGTCTGGGCTGCGGACCAGGGCTCTAGTGGCTGCTCCAGTTCTGCTGGACTCTGTTTGGCGTGCGGTGCAAGGCAGGGGGTGGGCTGCATCCGCATCTGAGTGTAAGGTCAGAGTGTCAGGTCACTGGAGAGTAAGCTTCCTAACCGTGGCCTCATTTACCAGGGACCGTGGGGCAGCGGTGGCCACCATCATTGATACACTAACGCCGTCCAGCTTCACCACATGCTGCAGTCCTGACCAGCCTTGGAGCACACAATGTTAATGCCATCTCCGTCAGACATGGGGTCGATGGGCCCCAGCCTTTTGTCGCCATTGGCGAAACCTCATGCGCCGAGCCACCACGTTGTCAGTGTGACAAGAGTAGCTAGCTAGCAGCTCAACTAAATTAGCAAATGAGTCCGTTGGTCCAAACGTGCAGAAAATACATTGGCCTTCTGTGCCCAGCTAGTGAAACCAGTAGAGATTGTTTCTGTACCTTGTCTAGCTCGTCCAGACCAAACGCTGATATGTAGGTGGTGAAAGCATCAAACCAGCATGGCAAAGGAACGGGTGGCTCACCAGAGTTTTTCATAAACGGCTGTAGTGGCCTCACGCACGCTTCCATGGTTTAACTCTCGTCGCCAAATGTTATGTCTGGAAACCCAGAATGACCAATGGAGAGATGAGCTGTGCTGGAACACAAACTTTATTTTAACAAATAACTAATATCACAGTACAGGTTTGTTATGGTTAAGTGCTATGTCGCTGAGAGTCGAGAGAGGCCTAAGATAGCCGACTCTCCCCTTTTAACTGTCCGGCACGGTGACGTCACCCTGCTGGCTTCATCACAATGCCAGCGCTCCTTAACCCTTGTAGTGCCACCCTACATGTGTGTGTGTGTGTGTGTGTGTGTGTGTGTGTGTGTACCACTTCCTTGTGGTAACGTATCGTCACTTCCTGTTTTGCTGTCTGCCTGTGTGGTTTGCTCTCCAGCTCTCCAGCCACTAGCTATGGCTCCTACCTCTCTTTCCTCTCCTCCTCTGGTGTGCTCTCTCTGTCAGATGTTTAGCTACACCTCTGCCTCTTTTAGTGATAACGGTAAATGTAATAAATGTTGTCTTTTTGAGGCGCTCGAGGCGAGGTTGTCTGATTTGGAAACCCGGCTCCGCTGCATTGAAACACCGTCTGCGCCAGTTAATCTCGACGGACGCCCATTAGCTGCAGCGGAGCTAGCTAGCTTAGTCCCCCTGTCACCGGTTCCCCGGCTCTCCTCAGCAGCGAGGAGACTGGGTGGGTGACGGTGAGAAGGAAGCCTAGTCGCAAAGCCCCGGTTCACCACCAACCTGTTCACGTTCTATCGTTTTTTCCCCGCTCAGCGACACACCCGCTGAGGAAAAAACTCTGATCATTGGCGACTCTGTAGTCAGAAACGTGAACCTAGAGACTCCAGCGCCATAGTTCACATGCATTCCTGGGGCCATAGCAGGCGACATCAGAGTCAAATTTGAAAATGCTGGCTAAAAGTAACTGTAAATATTCCACAATTGTTATTCACGCCGGCATTAATGACATCCGTCTCCGGCAGTCGGAAGTCACGAAACTTAATATAGAATCGTGTGTGACTTTGCCAAAACGATGTCTGCCACTGTAGTATTCTCTGGGCCCCTCCCCAATCTGACTAGTGATGACATGTTTAGTCGCTCGTCATCCTTGAACCGCTGGCTGTCTGTGTGGTGTCCTAAAATGACGTGGGCTACATTGACATTTGGAGCTCTTTTTGGGGAAAACCTGGTCTTATGAGACGAGACAGCATTCATCCCACTTTGGATGGTGCTTCTCATTTATCTAACAATCTGGCATCTTTTTTATCCAAATTTCCAAAACCATGACTACTCAGAGTTGGGACCAGGAAGCAGAGTCCGCAGTCTTACACGCCTCTCTGCAGCTCCTCTTCATCCGCCACCCCTCAGCTTAGCCCCTGTCTTCCCCATCAGAGAATCGTTGTCTGCTCCCTCCAAAGTAAATAAAAATATAATGTATAAGCATCCCAAAGTGATAAAGCAAAATATTGGTAAAACTCAAATTAAACATAAAGCCTCTAAATTGAATGATTTGGCCTCTGTTCCTCCTCATAATTTAAAAATTAAATGTGGGTTTATTAAATATTAGGTCTCTAACTCCCAAGTCTCTGTTAGTCCATGATCTGTTAATTGATCATCAGATTGATTTAATTTCCCTTACAGAGACTTGGTTAGGGCAAGAGGATTATGTTGGTTTAAATGAATCAACTCCCTCTGGTTATTTAACTGTCAAAATCCCAGAAGTTCTGGTCGTGGGAGGAGGAGTAGCATCAATTTACCATTCCAAATTACTAGTTAATGTAAAGCAAAAAACATGTTATAATTCCTTGAGGGCCTGGTCCTCAGTGTTGGGCACTTTAGCAATTCCAGGTTAAACCCAATTTTATTTGCCATAGTTTATCGTCCCCCATCAACCTATTCAGAATTTTTATCCGAATTTGCTGATTTCTTAGCTGATTTAGTGCTGAAATCTGATAGAATAATTATAGTAGGGGACTTTAATATACATGTGGATGTAGATAGTGACTGCCTTAATGTGGCTTTTAATTCAATATTAGACTCGATTGGGTTTTCTCAGAAAGTAGGAAATTCTACTCATTACCTCCACCATACATTGGACCTTGTTCTGACATATGGCATAGAAATAGAAAATCTTGTAGTGTCTCCTCATAACCCTGTACTGTCAGACCATTGTCTGGTTAACCTTTGATTTTACTATTTCTGACTATTTGGCTCCTAAAGAAAAATATTATCACAGTAGATGCCTCTCAGATGATGCTGTTTCCAAATTTATGCAGATTGTTTCCTCTATGCCATGTGTCAACACAACGGAAATAAGCTATAGACAGCTTGCTCCTTCTGTAACTTGATAACATGGTGGATAGGTGTTTTCAGCTTCTCTGCATCAGGCTCTAGACTTGGTGGCCCCCTTAAAAAAGAAAAAGTCTAATCAGAGATTTTAACTCCTTGGTTCAACACAGAAACTCGTAGCTTAAAACAGAAGACTCGTCAATTAGAAGAAAATGGCGCTCTACTAATTTAGATGAAATCTATTTAGCTTGGAGAAATCATCTTTTAATTTATAAAAAAGCTCTTAGAAAAGCTAGAACGAGTTATTACTCTGCATTAATAGAAGAGAACAAGAATAATCCCAGGTTTCTTTTCAGTACTGTAGCCAGGTTGACAAAGAGTCAGGACTCTGTCAATCCTAGCATCCCCTTAGAGCTTACTAGTCAGAACTTTATGAACTTTTCAATAATAAAATTTCATCCATCAGAGATAAAATCAATCAGATTCTTCCCACAGTTAACTTAAATACTGTAACTACTACAACTCCTTCTATTGATGTCTGTCTTGATGAGTTTACTCCAATCGACCTTTGTGAGTTAGACAAAATAGTTTCCTCATCCAAACCTTCAACTTGTCTTTTAGACCCTATTCCTACCAGGTTATTTAAAGAAGTCTTCCCACTTATTGGTAGCTTTATTCTTCATATAATCAATTCTTCATTAACTTTAGGCCATGTACCGCAGGCTTTTAAAACGGCTGTAATTAAACCCTTACTCAAAAAGCCAACGCTAGATCCAGGAGCTTTAGCTAACTATAGACCAATCTCTAATCTCCCTTTCATTTCAAAAATCTTAGAAAGAGTTGTTGCTACGCAGTTATTTGACCACCTGCAGGGAAATGGTTTACTTGAGGAGTTTCAATCTGGGTTTAGAATCCATCATAGTACTGAAACAGCCTTAGCGAAGGTCACTAACGACCTCCTCATTGCATCTGATAATGGGACTAGTTTCTGTACTTGTCCTTTTAGATCTTAGTGCAGCTTTTGATACTATTGATCATAATATTCTACTTGATAGATTAGAACACTATGTTGGACTTAGTGGAACTTCGTTACAGTGGTTTAGATCTTATTTATCTGATAGGGTTCCAGTTTGTTCATGTAAATGATGAGTTTTCTCTCAGCTCAAAGCTTAGTCATGGAGTTCCACAGGGATCTGTGCTTGGCCCTACTCTTTTTAGTTTATATATGCTTCCGTTAGGCAACATTATTAGAAAGCACTGTATACATTTTCACTGTTATGCAGATGACACACAATTATACCTGTCAATGAAGCCAGATGATACTAATCAATTAGCCAAGTTAGAAGCCTGTCTTAAGGAAATCAAAGTTTGGATGACTTGTAATTTCCTGCTATTAAATTCAGATAAGACTGAAGTCATTCTTGTTGGTCCAAAAAACCTTAGAAATTCCTTTCCAAATCAAACTTTCAGTTTGGATGCAGTTACTCTTTCTCTTAATAGCTCTGTGAGGAACCTTGGAGTTATTTTTGATCAGGATTTGTCCTTCAATTCACATATTAAATTTGTTTCTAAGACTGCCTTCTATCATTTGCGTAATATTGCCAAGATTAGGAGCATCTTGTCTCAGAGTGATGCTGAGAAGCTGATCCACGCTTTTGTTAGCTCGAGATTAGATTATTGTAATTCTTTATTATCAGGCTGTCCTAAAACATCTTTAAAAAGTCTTCAGCTGATCCAAAATGCTGCAGCAAGAGTTTTAACAGGTACTAGAAAGAGAGATCATATCTCTCCGGTTCTGGCCTCCCTTCATTGGCTTCCCATAGAGTTTAGAATTAAGTTTAAAATCCTTCTTCTTACTTACAAAGCTCTAAACAATCAGGCTCCTTTTTATTTAAAAGATCTGATACTACCGTATCATCCTAACAGAGCACTACGCTCCCAAAATGCAGGTTTACTTGTAATACCTAGAATCTCCAAAAGTACAATGGGAGGCAGAGCCTTCAGTTATCAAGCTCCTCTCCTGTGGAATCAGCTGCCAATCTGGATTCGGGAGTCAGACTCGATCTCTGTTTTTAAGAATAGGGCTAAAACCTACCTTTTTGATATAGCCTACAATTAGGGAGGGATCATGTGTTTCTGAACCCTCCCTTAGTTATGCTGCTAATAGGTTTAGTCAGCCGGGGGACCTCCAGTAATGCACTGGGCCTCACTCCTTTCCTCACTCTCTATGAAATATTTTTTTTTGCTGGTCATTAACATTTGTTTGTTCTCTCCCATAGATTGAGTCCCCATCGTGCTGTTTGCTCTCTACATGTCTGTTCTTTTCTTCTTCTCTGTCCCCTCACCCCCCAGCCAGTCACAGCAGATGACTGCCCCTCCCTGAGCCTGGTTCTGCTGGAGGTTTCTTCCTGTTAAAAGGGAGTTTTTCCTCTCCACTGTCGCCAAGTGCTTGCTCACAGGGGATCGCCTGATTGCTGGGGTCTTTCTGCAACTGTGGGGGTCTTCCCTACAGTTGATAGTGCTATGAGATGACTGTTGTTGTGAAATGGCGCTATATAAATAAAGTTGAATTGAATTGAATTGAATTGAATTGTGTGTGTGTGTGTGTTTGAAAGAAAATGGTTTTGCTAGTTTTTCGATAATCACTCAACCAAAAGATACATTTCAGACAGTTAAAACCAACAAACACACCATTTTCCACTCAATGACCCTTTTAAGTTCTTCTGAAATTCTCCTGAGAGTCGTACCTTAAAACCTTAACTTTTCTGGATCCAAACCAACATTTCAGCTACAGCTTACATCTTCAGTACTCAGTGCCAAAAAGCCAGAAAGATATTAACTTTGTCAGTTTCACTGTTGTCAGTGTGTGTTGGGCAGATTATGCTCAATGTGTTTAACCTCTTGCACTCCGGGATACCGTGGGTGGTCACGTCTCTGCGTCCTAGTGTGTCCTAGTGCACACTGAGACGCACAGTGCGCACTGAAAAAAAAAGCTGCATTTCCGTTCTTCCAGTACAGACAGCCGCGAACAGAAAGCCAAAGGAGTGTTTTGATTGGTTTAGATTTGATTGACCTCTCATTCGACTAATAAGAGCCTTGAATTGGGTTTCTGAAACCTTGAAGAACCAATGACTGAAAACTTAGCAAGAAGGACCCGCCTACCAAGGACTGCGAATACAAGCCAATTGAAGCAGAGAAGTTCGACGATTGAAAGCGTGCGTCCCGTGTGTAAAATCTGTTTTGTGTAAGCCGCTGTGTGTAACGGTAGCGTTCGCCAGTCTTTTTTTATTACTACTGTTCTTATTTGTTTTGAAAACTCGTTCGCCAAAACCGCAATCATGGAATCATGGTTTGACCGGGTCGCGTGACCAGAACCACGAGTTGTAACAAGTGGACCAGCGTCATGTTCATCTGACAATGAGGAACAGATGTTCGCCACCGTCACTGCTGTTGTGGACAGGTAAGTGTTATAAGCTAAATTATTCTTTATCACTGAAAATAGTAATAAAATGACTTTTGACCGATCGGTAATTACAACGGTGCATCATCGCCACATGACAGACCGTTGACGGACCGTTTTTTTGTGCGCCGAGCTCCTCTGTAGCGAGGGCGGGGGGGAGTTGTTATCCTCTACATTGCAGATATTTTAGTATAATTTTTATTGCACTGTAGGTTATTTTTTCTTGTAAAAAAAGGCCACACATTTTTTACGTGGCATGCTTCTTTGTGTGTGGGGGGCTTGTTTGTTCATTCGTTCATTCATGAATGAATAAACAAACCCCCCCCACACACACACACACAGCCCTGAGTGTCACCTTTCATTAGAGCCCAAGATCAAGCTTCTATGTTGAATCATTCAAAAGTTATAGACGTTTTTCCAAACTGTGCCATTTGGCACAATTTGGCATAGTTCAAAAACGCCTGGGAACAACCTGAGAAAAAAGTTGTGTAATATATTCATTTTTTGTGGTATTGTTACAAAATTTTTACCTCAGCTTGATAACACTTGGTTCTACATTTCTGTTGCATTTTCCAGCCAATATCTGACAGCTGTGTGTTATTTGCAAGCATTTGTATCTAAAAAAAAAACACCCAGGCAAACTTTATTTTCTTCAAGTTCAGTATGTTTAGATGACTGTTACTCAGTGGCAGGAGCACTCAGAGAGATTATGACTGTTTTGCAAAAACATTCAAAGTGTTTTCTTTTAAATGAGACCAACCCCATGAAGATGCTGCAAAGGGTTGAAGAACAGCTTTTCATTTACTTTGGGTACGTTATTTTTAGGCGTTTTTAGGGAAATTGACCAGAGTGCAAGGGGTTAAACAGCGGCAGCAAATGTTGAACCTCATGGTAAATGATCCGTGAACCCATATACAGTATAAGAGTTGAGAGATAGGATGAAAAGCTGCATTGAGCTATGATGTTGTTAGGTAATCCTGTGTGAATCCACCCTTTGAGCATTAGCACATGTTTTCAGATATTTTTTTGACGATGCAGGCTTTGAGAAGCAGGGTTTGGTGATCAGGAACAAAAACAAAACCCAAGTACAATTTAAAAAAAGAGGTCTTATTTACTCCTGATGCATAAATGCATTTACTGTTATTACCCAGAGGGTGATCAACTCCTCTCTTCTGGCACAACCCTTCATAAATAAACCTAACACAAAGGGGAGATGACAGGGAAGGGAGTGAAAAAACTTCATAGCCACGTGATCTCCAGGAAAGAGAGGGAAGGTATCCAATGTAGGTTAAGTTTTGAAGTTTTGTTTTTATTATGTGCAGTCACACCACAGGAGTGGCAAAAAACAACTACTGCCTAGTAGCACTAACTTTGTAAATAATGAAGTGTTTTGAAGGACTGGTCAAGGAGCCCATCGCTTCCATCTTTTTTTTTTTGTTACTTATTTGTACCCGTAGGTAGACTTGGTTTACAGTCTGGTGACAAGCCACCGGCTGCTGGTCGCTGCGTGCGCGAGCGCCCTAAACCTACATGTTTTTGGTGTGCGGGAGGAAACCGGAGAAATCCCGGAGTAAACCCGCGCAACACGGGGAGAACATGCAAACTCCACACAGCTCACTGTTGGTCGGGGCCTGGGATCGAACCCACGATCTCATGATCCCCGCGATCCCCCGGCCGAGGGTAAAACTGTGCTGCCACAGTGCTAAACCACTACGCCACCGTGCAGCCCATCTTGGCCCCCTCATATGACCTACTTCAATTTGCATACTGCTCAAATCGCTTCATTGAGCATACAACATACACTGCACTGCACCTGAGCCTGGAACACCTAGAGAATAAGAATGCATGGGTCTGGATGCTGTTTATCAGCTTAAGCTCAGCATTTAATAGTATAATCCCTTAGCATCTGATTAACAAGCTGGGCCCATTGGGCATGAACACACCTCTTCAAAAAAGGATTTTTGACTTCTTTTTTGATTACTGGATAAAAAGCCACAATATATTATTTCGGGCAATACACGTGTTTTTGAGGTGGTTCTAGAGCCGCCAGAATGCATCTTTAAAGGTGCCTTCACATCAAACGTGAACGGGTGGCGTGAATCCATACATAGTCATTGGAAAGAGGCAAGCACATGCAAAATCGCACATTCACACATTCACGTCCGAGGGATGGTGCCAGACATTGATGCTTTTACTGCCATCACCATAGTAAAAGTATCAGCATTGAAGAGTAAACTAGTTTGAAAATGAGACTGTCACTCACCTGGAGACAGAAGGACCGGGAGCTCTTCAGCTGAATCGGAATATCGGAGTTATTTACCCACGGATTTCTGCCACGGACGTGCTAATAATGCTAGCAAGCTAGCAACATAAACACCCATCTTGTAAAGTTTTGAAGGTAGAGACTGTGGAGAGTGCAAATAAAGGAACCAAACTTACACGACAGACGAACTTTATTTCTCACTCTCACTTCATTCATACACAGAAAGAGAATTCTTCAATACATCAGGGTCTCTCCTTTTATACCACTCTATTCCTTCCCCCTGCTGCCTGAAAACTTGCATTACAATACGTTCACACATTCACTCCTTACTGTCCCCGCAGCTACTCCTTCCTGCTGCATTACCATCTTTTCCCATTACAATACGTACTGTCCTTCTCTGTTAAATCCCCCATGCTCTGCCGGCAGAGGGAATATTCCCCTCCCCTCTGCTTCCAGTCTGAGATGAATATCCCAGCGTGGGTTCCCTACACTGCCCCCCCCCCCCCCAGAGTCTCAGACTGAGCTTCACCCCTCACGTCCTTTTGGCTTCAGTCTCCTCCCATATCTGCTGTAACGAGGGTCCTTCGATACCGCGGCACTGCTGTGCCGGTGGGGGGCTCCTGGGGGTGTGTCTGTCTGCAGGTGGGCAATGGCGAGGCGGGGGGACATTCTACTTGCCCGTGTGGCTGCTCTGATGAATCTTCTACCTGGGGAGTTCTCAGTGGGGGTCTTCCACGCCGAGGGGCCCAAGCCAACATCACTTGCTCATCCGGCACCACAAAGGCGGGCTTAAGTCTGTCTATACATATTTTCTCCCAACGGCCTCCCAAGTCTAACAAAAAATGTTTGTCCCCTGGTTCCGGCACTCTGAACGGGCCATCGTAGGGTGGGCGCAATGGGGGGCAGTGGGCATCGTGCCTGACAAACACAAAGGCCGCGTTCTTCAAAGTTTTTGGCACAAAAGCATGTGGAAAATAGTGGTTGGCCGGGCCTGGTAGCGTACCTGTATCTGCACTATGTTGCGAACGCTGAGACAGATAGTTGTCTGGCGCCGGATTATCTGGTAAAAATTCCCTGGGGAGCCGCAGTGGCTGAGAAAAAACAAGCTCCGCCGGGGAAGCCTCCAAATCCTCTTTTGGTGCGGAACACAAGTCTAACAGAACCCACAACATCCAGTCCACCCAATTTGCATCCGTAAGCGAAGCCCTGAGCGCTGCTTTCAGCGACCTATGGAAACGCTTGCATAACCCATTGGCCTGTGGGTTGTACACGGTTGTGCGATGAATTACTACACCCACGCTACGGGCCATCGCGGACCAGAGGTCGGAAACAAACTGAGGGCCCCTATCGGACGTGATGTCCGACGGGATGCCAAAACGTGCCACCCATGTTGTCAAAAAGGCGCGCGCCACATCCGCGGATGTGGTTGCCGCTAGCGGGACTGCTTCTGGCCAGCGTGTGGTGCGGTTCACCACTGTCAGAAGGTGCATGAACCCCTGCGATGGCGGGAGGGGGCCCACAAGGTCCATGTGAACATGGTCGAACCTCTTAGCCGGTATACGAAACGGCTCCAAAGGGGCCTTCGTGTGTCTGTGTACTTTGGCTTGTTGGCACGCTACGCAGGCTGCAGCCCACTCTTTCACTTGTTTGCGCAGGCCTGGCCATATGAACTTCGCTCCCACCATTTTGACTGACGCGCGCACTCCTGGGTGCGCCAGAGCATGAACTGAATCAAACACTCGGTGGCACCAAGCAACTGGGACCACCGGGCGCGGGCGTCCCGTGGAGACGTCACAGACTGGGGGGGGGGGGGGGCTCCCGTCTAGCAGTACTCTGCTTTCCAGCCTTAACCCTGTTGGTCCAGACTGGAGTGCGCACACATCCGCATCGCCAATCTGCTCTGCGGCCATGGCTGTATAATCTATCCCCACGCAGACTGGGGCCACTACTGCGCGCAAGAGGCAGTCCGCCACCACATTCAGTTTACCTGCCACATGCTGAATATCGGTCGTAAACTCCGAGATCGCGGCCAACTGTCTCTGCTGCCGGCCTGACCATGGTTCTGAAACCTTGGCCATCGCGTATGTTAGTGGCTTGTGGTCCACGAGCACAGTGAAGCTGCGCCCTTCCAGCCAGAACTGGAAGTGGCGTATGGCCAGGTGGAGAGCCAGCAACTCTCTGTCGAACACCCTGTATTTACGTTCACTGTCACGCAAAGTCCTGCAGAAAAAAGCGAGCGGCTGCCAAGAACCGGCAACACGTTGCTCTACAACGGCCCCTATGGCCACATCCAAGGCGTCGGTAGTGAGCGCTATCTGGGCCACCGGGTCCGGGTGCGCCAACAGTGCGGCGTTAGCCAGGGCTGTTTTAACCTCAGAGAATGCCTGCTCCTGCTCAGGAGTCCATTCGACTCTGTCCGCCGGTTTCCATTTCTTGAGCGCGGCGTACAATGACTGCATGAGCTGAGCTGCACGGGGGAGGAACCGGTTATAAAAGTTAACCATCCCCAAAAACTCTTGCAGCGCTCTGACCGTCTGAGGCCGGGGAAAATTCACCACGGCGCGCACCTTGCCGGGCAAGGGTATTGTTCCCTCCGGTGAGATGCGGTGCCCCGAAAAGTCAATCCCCGTCACGCCGAACTGGCATTTCGCCGGGTTGATTATTAACCCGTGCTCTTCCAACCTCCGGAAAACCATCCTGAGGTGGGTTACGTGTTCATCCTTGGACACGCTGGCCACCAGGATATCATCCAGGTAGACAAACACAAACGGCAGATCGTGCAACACCGCATCCATCATGCATTGGAATGTCTGTGCCATGCCTTTTAATCCGAAGGGCATGCGTAAAAACTCAAACAAGCCAAATGGAGTTATTACCGCTGTTTTGGGTATGTCCTCCGCACGCACTGGGACCTGGTGGTAACCGCGGACCAGGTCTATTTTAGAAAAAATGCGTGCCCCGGCTAGGTGAACGGAAAAATCCTGAATATGGGGAATCGGGTAGCGGTCATACGCTGTGGCGTTATTCAATCTGCGGAAATCTCCGCACGGTCGCCACGATCCCTCGGCCTTAGGGACCATGTGTAGTGGGGATGCCGTGGGCTGTTTGAGCACCTGATGATGCCCAACCTTTCCAAGTTGGCAAACTCCTCGCACGCTATGGCCAGTTTAGCTGCGTCCAGGTGCCGAGGTCGTGCGAAAACGGGCGGCCCCGTGGTGGTGATAAAGTGTTCCACCCCGTGTTTCGTGATGGCTGCCGAAAACGTCGGGACCGTGAGTACTGGGAACTGAGTGAGCAGTGTGTGGAACTTACCGCCTGGAGCTGTGACGTTGGCTATTGTTGTTGGCCCGGCCCCTCGAGCTGTACAGCGGAGAGAATCAAAAGACATTGCATTAACCAGGCGTCTATTAGCAACATCGACTAGCAAGACAGAAAATCAACTCCCAAGATTGGGAAACTGCATGCCGCTATGACGAATGTCCACTCGTACATACGGCCGTGTAGGGATACAGTCAGTGTCCTCTCACCAAAAGTCCTAATGGCCGAGCCGTTTGCGGATATCAGCTCGGGGCCGGTAGCTCCCACTAGCCAGTCGGCGTAGGACGGCAGGATGAGGATCTTTTGAGAGCCGGTGTCTACGAGGAACTGTCTCCTTGAGGGCAAGTCCGTCACGTAGAGCAGCTTGTTCTCTTCACCGGCGGTCACAGCTGCTACTGACTGCAGGTCTTGGTGTTTCCCGAACACTTGAATTGACACGGTGGCACACATCTGCATGCGTTCTCTCCAAAACGGCGGTGGTAGGAGCAGAGCGTGTCTCTCTGGCGCTTCCTGGCCCCCGCTGCCGCTACCGTCGCCGGCTCCTCACCTCCGCTGGTCGTCTCGCTGGGTTCCAACGCCGCCGCGTTCACTGTGAGGGCTCTGGTGGTGAGGATGATCCGATCTACCTCCTGGGCTAGCGCATGGTAGTCGCGTGTGGCCAGCAACGGCAAGTTGGCCAGGACCGCTCTTGCCTCTGTTGGGAGGTTCCGGAGGAAAAGGTGGACAAACAGAAAATGCCCGTCATCCGTGCCCATCAATGCCAACATCTTCTCCATCAGTTCGACCGCCGACCCATCTCCTAACTCGGAGCGCCTCAGGAGCCTCTCTGCTCTCTCACAGTCCGAGAGTGTGTAGCGCCGGGTCAGCGTGGCCTTGAGAGTCCCGTATTTATCGTGGGCTGGAGGCTGTTGGAGCAGGCTCGCTACTTGCTGAGTCGTGCGAGCGTCCAGCGCTGCGATCACATAGTAATATCTGGTGTCATCTGCCGTTATTCCCCGGAGGGTGAACTAAGCCTCGGTGTGGAGGAACCAAGACCGCGGGTCGTGCAGCCAAAAGTCCGGTAGTTTGACCGAAACAGCGCATACGTTGCTGGGGCTTTCCGTCTGGGCCACCTCTGGGATGCTTGCCGCGTTGCTGAGGCTTCCCGTCCGGGCCGACTCCGGGGTTCTTGCCTCGTGGTCCATAATTCGTCAAGGGTCACCAGTGTGAAGAGTGCAAATAAAGGAACCAAACTTACACAACAGACGAACTTTATTTCTCACTCTCAATTCATTCATACACAGAAAGAGAATTCTTCAATACTCCAGGGTCTCTCCCTTTATACCACTCTATTCCTTCCCCCTGCTGCCTGAAAACTTGCATTACAATACGTTCACACATTCACCCCTTACTGTCCCCGCAGCTACTCCTTCCTGCTGCTTTACCATCTTTTCCCATTACAATACGTACTGTCCTTCTCCGTTAAATCCCCCACGCTCTGCCAGCAGAGGGAATGTTCCTCTCCCCTCTGCTTCCAGTCTGAGATGAATATCCCAGTGTGGATTCCCTACAGGACAACTTTTTCAGGTGAGCCCCCCGTCGGATAATGTAAACCTTGTGGTGACCCACCACAATCTTCATGGATATTCAATATTCACACTCAACTAGGGCAGGAAGCAGAACAATATTTGCATACGGACAGAGAGCCCCTAGGGGGACAACCAGAACAATGACTATTGTTATACATCCCTGAATTAAGGAGAGGAAGTCCGGCTCCAGTTAATCACGCGATTGATATGTATTGACTGATATGTATATCAGTATGCAAATGTTCCATGCATTCTCTCTTTTCTGTATAAAAGAGCTGACTTTACATGCCTCATGGAGCACACACGTACACACACACACAGCACAGACACACAGCACACACAGCACAGTGCTACAGTGTGTCTCATGATGATGGAGGAATAAAACTCTGAAACCTTCAGCTCGTAGCGTCTCGCCTGATCTTTTACCTCCACACTGGTGACCCTTGACGAAGAATGGAACATGAGGCAATCACCCCGGAGATGACACCGACCGGGAAAGCCTCAGCACGCGTCATGGTGCACTCCACGCCTGATCTTTTACCTCCGCACTGGTGACCTGATGAGGGAGAATGACCGTCTGCTCCCCCTCACCGTGCTGTGGATCCCAGAGGACCAGAGAACGCCTGCAACCTCTTCATCCGCACCGGAGCGCAGCACTGGGACAAGAACACACCATGATTGACACGAGCAAACGAAGGAAGCAACCTGAACGGGGACAGTCATCGACGCCGACTGCACTGATTTCCACCGAGCTCCCCGACTCTGAATAAACTCTGGACAGCGGACCTCCCACGCACAGAAGCCCCACACGAACACTGCAGGATTTGGAGGACAGCGCAACTGCCAGTTATGTGGTCACTGCGCCAAGCGCGCGCCACGCACAGGACAAAACTGGCTCCACAGAATGATACATTGTCCTCTGCCGCTGCACATGCCCGAGAAAAACGGCTGATCGCCACCCTCGGAACCTTCAGGGCTTCTCACGCACCTGAAGCATACGTGCAGCCCGCACACAGGACTTTGTATGGGTTTCTCAGCCGCGGCGCACAGCGGGAATTTAGCCAATTGCTTTCCCGATGACTTTAGGGCTGCTTCCCACACCTAAAGCCAAACTGCTGAGTCCCTCACACAGCTGCAGTTGTTTCACAGCCGCTACACATCCTGGGGGAATTTGGCCACTTGCTTTCCCCACATCCTCGTTGGATCGAGCTGCGGGAGGAGTCAGATAAAATGGGGGGCAGCTGTGGCGCAGGTGTAGTGTGACCGACTACTGATCGGAGGGTCATGGGTTCGATTCCCACTCTGTCTGCAGTCTGCATGTCGAAGTGTCCTTGAGCAAGACACTGAAACCCCAGTTGCTCCTGGTGGCCAGGCTAGCGCCTGTGTGTGTATGGCAGCTCTGCCGCCATCAGTGTGTGAATGTGTGCGTGAATGCGTGGATAGCAGGATCTGTAAAGCGCTTTGGTCATCCAGAGATGAGAAAAAGCGCTATATAAGTGAACGCCATTTATAAGTGAACACCATAAAATGTTTTTTTCACAGCCACTGTGGATCTCCGCCACGTTTAACGGGAAAGTCCCTCACCATCGCGGATCCACACGCAATTTTTGCCCGGCCCAGACTCCTTTGATGTCCCGGGCTGGCACTCGCTTACTCCCACCCCTCCCCCTCCTCCTGCACAGAGCTTTTCCGGTGCCTTACTCCCTAAAGCCGGCCGATCGACGTCTGGTTCCATTACACACGACTGCACACCGGCCCGTGCGCCCACGATCCGTGGCCGTTCAACGGGCTGGAACTCGGAGCGGAGCACACTGCCCTTTCCACCCCTCCCCCGTTCCCCCCACGGACTGACATGCCCTCCAACAGTTCTCCGGGAGCTGGAGCCAAACGCCGGGGGGGGGGGGGTCACAACCCCTGCTGAGTGTTCTGGGGGGAGCCCTGTGGTGACCCACCACAATCTACATGGGCATTCAATCTTCACACAACAATTTGCATACAGACAGAGAGCCCCTAGGGGGACAACCAGAACAATGACTATTGTTATACATCCCTGAATTAAGGAGAGGAAGTTCGGTGCCAGTTAATCACGCAATTGATATGTATTGACTGATATGTATATCAATATGCAAATGTGCCATGCATTCTCTCTTGTCTGTATAAAAGAGCTGACTTTACATGCCTCACGGAGCACACGCACACACACACAGCACAGACACACAGCACAGCACACAGCGCTACAGTGTGTCTCATGATGATGGAGGAATAAAACTCTGAAACCTTCAGCTCGTAGCGTCTCGCCTGATCTTTTACCTTCACAACTTAAGCATGATGTTATGTTGGGGATTTCCATAGCAGGTTGAGCACAGCTGCAAAAGTTATAAAGGCAACTTCACCTTTCTGCATCTCACCTGTACATGTCTCATTCATGTGGTGTGTTTACACTGAGTTATAATTTATCCGTGCTGCGCAAAAAATTCATGTTTGGTGTGAAGGCACCTTAAGGAAACCAGTGCTTTTTATCCGCTGCTGGTCAAAACCCAAAGGGGTCAAAGAGCCCTCAGAGTCCGTTTGTCCGTCCGTCCATCCGTCTGTCTGTCCTACTTTTGTGAAATCAACTCCTCCTACAGTTTTGGTCCGATTGTTTTGAAACTTGGTACCATGGTTTGAGATACTCTGATGATGCACATATTGCAATTTCACTCTCATTAGATGACTCTGAGGTCAAAGGTCAGAGGTCAGATTTTTCCCTAAATTTTCTAAACACAATAACTAAAAGAAATGATGTAGACTTTTCAAATCAATACAGTAGTTTTATCTAATACACATCTCGAACGACTTACACCCCACCTTACTATGGGTTTGGGGTCAAGGGGTCAAAGTTCAACGTTTACATTGTAGTTGCAATGGGAATGCTACATTTACTATTACTATAGAACAAGTAAAGCTAGGGCCACAAAACCTGCACGGTGGCGCAGTGGTTTAGCACTGTGGCAGCACAGTTTTACCCTCGGCCGGGGGATCGCGGGGATCATGAGATCGTGGGTTCGATCCCAGCCCCCGACCAACAGTGAGCTGTGTGGAGTTTGCATGTTCTCCCCGTGTTGCGCGGGTTTACTCCGGGATTTCTCCAGTTTCCTCCCGCACACCAAAAACATGTAGGTTTAGGGCGCTCGCGCACGCAGCAACCAGCAGCCGGTGGCTTGTCACCAGACTGCAAACCAAGTGTACCTACGGGTACAAATAAGTAACAAAAAAAAAAAAAAAAAAAAAAAAAAACCTGATATACAGGTTCACCTTGGGATTCTGACCTCTGAATATGGGTTTGGGGTCAAAAGGCCAAAGGTCAAGGTTAACATTCTCTATGCCTTATTACTGTACAATGAGTAAGTTAGGGTCACCCAACTTGGTACACAGGTTCATTCTGTGACCCTGAAGGGTGACTATGGTTTTGGGATCACAAGGTCAAAGGTCAGCATCAAAATGGCTTAAAAACTATATCTCAACAACGAAAAATCCTAGGTTCAGCAAACTTGCTACACAGGTTCACTTTGAGACCCTGACCCCAGACTAAATTTTCTAAACACAATAACAAAAAGAAATTATGTTGACTTTTCAAATCGATACAGTAGTTGTATCTAATACACATCTTGGACAACTTACACCCTGAACTTACTGTGGGTTTGGGGTCAAAAGATCAAAGGTCAAAGTTAGCATTTCTTATGCCTTATGACTGTACAACAAGTAAAGTTAGGGTTACCACAATTGATGCACAGGTTCTCGTCTGTCTGTCTGTCTGTCTGGTTGAATGTGGTGTGGTTGAGCTTTGAACCCTTTGTGATAGAAGGGAGGCTCGTCTGTTTGTTAAACCTGGTTCGTCTGTTTGAGCAGTACACCTGTTTGTAAATGGACAAGGGGGGGGGGCTCATCTGTTCTTCTGTCTGAGCTTGAGCCCATTTGTGAGAGAATGGGGGGCTCATCTGTCTGTTTAGATGAATCTGGTCTGGTTGGGCTTTGGACCCTTTGTGACAGAAGGGAGGCTCGTCTGTTTGTTAAATCTGGTTCGTCTGTTTGAGCTTGAATCCATTTGTGAGAGAAATAGCAGCTTTCCTGTCTGTGTGGTGGATTTGTTCATTTGTGTGTTCACTGGGTCAGTTCAGGTAAGTGTGTTCCAGTCAACTGCTTTTGATATCACTAGTAATTTCTCCTGTTAGGCTTAACACTGAACAGCCCCCATTTTTTCCCCCTTGTCCTGTCAGGCAGCTCGTGAGCAGAACAGAAATCTGCTACCCTTTCATTCATTCATTCTTCCGCTTAATCCTTTTCGGGTTGTGGGGGGACTGGAGCTTATCCCAGCATCTTTGTGCGAGAGGCAGGGCACATCCTGGACAGATCGCCAGTCCATTGCAGGGCCACCACAAAGAGACAGACAACCATTCACTCTCACAGTCATACCTAAGGACAATTTAGAATCCCCAGTTTGATGCCAATTAACCTAACTTGCATGTTTTTGGCATATGGGAGGAAACTGGAGAAATCCCGGAGTAAACCCATGCAGACACGGGGAGAACATGCAAACTCCACACAGATCACTGTTGGTCGGGGGCTGGGATCAAACCCAGGATCCCCCGGCCAAGGGTGAGTTGTTGTGCTGCCACAGTGCTAACCACTCCTCCACCGCGCCACCCTCTCAGATTTACTTTGCCGGAAGGAGCTTTATATAGTACATAGCTATGTACTGTATATTGTTGTAAACTCCTCTTGTAATAACTTTTACAACTTTATTTAAATAATTTTACTTATGAAGGACCCAACAGGATGGGGAATGGGGAAAGGAGGTGTGGGGAGAGGGAAGGAAAAGGGAGAGGAACAGACAAAAAAAGACAAACAAACCAACAACTAAAACAAACAGAAGACAGAGTGCTTCTTCCATCGAAGAGGTCTCAACACGAGTCTGGTATCCGCACCTACTGTATTAAAAGAGAGACATTTCTGTGTGTGCATCCGTGTGCGTGTGTATGAAAGTGTGCACAGAATAATTGTGTGCATGTGAGTGGTTAGTCAGAAAACATACGAAGAGGGCAGCCAGTGGCAGCAACCATCCCCCGGGAAACCCCGAGCAAGCAGGACAACGCAACCCCCCCACCCCCCACAGAGCACAAATGTCCGAGTCCAACAAGCCCCAGAAAAGCCAGGCATCCTTCCCAGGAGGAAGGCTGAGGGAGGTTGGGCCACCAGGCGACTGGTGCGGCGGGCCCACACGCCTGGACCCGTCAACGCCCCCCCAGCGGGGCCAACACCAGCCCCTAGGCCCCAGGTGTCGGGAGGCCAGCACCCCCACCCCCTGGGCAGGTCCCACGCCCCCGGTGCGAGCCCCCCCAGGCACCCCCACAGCGGGCCCGCCCCCTCCCCAGCGCCACCACCGCACACCCCGTGAACCCCCACACCCAAAGAAGCCCCCCCCCACCCAGGCAAGCCCACATGGCCAAGAGGCACTACCCCCTCAATCCAGCACCTCCCGACCAGCAGACACAACCATTCCCATGCATTCACACCCCCATGCTATCATACACACCAACACACAGTCAATCATTCTCGCTCGCCCTTTCCCCCACACAATCCCGCACTCGCAATCCCGGACCCACCCACTCTCTCTCACTGCTGTACCCGCTTAATCTCGCTCCCACTCCCACTCGTCCTCAGAATCACCCACACTCACTCACGTTCAACCATACACGCACTCTCACTCGCGCTCCAACCTACTTACATACATTCATGCTCTCCCCCACACACTCACCCACATTCATTCACACCCTCATTACTTAGGGTTCATGCTCACTGCACATGCACCAGCGCCCGGCAGTGGCTGGGGAGACCGCCGGCGCAAGCCAGCAGCCACACCCCTGCCTTGACACGACACACAACTTGCAAGAAGTGCTGCACGAAAAAAAAAAAAAAACGCAGGCCAGCACACGTCTCAGAGCAGTGTTAGCAACAGCTAAGCTAAAAACACACCGGCAGGGAGCTTGCGATCAGCGCTTGAAGAAAAAGAATTTTGTTTATGAAGTGCTTTTCAGAGACATGTAGTGATGGTATAATTTTGTATTTTGTATCTGCAGGTACCTCAAAGTCTGTGTGAAGTGTACAAGGTCGTGGCAGCATGACATTTTATCTGTGTTTACATACGCATGTTCTGTAATGTCTGAGAAAGGAGACAGTTTGGAAGAACCAGTCTGAACCAGACATTCTGTCCTGAACGGTATTGAGACAACAGAATGCTTTTAAGACTGAAAGTTGTATGTGAGAATCAGAGCAATTTCCGGAGGCAACAGTGAGGTATCTCTGTAATTGTTCTCCACTGGCCAGTGCAAATTAAATTTGCTGAAAATTTAATCCTGCCTGATTCTTTGACTCCTGGTACAAAAGATTTTTCCAACATATAGTCACAAAGTGCTGTACAATAAAATAGAACAAAAGGAATTTGATAGATAAAAATAATTCAAAAAATACAAATACAAGTTAAAATACAAGATTAAAATAATAATCAATAATAATACAATAAATGTCAGACTTGCCATTAAAAAGCAGTTGAATTGAAACTCAATGGAAAGCCTCCTTAAACAAAAAAAGTTTTCAGATGCTTTTTAAAAGAGTCCAGAGTCAGATGAACATAGCTGGAGTGGGAATCTATTCCAAACAACGCCGTCTGCTGGCCTCTGTGTGCACACTTGTCTCTGCGGCAAATTAAGCTCTGAGAACACTTTATTATATGAAAGTGATGTCAACAATTTTACTTTGGGAAATGATTTGAGGTTAAGTAAAGTAAAAAAAATAAATAAAATTGAAAGCTATGGTATTGATACTTGATATTGTGATTATTGTTGAATCATGATAGGATCATGTCATGACCCAAGTATCGCGATCCGAATCAAATCGATTCCCACCCCTACTATCCAGTACACTATTTTATAGAACTAGTTTAAGTGAAACTATCCTGTAATCTGGAAAGATAACAATGTGGAGTGACAGTAATGTCATATAAATGCACTTACACAGGAACGCCACCAGACATTGATGATATCAGTGACTGCAGTATCATCACACCTGAGAGAGGAATATAAATGTATATAAATATTAAAAGTGTGCCACTGGGCCTGATAGTAATAATCATTATTACATGGATGATTATGAAAATTGTTGGTACAATTAAAAGAACAGTGGGCATAGCTGAAAAACAATGTCTCTGTATTATTTTAATGCAAGATAGATTTTTCTTCATATCTTTGAGTTTAATTCAATGCAGGATAATTAAAATGCGGCAACATATTTACAGTAGACTATGGCTGTGTTGTGAGACATGTATATGTTGGACACTGCGTATGTGATTTAACCACGATGAAGGAGAGCCAGCCCCCTGCGGTGCGGAGCCACAGAGCCTGGACCCCCTGCGGAGGACAGGGGACAGAAGACTTCCTGACCACTGAGGCTCGAGAAGAGAGAAGGGGGAGTTATGTAAATAAAAGGCTAATGAATGTGAATAAAGAGATTTTGAGAGAGATGTGTGATTTCCCCCGCGAGGGAAATGGTTTGATGTCAGAATGTTTAAATGAGAGAACTTTGGTGTGTTCACTCTCTTTGTTCGCTGCTCAGGAATGAGAGCAGACAGTGGAATGATTACTTGAATAAACTGGAATGAAAGACAATTCGGTTTCGTTATTCAAGTCTCCCCACATTGGTGACTGACGACGTTGAGAATGAATGAAGAAATTCTCAGGGTCCCGGACTCACAGCGCTCAGAGCTGGCGAGCGCAGTGGCCGTTAAGCTGCCTGATTTCTGGCAGGATAACCCACGGTCGTGGTTTCTGCAAGCAGAGTCGCAGTTCGCGCTCGCAGGAGTAACGGTGGATGACACTAAGTTCCACCATGTCATCGCTAAACTGGACAACAGCACAGCTCGGTGCGTGCAAAGCTTGGTGGAGCAGCCACCCGCGACCGACAGGTACGGCAAGCTGAAATCCACCCTCATCAAGTTTTTCACCCCCTCGGCTGAAGTGAGGGCGAGGAGGATCCTGTCTTTGCTAGACCAAGGTGGACACAGGCCGAGCGCCCTGATGGAGGAGATGATACAGCTGAGAGGGTTGGACAACGATGATTTCATTTTTCAGTTCATCTTCCTCTCCAACCTCCCGGCGCATGCGAGAAGCACGCTGGCCGGCAAAAAGTGTCACACCCTGGAGGAGTTCCGGGAGCTGGCCCAGGAGGCAGATGGGATCCTGGACGCCTGCGGCGGGCAAGCAACCACAGCAGCGACCCGAGACAGCGGGGAGCCAGAGGCGGCAGAACCAGACTGGCCGACGACGGCGGCAACACGGCCGCGACGAGGGGGAGCCAATAGCCCGGCGGCAGAGGCGCGGGCACGACACAGCGGAGGAGAAGATCTCTGCTTTTACCATCGGAGGTTCGCAGAGAAGGCACGCAGGTGTGTGCCGCCCTGCATCTTCAGGAGTTCGGGAAACGGCAAGACCGGGGGTCGCTAGCAGCTTCGACCCTCGGAGAACGCAACAAGCTGCTCTACATCACGGATGCGCGCTCCGGACGAGAGTTCCTCATCGACACCGGAGCACAAGTGAGCTTCATCACCCCAACATACGCGGACCAGGTGGCTGGACCCCACGGTAGCGGAGCTACAGCGGCAAATGGCTCGAACATCAACACCTACGGGAGAAGGACCTTGCCTTTATGCTTACATGGCCGCACATATGAATGGACTTTTGTGATAGCGGCGGTGAGTTTCAACATGTTGGGCGCGGATTTTTGTGTTCACACAATCTGTTAGTTGATCTTGCTAATAGACGGCTGGTAAATGCACTCTCTTTTTACTCTCTCCCCTGTTCAGCTCGAGTGTCCCCCGCCACCAGTACAGACCCACGTCGCTACAGCAGGTGGTAAGTTTCACACACTCCTCACCCAATTTCCAGCGCTCACTGTGCCCACTTTTTCAGCGACGGTCGCGAAGCACGGGGTGAAACACTTTATCCCCACTTCTGGTCCTCCCGTGTTTGCAAAAGCTCGGCGCTTGGATGCAGTTAAGCTCGCCATTGCGCGCGAGGAGTTCGCCAGCCTGGAGAGGCTGGGCATCGTTCGTAGGTCGAAGAGCCCGTGGGCTTCGCCGCTGCACATGGTACCGAAAGCCGATGCTCCTGGAGACCGTGCGGGGATTACCGCAGGCTAAACAACGCTACGGCGCACGATCGTTATCCCATCCCGCACATTCAGGATTTTTCGGTGCACCTGGCGGGGCGCGCATTTTTCAAAGATTGATCTAGTTCGCGGCTATCACCAAGTCCCGGTCCAACCGGAGGACATTCCTAAAACAGCGGTAATAACCCCGTTCGGACTTTTCGAATTTTTACGCATGCCGTTTGGTCCTCAAAGGGGCGGCGCAAACATTTCAGCGGATGATGGATGCCGTGTTACGCGATCTCCCTTTCGTGTTTGTGTACCTCGACGACATTTTGGTCGCGAGTACTTCAGAGGACGAACACGAAACGCACCTCACAGCAGTTTTTAGGAGGCTGGGAGAACACGGCTTAATAGTTAACCCAGCCAAGTGCCAGTTCGGCGTCGAGCGGATCGATTTTTTGGGTCACCGCGTCTCGCCGGAGGGAGCGGTTCCGTTACCAGAGAAAGTACGCGCGGTAGCGGATTTTCCCCGTCCACAAACGGTCAAATCACTACAGGATTTCTTGGGGATGGTGAATTTTTATAACCGATTCCTGCCCCACGCAGCTCAAATCATGCAACCGTTATATGCCGCGCTCAAAAAACAAAAACCGACCCAGGCGGTCGAATGGTCCCCGGAGCGGGAGAGCGCGTTCACAGAGGTTAAAAAAGCCTTGGCTGACGCTGCGCTCCTGGCCCACCCAGACCCTGCAGCACGTATCGCGCTGACAACAGACGCTTCAGATTTAGCCATAGGGGCCGTTATTGAGCAACAGGTAGCCGGAGTTTGGCAGCCTTTGGCTTTCTTTAGCAAATCTTTAAGCGCGGCTGAACGAAAATACAGCGCGTTTGACAGAGAACTGTTGGCGCTGCATTTGGCTATCGTCATTTCCAGTTCTGGCTGGAAGGACGGTGCTTCACCGCTTATGTGGACCACAAGCCGCTCACATAACGCCATGGCCAAAATTTCAGACCCGTGGTCCGGCAGGCAGCAGAGGCAGCTGGCCGCAATCTCGGAATTTACCACTGACATTAGGCACGTCGCGGGCAAATTCAATGTAGTAGCGGATTGTCTCTCACCGCGCGTTCACAACCCCAACACGCGCAGAGGCAGAACGGGCCACCGTGACCGCGCCGCAGGAGAGCGGCACGGTGGCGCGCGCAGCCCCGGTGCACGTGGGTATAGATTACGCAGCCATGGCAGCGGACCAGGGGGCGGACGCAGACGTGCGCGCGCTCCAGTCTGGACCAACAGGGTTGAGGCTGGAGAGCAAGTGTTTACAAACCGGTATGCCCCCCCTGATCTGCGACATGTCGACGGGGCGCCCGCGTCCGGTGGTTCCGGCCACGTGGCGCCGCCGTGTTTTTGACTCGGTCCACTCACTGGCGCACCCGGGGGTGCGCGCGTCGGTGAAACTAGTGGCGGAAAAGTTTGTTTGGCCGTGCCTGCGCAAGCACGTGAAGGAATGGGCAAAAACTTACATTTCCTGTCAACGGGCCAAAATTCACAGGCACACAAGAGCCCCGTTAGAACCGTTCCACATTCCGGCCAGAAGGTTCGACCATGTGCACGTCGACCTTGTGGGCCCCCTACCGGCATCACAGGGGTTCACGTATCTTTTGACAATGGTGGACCGCACCACACGTTGGCCGGAAGTGGTCCCACTTGCGACGACCACGGCCGCGGAGGTGGCTCGCGTTTTTTTAACGGCTTGGGTGGCGCGCTTCGGGGTTCCGTCGGACATTACGTCCGATAGAGGACCGCAATTCATCTCTGAGCTGTGGTCAGCGATGGCCAACGGCTTAGGAGCCAAAATTCACCGCACTACGGCTTACCACCCTCAGGCCAATGGTTTATGCGAGCGTTTTCATAGGTCTTTGAAGGCAGCACTCAGAGCGTCGCTCACGGATGCAGATTGGGTGAATAAACTTCCATGGGTTTTATTAGGGTTGCGTTCTGCGCCTAAAGAGGACTTAGACGCCTCCCCAGCGGAGCTGGTATTCGCACAAACTCTGAGGCTGGCCGGGCGAGTTTTTACCAGAGCCCCCAGAGCCCCCACCTCTCTCCGGCTCTGGGACCGTTAGTCGGCACGGGGGCAGACACGCTCCCGGGTCCGGTTCATCACGCTTTTCCACGAGTTTTCGTCCCCAAGGCTTTGAAAAATGCCGATTTCGTTTTTGTCAGGCGCGAAGCCCTAAAAGCAATGCTCAAACCACCTTACGAAGGGCCATTTCGAGTGCTGGAGGCAGGTGATAAGCAATTTGTGCTAGATTTTGGAGACAGAAAAGAGACAGTCAGTATTGACAGACTAAAACCTGCTTTTGTCATGAAGGACGTGTCAGTACCGGTCGCAGTGGCGCCTCGACGAGGCAGGCCCCCGCAGGGGGCAATTAATCACTCTCTCCCTCAGTCACAGACCCGAAGCAGAAACGCACCGCAGGCAAGGCGGGGCCAACGCACAGCAGATTCGGCAGACGGCTGAAGCCCAAGCGGCGCACAGACTGAATGTTGGTGTTGATTATTCAGTAGTGAGTAAGGTGCTATTTAATTTTAGGAATTAGTCTGTTCTTCATCGTTTGGGGGGGGTTATATGGCTGTGTTGTGAGACATGTATATGTTGGACACTGCATATGTGATTTAACCACGATGAAGGAGAGCCAGCCCCCTGCGGTGCGGAGCCACAGAGCCTGGACCCCCTGCGGAGGACAGGGGACAGAAGACTTCCTGACCACTGAGGCTCGAGAAGAGAGAAGGGGGAGTTATGTAAATAAAAGGCTAATGAATGTGAATAAAGAGATTTTGAGAGAGATGTGTGATTTCCCCCCGCGAGGGAAATGGTTTGATGTCAGAATGTTTAAATGAGAGAACTTTGGTGTGTTCACTCTCTTTGTTCGCTGCTCAGGAATGAGAGCAGACAGTGGAATGATTACTTGAATAAACTGGAATGAAAGACAATTCGGTTTCGTTATTCAAGTCTCCCCACATAGACCATTTAATGACAGTGAAAGGCATTGATTTCTCATTGGATTGACCCCTGCACTGACAAATAAATCACTAGGATTAATCTTAGCCTGACTCTTAACCTGGTCTGGACCAGGCTAGCTCCTGAGAATAAATCTCCATAGCAACTTAGCTGGGCATCATTTATCCAACTTTTATGCAAAAAAAAAAAAAAGATTCCAAAAGTTCTATACAGAACCCCTTATAATTTTATATAAAGATTTTATATAAAGAAACCGAAAAACTTACTGACTGGCAATTTGGCTGCAACATATCATGAAAAGTTACGTTTTCACATGGCAAATGTTGATGTAAATATTTAGAAATATTACAATTAAATCTCATACTGTGACATATTAAGAGCTTGAAAACATTAATTCTAAGCAGAGATTGCATCATCACCCCAGAAGTAGAAGTTCTGACATCCCAAATAGAGCTGTGTTCATGACACAGACACAGCCTCAGGCCTCCTCGCCACTCATGCAGCCAAATACCAGAGTTGTGTCAACAAACCACATGAAACAGTTAAGATGCCATTTCAGTGAAAAGGCAGTATTTTAATAAATACCTCAGTGTGAAGTGAAACTAGCACTTGGGTCAAAGCACATTCACACATCCCCTTACTTTGTGGAAGAAGGAAGCAGACGAGGCAGCGAGCTACACAACACATGAACTTTATTCCTCTTCCAGCATCAAGTACAGAACATCTCTAACTGGGTCTCTGGGCACCTCCTTTTTATAACCTTTAATTGTCCCCCATGAGACCCAGGGAGTCAAATACAGTACTGTCAGTGCATAAAGATATAGGTGGAACATTAACATCATAAATCCCCTCTCTTCCTCTCGCACCTCCTGAACTCCCCGGGGGACGGATAGTCCTTTCTGCTACGTCTGAGACCCTCCGGTGTCATTTCCTCCTTTAGACCTTTGTTTCATCTCCCCCCCGGCTGCCGACTCTGGGTGGAGAACCCCCACACACTGCCACCACAACTTCCTTATTCCCAGTAAATAATCAGTAAGAGTGGTTTGGAGTTACTCAGAAGTGGTTTGGAGTTACTCAGAACGGCAATTTATAAACCAAGCATTTTCCTAGCAAAAGGGGAAGCTGTTCACTCTGATCATCACAGCCTTATTAAACAGTCTGTAAAATACTGCATGGGAATGGCAAACAATTAAGGACAAATTCATTTTGCAACATAAAGTGTGTGTAGTGGACACATGGGCATGCACACTCAGTTTTATCTCATTATGGTTGCCAATTCTCTCTCCCCACAGAACCATAGGAGGGCTTATTGCATGCAGCTGGCTAATTGCACTCACCTGTTCCTAATTAGGGTCCCCTGTAGAAAATGTCTTTAGTAGGGTCAGTCTATGCTGAATTGTTATGTGGATAAACTCGTTTGTTAGTCTGCTGATGTGCACTCCTCAGTTTGTGCATGTTCACCCAGTGAAAAAATTCTTGTTTTCTGGTTCTGAAAAAAACTCTCCTGGTGCACTTAGAGCTCCGGAGATCATTTAAGCTCTTCTGCAAAATTTATTCATTATCTAAGTGCCTCTCAGGCACAGGAGTTATTTTCCCTCTCACTGTGTGGAGAAAAACTCGTCAGCTCTGGAATCAAACCTCTCAAAAAGCAACACCTACCTGGGGCCTGTACTATAAAGCAAGATTTAGGCTTAGCTGGGTAACTTCAGGGTTAATCCTGGGTCTTCTGTACTACAAAGCTGGTTCACTTCTTACCGAGGCAGATCACTGTGGCAACTAACACTGTGAAGCTAACCTTGTCCAGAGGTTGCTGTTCCCTGACCCCACCAGTAGTGGGATAGTCAGGGAGATGAAGAAAGTAGACAGGAGTATTTAGAATCTAGGTGTATGGCAAAGAGAGGTTGTATGAGAGGCTGAAAGCTAAGGAAGGAGAAAAGGACTTATATCGATTGGCTAGATGAAGAGATCAAGCTGGAAAGGATGTGAAGCAGGTTAGATTGATTAAGGACAGAAATAGTAATGTACTAAGTTAAGTTAAGTTAAGATCCAGATAAGAGCTCAGTGGCTGTATAAGAACCAATGAAAAATGACTTCACCGTTTGTGAAGGATCCCTTTGACTCGGGTGCTCACATTGTTCGGGAATCCCTAAGACACGTACATGTTTGTAGAGATCTGACATGTTTGGTAAAACCCAGAAGCAGACTCAGACTCGGAATAAATACAATTATCTTTATTGCAGCGTTGAAATATTGTTGAGTGTGTGTGTGAGTGCAGAAGTGAGCAGCTGGGCGAGCAGACCACGGTTCGATCTGGCAACCCTAGGAGAGAGAACAGACATGCGAATGAGTTCACTGAGACCAGGGTGAATAAACAGGTAAATGTTCAGTCTTACAGAATGGACAAAGGGCTGAGGTGCTGAAGAGCTCCCAGAGGTTCCGAACCTGCTGCAGTCCGTTCCGTGTCTGAGTTGTCGCCGAGGAGTGAGGTGAGGAATTGCAAGTGAGTAAACGGTGCTCATGCAGAGTGCAGGTTGAAGTTCAGGTCCACTGCCAGGAGGAGGAGGTCCGCCACCAGGAGGCTACCACCTGTGCACAGGGGAGAAAATGTGAAGCAGAGAAGGGATGGAATCCCAGAGGCTTACTTGGAGTTGGAGAGCTCTGGCTCCCAGAAGACCTGACGGAGCACAATAAGGAAAAGCAGGAGAAACTCCAGAGCAGGATGAAGAGGTTGGACAAAGAGGTCTTTCCAGATCGAAGGAGCGTTGACGTCTCCGTGCAGACCAAAGGGCAGCGCAGCTTAAGAAGGCTTTTTAATGAGAGGACTAGGTGTGCACGCAGCTGTGGAGGCAATTAGGGCAGCAGACACACAGAGCAGGTCACCACAGCACTCCCCCCCTACGGGACACCTCTCGGTGGCCGATCCAACCTACCCGGGTGAGTCCGGTGGAAGTCCCTGATGAGCTCCAGATCCATCACAAAGGAGGGACGCACCCAGGATCTCTATTCTGGACCATAACCCTCCCAGGCCACCAAGTACTGGATGGAGTTGACTTTCCAAGCGGGGTCACCATCGATCATCCCCAGTAGAGGTGGCGTTTTGGGAGGGGGGCACAGAGGGCAGGAAACAAATGGCTTAACCTGAGAGACGTGGAAGGTGGGACAGATGCGGAGGGAGGGGGGGAGAGCCAGGTGCACAGCGACAGGATTAACAGTGTGGGTGATGGAGAAAGGACCAATAAAGCGATGGGATAGCTTCCTGGACTCAGTCTTAACATTGATATTTTTTGTGGACAACCATACCTGCTGCCCGACCCGGTAACACAGAGCCAGGGTCCTGCGGCGGTTGGCGATGTCTGAGTTGCAGTCCACCGTGCATTGAAGCACAGCCCGGGTAACCTTCCACAGCCAGCGACAGCACTTCATGTGGGCCTGCACAGAGGGCACAGCAATGTTTTTCTCCTCCTCCGGGAACAGTGGGGGGGGTTGTATCCAAGGGAAGCCTCAATCGGAGAAAGACCTGTAGCAGAGGAGACCATAGTGTTATGCGCATACTTGACCCAAGGCAGGTGGGAGCTCCAGGATACCGGGTTGGCGGCAGTAACGCACCGCAGTGCCGCCTCCACCTCCTGGTTGGTGCACTCACACTGACCATTACTCTGGGGATGGTACCCAATGGACAGACTTACTGTGGCCCTGATAGCCTTACAGAAAGCTTGCCACACCTGCGAGACAAACTGGGGCCCTCGGTCAGACACAATGTCCACCGGGATGCCGTGGAGCCGCACCACATGTAGGACGAGCAGGTCCGCTGTCTCCTTGGCCATAGGGAGCCCCTGTAGGGGGACGAAGTGGGCCACCTTGGAGAACCTGTCCACGACCGTGAGGACAATGGTGTTGCCTGCGGAGGGGGCGAGACCAGTCACAAAATCAAGGGCCACATGGGACCAGGGTCTGTTGGGGAGGGGAAGGGGATGAAGCAGGCCCACTGGTAGAGAGGAGGGTGTCTTGCAGGTGGAGCACTGGGGGCAGGCTCGAATGTACTCCCCAACGTCCCTCCATAGCGATGGCCACCAGAAAGTTCTTTGAAGTTGGGCCACTGTACGCGCCATCCCAGGAT
Source organism: Pholidichthys leucotaenia (assembly GCA_020510985.1). Taxonomy (NCBI): domain Eukaryota; kingdom Metazoa; phylum Chordata; class Actinopteri; order Cichliformes; family Pholidichthyidae; genus Pholidichthys; species Pholidichthys leucotaenia. The sequence continues at coordinate 441,259,064 of CM035838.1, forward strand.
GGCACAGCAGCTTGGAGGAGTGTGCCAAATTAATGACCTTCCCCCGGACCGGAGAGGGCACATACATCCTTCCTGCTGGCCCCCCGCCCTGGTCAGCTTTGGTCTCCTGTGCTCTCCTAACCCTCTCCTTGATACCCCGTGAGATGGCGTCCATGATGCATGAAGGAGGAACAACGGGAGATGGTGGCACTTCAGCAGCATCAGAGGAGAATTGCCTGGAAAGGGTGTCCAGCTGGATGTTCTTAGATCCCGGGCGATAGGTGATGGTGAAGTTTAATCTGCCGAAAAACAGGGACCAGCGAGCTTGCCGAGAGTTGAGTTGTTTGGACGTCCTGAGGTACTCCAGATTCTTATGGTTGGTTCAAACGACCAAAGACTGGGAGACCCCCTGCAGCAGTGATGCCACTCCTCCAAAGCCAACTTGACCGGCAGCAGCTCCCTGTTGCTGGCGGGAGAAGAATGCACAGGGGTGGATCTTGTCATCAGCGGGAGCGCGTTAAGACAACACATCCCCTACGCCGGAGTCAGAGGCGTCCACCTCCACCAGACATTGTAGCGCGGGGTCCACCTGGGCCAAAATAGGAGGAGAGGAGAATAATGATTTCAACTGAGCCAAAGGTGCCTCCGCCTCCTCCGTCCACCAGAATGGCACCTTGGTGGAGGTGAGGCAAGTGAGGGGTAGGGCAATGGTACTATAGTCTTTGATGAAGCGGTGATAGAAATTGGTAAAACCCAAAAACTGCTGCAGCTGCTTCTGAGAAGATGGAACCGGCCACTCTACCACCGCCTTTACCTTGTCCAGATCTGCGATGATCTGGTTATGACGAATCCCAGAAATGTGGGGCGTGGGGCGTGAAACTCACATTTCTCGGCCTTGATAAACAGTTTGTTCTCCAGTAAGCGCTGCAGAACCCGCCTGATGTGTACCCGATGCTCATCGAGGGACTGGGAAAAAATAAGGATGTCGTCGAGATAAACAAATGCAAAAGAATCCAAAAAATCCCTCAACACATCATTGATCAGCCGTCGGAATACTGCGGGAGCATTAGTTAAACCAAAGGGCATCACCAAATATTCGAAGTGGCCACTAGGAGTGTGGAGCCCCATCTTCCACTCATCCCCTTCCTTGATCCTCACCAGGTGGTAGGTTGCGGAGATCCAGTTTAGTGAACACTGAGGCCCCCTGGAGGGAATCAAAGGCGGAGTTAATGGGGGGAGAGTGTACTTGTCCTTGACTGTGATGTTATTAAGCTCCCTAAAATCAATACAAGGCCTAAGCGAACCATCCTTCTTCCCCACAAAAAAGAATCCCGCCCCCACTGCTAAGGATGAAGTCCTGATAATGCCCGAGCTTTTGGATTCTTTGATGTATTTATCCATCGCCTCCTGCTCCAGGGCAGAGAGGCTATAAAGCCGGCTGGATGGCTTGTCTGATTATCCAAATGGATAATCAGACGAGGCCAAATTGTCCAAGTGAAGGACAAGCTACAAGTACCCCCGATGATGAAACCAGGCGGAGACAATCCCAACAAGGAAGTATCGCCCTACTGCCATGTAGGGACGGGAGCGACCGACAGCCAGATAGACTAAGTCCTCCCAATCCTTGTACAGACGAGCACATCCAGTACGGACTATCATGTATATACACCAACACTGATTCGTTCATCAATAAGCGTTTAGAATTAGAGCACATGATCTCTGTTAAGTCTCCAGATATTATCGCACTCACCGAAGTACTGTCGAAAAATCGTGTCTGTGATCCACTAGATTGTGAGTTCAACATCGACGGATACGACCATTTCATCAATTTAGATGACAAGTGCAAGCGTGGTGTGATTATCTGTGTGGCACAGAATTTAGCTGCAAGACGGATTAGCATGGACACACAATTCGAAGAATCTGTCTGGTGCCAATTAAACCTGAGAAACCATGACAGACTCTTCGTTGGATGTATATATAGCTCTCCAAACTGCGATCGAGACAACCATGAACAGTTGAGGAACCTCATTGATGCAGCCACAAGTATGAACACTTCCCATCTCTTGCTCATGGGGGACTTTAACTATAACGAACTGAACTGGAAGTGTGAAATATCACCGCCTGATCCTAACATTGACGCAACACGGTTCATGGAGTGTCTTAGAGATAACTATCTTCATCAGCATATCAGGGATCCCACTCACTACAGGGGAAATCAGACGCCCAACACACTCGACCTCGTCATTACGAATGAAGAAGGTATGGTTAACAATCTCCAACTAACCGCACCCATAGGGAAGAGCCATCATGTGTGTGTGAATTTTACCTTCGATGTCTATGTTGAACCATCACCCACAAATAAACCCCACTTCTTGTATCACAAAGGAAGCTACGACGATATGAGAACTGAGGCAAGTCGTATGACCTGGACACCCAATGATCCAGAGAACCTTGAAGATGCATGGAAAGTATTCACAAACAACATGAAAATCCTCATGGACAATCATGTTATGAAGTCTAAACCGAATAGGAAAAGATGTCAACGTCCACCCTACTTGAACAGAGGAGTGATCCGTAAACTCGATGAGAAAAAGAAACGTTTTAAGATTTGGCGGAGAACACGAGACCCGGCTGATTACCTGCTCTATACAATAGCAAGGAACCAGGCGAAATGGGTCTGTCGGTCTGCTGAAAGAAATTTTGAGAGGCAGGTTGCCAGAGAATGTAAAAGAAATCCCAAGGCCTTCTACAGATATGCCAGATCCAAGATGAAGACCAAGTGTCGGATCACAGACATACGTGGGGACGACGGTTCCATTACATCCCAGGACAAAGAAAAAGCAGATATTATGAATCGGTTCTTCTCGTCTGTCTTCACACAGGAGGACACACAGAACATGCCACACCTATCTCGCAGACCGTATGAAAGCAGCATCGGAGGAGCACAAATAACTGAGGACCAGGTTAAAGAGAAACTGACAGCCCTGAATCCCGCCAAGTCACCTGGACTGGATGCAATGCACCCAAGAGTACTGAAAGAACTTGCTGATGAAATGGCTGAGTCACTCACTTTCCTGTTCAATTTGTCTCTGTCACAAGGCAAACTACCTGTGGAGTGGAAGTTGGGCATAGTATCACCAATCTTTAAGAAGGGGGATAAACTGTTGCCAACAAACTACCGTCTAGTCAGCCTCACATCAGTAGTTGGAAAACTCATGGGAACAACTGCTTCGAGACCAACTCATGGAACAGTTAGTAAGAACCAGTTGTTACCAGATGCCAGCACGGATTTATAAAAGGGTCGATTCCTGTGTTACACAACTACGACCACCCTTGGACAAATGGACCAGAAATTCTCGACCGTGGAGGTGAATTTGGACTTGATCTACTTGGACTTTGCTAAGTGATTCGATTCTGTCCCCCATCGATGGCTCCTGGAAGAAACCTAGAAGCTTACGGTGTTCCATGGGCAATCTACTTAGGTGGATAACAGATTTCCTGATAGGCCGTCAACAACAAGTGTCTATAAACGGTATACTATGACAACTGGCTGAAGTACTATGTGGAATCCCCCAAGGCAGCGCTCTCGGACCGCTTTTGTTCATGATTTTTGTAAATGACATGCCAGACTGTATCAATACCAATATCGCCATGTTCGCTGATGACACCAAGATATATTCTGAGGTGACAGAAACAAGAAAACTACAAAGAGACTTAGACGATCTGCAGAAATGGTGCTGTACCTGGATGCTCAATTTCAACACGGACAAATGCAAGAGACTCCATCTTGGATGGAACAACCCAAAGCATAAGTACCACCTGAAGAACGGAGCTGGGGAACTAGTGGAACTCCACGAGACCACCTCAGAGAAAGATCTCGGCATATGGATAGACCCAGAGCTGACCTTTTCGCACCATTGCGAAGTCCAAGCAAATCGGGCGAACAGGACTCTGGGCCTTATCAGACGGTCCTACTCTTACCTGGACAAGTCAAGTCTGACAGAATCAGAATCAGAATCAGAATCAGCTTTATTGCCAAGTATATTTACAAGTAAACACACAAGGAATTTGACTTGACATTGGGTGCACACGTTAGGCGCATCCAATGACACGGCAGCCATGAAGGTGCCTGTACATGCATGGGGTAAAGAGGGGAAGGGGGGGGGGAAATACACAATAGGCAGAGAGAAAAAACATAGTTATCAGAATAACGCCCGTATAAGCTCATATAAGCTCAATGAGCCAAATTTTGATTACACAGAAAAAAACCCTCTATGCACATTAGCAGACAAAGCGAGAGAGACCAGTGTATGTAGTCAGCATATGATCAGTGTGTGATGCATTGGTGAGGTGTGTCAATTGCTGGTGAACAGCAAGAGGGCACCCCCTGGCAACGGATAGTCCATGTGTTCTACTCGGCATGTCCATTCTTCATGCAGGTGGGCAAGTTCTGTAAACACATGATAGCGCTGTCCTTGAAGAAGCTCGATCTGCAGAACAACAGCCATTGTATGTCGATGTTTGGGTTAAGCCACTTCTCCGGCGTATATCTTCATCGAGGAGGGAATGTTAAACTATGGGCACACCATACACAAGGTCAAATCTGCACAGTAGCACACTCAGAGAATAAAAAAAATTTCCCTCTCTTACGATTCTGTGCTTCAAATTTCATACAGGCTTGAATCATGCTTTAGATCATTCTCTGGCAAGACGCTATACAGCCCTGGTGAGACCTACAATCGAGTACGGCTACCCAGCATGGGCCCCCATGTACCGGAAAGATTGCGAGATGCTTGAGAACATCCAGAGACGAGCGACAAAGATGGTCCCAGAGCTAAAGGAGATTGAAAGACTCGAAAAGCTGAACCTCCCAAGTCTCTACTACCGGAGAGCTTGCGGAGACCTTATTGAGATCTACAAACATACCCACAGCTACTACCAGATTGATGCTGACTACATTCGCATGAAATCAGACCAAAGGGATAGCCGAGGTCACAAGTTTAGGCTCCAAATCAACCATACCCAGAAGAAAGCCCGCCAGAACTTCCTGTCCGAGAGAGCAGCAAATACATGGAATTGCATCCCAGAGTTTGTGGCCGATGCACCAAGTCTCAATGCCTTTAAATCCCATTTAGACAAATTATGGACAGCCTTCCGGTACAGCCAGCGGTCGATTCATGAGTCCTACTCTGTCCTCAGTAGACATCAATCACGACCCGACCTGCCAACAGGCTTTTAGCCTAATTTTGCAGAAGAGGATAAATGTAAATGTAAAGAAGCCCCTGGCAGGAGATTAATGGCACAATCATAGGGGCGGTGGGTGGGAAGTGATAGTGCTTGAGCCTTGCTAAAAATGGCGCCCAGGTCATGGTATTCGGGGGGTACCGGAAGGTCAGACGGGGGTGCGTCAGGAGAACAGAGGGGAATAGAGGAAGAGCAAGCAGCAGACTGTAGGCAGGCACTCAGGCAAAAGGAGCTCCAGGAGACAATGCTTCCCGATCGCCAATCAATAACCGGTTGTGTAGCCGGAGCCAAGGGTAACCCAGAATAACCGGGGAGGCTGAAACGGGAAGCACAAAGAACCTAATCTGCTCCCGGTGATTGCCTGATACCAACACAGAGACCAGAGCAGTTTGTTTCATGACAATAGCTAGCGGAACCTTTGACAGAGCAATTAGTTTCAATGGACTCTTCAGCCGGTGGCAAGAGAGCCCCAGCCGGGTTGCCAGATTCTCAGAAATGAAGCTCTGCTCGGCCCCGGAATCAATGAGTGTATGGGTGGATATTTCATTGTGATTATGTAAGAAACGAATGGGAAGCAGAAATTTAGTAAGGGAATTCGCCCAAGGTGAGTCCATGAGTCCCCCTACTGTGACGCATGGACGCCCCCCCCCCTTTTGGCTGAATGGGGCAAGAGGCCTGCACATGCTCCTCACTAGCACAATACAGGCACAACCCAAGCTCTCGGCAGCGTTGCTTTTCATCCAGAGGCAGCTTAGATTGGCCCATCACCATGGGTTCCTCAGTCTCTAACGGATCGTGTGGGGGGGGGGGAGGGCTAGCGAGGGGGCTGCGGGGAGTGGCTAAACTGCGAGCCCGGACGACCAGGAGGTTGACGCTCACTGGCTCGCTCCCTCAGCCAGTTATCAATGCTAATGGTGAGGGAGATTAGCTCGTTCAGTTTGCTGGGTTTGTCTATGCGGGCTAATTCGTGGCTAGGGCTAAGGCTGTGAGTGAATATGTTGCAGAGAGAGGCATCCTCCCACCCTACCTCCGCTGCCACCATCTGGAAGTCTACTGAATAATCAGCCACTGATCTACTGCCCAGTTTGAGATTAAGTAACCGGGTGGTAAGCACACTGTCTTGGTTAGAGTGGTCGAAAACCTCATTAAACTCACTCACAAACTGATCATAGGTCAAACTAGCGTAATCGGGCCAAGCCATTACGATGTAAGCCCAAGCTAAAACCCGCCCCTCCAAGAGATTGACCACATACCCAATGCAGCTATGATTTGTGGGGAAATCCCCAGGAACACGCTGGAACACAATACCACACTGTAGCAAGAAACCCCGTGCTTCCCCTAGCTTACCACTGAATCGCATGAGGGTGGGGACTGGAGTCAGCCGAGACTGCTGGGAGGGAAGAGGGGTGGGACTAGCTGGCCCAGCCACTACCCCAGGAGCAGGTGGAAAGGGCTGTGTCGGTGTGAGGTGATCCAGACGAGTGTTAATCTGCATCAGTTGTGTAAGTATGACTTGCTGCTGGTGGGATAACTGATCTAACCGAGCCTCGACGATGCTAAGTCTCTGCGCAAGAACACTGTCTGCTGAGTTAGTCTGACAGAGACGTACTGACATGTTTGGTAAAACCCAGAAGCAGACTCAGACTCAGAATAAATACAATTATCTTTTACTGCAGCGTGAATGTGTGTGAGTGTGTGTGTGTGTGTGAGTGCAGAAGTGAGCAGCTGGGCGAGCAGACCACGGTTTGAACTGGCAACCCTAGGAGAGAGAACAGACATGCGAATGACTTCACTGAGACCAGGGTGAATAAACAGGTGAATGTTCAGTCTTACAGAATGGACGAAGGGCTGAGGTGCTGAAGAGCTCCCAGAGGTTCTGAACCTGCTGCAGTCCGCTCCGTGTCCGAGTTGTCGCCAAGGAGTGAGGTGAGGAATTGCAAGTGAGTAAATGGTGCTCATGCAGAGTGCAGGTTGAAGTTCAGGTCTGCCGCCAGAAGGAGGAGGTCCGCCGCCAGGAGGCTACCACCTTTGCACAGGGGAGAAAAGGTGAAGCGGAGAAGGGATGGAATCTCAGAGGCTTACTTGGAGTTGGAGAGCTCTGGCTCCCAGAAGACCTGATGGAGCATGATAAGGTGAAGCAGGAGAAACTCCAGAGCAGGATGAAGAGGTTGGACGAAGAGGTCTTTCCAGACCGAAGGAGCGTTGACGTCTCCGTGCAGACCAAAGGGCAGCGCTGCTTAAGAAGGCTTTCTAATGAGAAGACCAGGTGTGCGTGCAGCTGTGGAGGCAATTAGGGCAGTAGGCACGCAGAGCAGGTCACCACAAGATCACCATAATCCCTTTTACTTCACTGATCAGTCCCCCCAGGATTTCGCGATGTTGCAATTCTACCAATTCCTGCAAATTTAGCAGGTTCTGCATAATTTGAATTTTGTCCAAATCACCACAGTTTTCCCGCAATTTTGCCCAACTGTCATCAACTTCTGCCAATTTTGCTAATCAAATTTGTGTTCAAGTAGCGTACGTCATCAGTTTGACCAATCAAATGCAGCAGTGTACCGTGCTTACTTCTGTGTTTGCAGTGAGTGTATTGTTTTACTTTGTATGTTATATATACAATGAATGAATACCGTATGCTGGTGTATTCCAAATTCAGGTGTTTATTCACAGCTCTGACAGCAGACGACTGTTTTGTCAGAAAGGCTAACTTCACACTCTGAACGCTGCATGTGTATCATCCAGTCACAGCAAAGAATATTAAACAACCAATAGAATAGCTTGTAATTGTGAGGTAGATCAAATTCTGTAGTAAAAAATCAAGTTGTGTATATTCTCTAAGGATATTACATCCTCTTTCTTCTAAAAAAAACAACAACACACACTTCTAAATGTAGTCATTATATTGCCTGTGTGAAGTTGTTTACAATAACAGATTGCACTCGTGAGAAGCAACTACTTAATACTGGCAAAATGCATTGCATAACAATTTAACAGACTGCAGATATCAAATTAGCTTATTGTGTAATAGATGTATGAACATTCTGCATTAATATAACTTAACAACACTGCGAATATTTCTACAGATCCAGGATACTTCTGGGCTTAATCATTTATCCGTATCTTGTCTGGTATGGGGCAGTATGAAGGGATATTTGACTTGTGTTCTGTGAGATGTGTGGTGTGGCTTTGTGATCAGATGTGTCAGTGTGAGTGTTGTGCGTTTCTTTTGTGTCCAGAAGGTGGTGCCTGTTTCTTCTGTATTCCTGTCCTTCTGATGTGCGTATGTGATAGGATCTCTCAGTGCCAGCAGGCTGGACTACAATTGCTGGTTTCCCGTGTCCGTGCTCCTGGAAGCGAATGTGCTGTCCTGCTTGCAGCTGTGACATTGACCTGGCTGACCTGTCATGGTATCTCTTCTGATGCTGCTGTCGATGTACTCTTCTGGCATAAGCATCTGTGTGACTGGTCACTTTTGGTTGAAGCTGCTGGTGGGTGCTGGGTGAAATGGAACGTAACTGATGGCTCATCAGCAGCTGAGCTGGTGATCTGAAGTTGTCAACAGGGGAGCTGCGAGATTCAAGAAGGCTCAAGTATGGCAAGACCATTGCTTTGGGGGTAGTATGGACTCGTAGTGATGTGGGTGAACTCCCACGTACTGGCAAAAGTTTCAAACTCTTTGCACTTGTACTGAAGGCCATTATCAGATATGACAGTCTGTGGCATGCCATGTCTGGCAAAGGAAGTTTTCAGTTTATGTATGACAGCTGAGACTGTTGTACTGTGTAGCTTGTCAAGCTTGAAATATCTGCTGTAATAGTCTATAATGACTATGTAGTTTTCATTGTTCCACATGAACAGATCTGTAGCAACTGTTTGCCATGGCCTGTCTGGGATTTGGTGGTTTATCAAGGGTTCTTTAATGTTGGCTGGTCTGTGTTTCAGACAGATGGGGCATTTTCCAACCATTTCCTCGATTTGTTTGCTCATCCCAGGCCAAAACAAAATGTCCTGAGCTCTCTGCTTACACTTTTCCATACCCGTATGGCTAGCATGTAGCCATATGGGTATGGCTACATGCAGTGTGCATGTAGTGGGAATGATGATTTTCTCACCTTTGAAAATGATGTCATTCATCTGCGACAGTTCATCTCGATGGTTCCAGTATTCCGCCATGCACTGTGTGCACAATTTTCTCTCATCTGGCCATCCTCCCTTGATTGTTTTCACCAGTAGTGTGAGCTGTGTGTCCTTTTGAGTCTCTGCTCTGATCTCTACCAGCTTAGTGTCACTTACAGGTAAACTGCTGTACACTATAGGTACCTGCATGTCCATGCCATCTCTGAGGCTATTGTCATCATCAGACAGTGACTTTCTGGAGAGGGTGTCTCCCACGGGAATATCTTTGCCTGGTCTGTGTGTGATTGTGAAATCACACCTCTGCAGTTGGAGTATCATCCTCTGAAGCCGTGGAGGTGCTGCTGCAAATGGCTTTCTCATGATACATTCAAGTGACTTGTGGTCGCTTTCTACTGTGATATGTCGTCCATAAACATATTGCTGAAAATGTTTACATCCAAACAAAACGGTGTATAGTTCTTTCTCAATCTGAGCGTAATTGATTTCACTATCAGTGAGTGATTTGGATGCATAGCCGATGGGTTTTCCTTCTTGTAATAGAACTGCATCTAGTCCATTCTTGGAAGCATCTACTTGTAGTCTGAATTCTTCGTTGTGGTCAAAGAAGGAGAGTATAGGACCTGGCTCTCGTGTGACCAGCTCCTTCATTTTCCTGAATGCTTCGTCATGTTGTGCATCCCACTGAACTCACTGGACTCTTTTAACAGGTGTCTCAAGGGTGTGTTGATGTCTGAGGGCATAGGGGCAAACTTTGACAGATACTTGACCATGCTGAGAATAGTTTCTAGCTCACTTTTGTCTTTGGGTGGCTCCATGTCTCGAACAACAGCAATCTTGGCTGGATTGGGTTTAATCCCATCCTTTGTGATGAGATGCCCAAAGTAGCTGACCTCTGTGGCACCGATCTTACTCATCTCTGGGTTGAGCTTGACTCCTCTCTCACTGGAGCACTGCAGCATTGCCCTGATTTGTGTCATGTTTCTCCTTGTTTCTGCCATATAGGAGAACATCATCAACAATCACCATCACACCCTGCAGACCCTCATCAGTTTTATTGATCTTATGTTGAAACTCATCTTGGGCTGATTTCAGTCCAAAAGGTAGGCAGATGAATCTATATCGTCCAAACACAGTGTTGAATGTGGTCAGTTTGGATGATTCTTCTGTGAGCTTTATTGCCCAGTAGCCTGACCTGGCACCCATGACACTGAAATAACAAGCTCTTGTTAACCTGGATGTGATGTCATCAAGAGTGGGTAGTGGGCAATGTGGTCTTTTGATGACTTTGTTTAGGTCTTTTGGGTCTAAACACACTCTCAGCTTGCCTATGTGTGGTTTTTCTGCAGCGACCATTGAATTTACCCATTTACCCATTGAATTGTCCCAAAAGGACCAGAAAACATTAAATCAACGTGGAGTTTAAACTTGCGCCATGCTTCGGGCAAGTTGTTAGCATCCAAGTCCATGAGTGGTGAGGGAACTCTGGCGACATCCATATTTCCTTGTTAGTCGATATTTCTTCGCTTTCACTCTGACACCATGTTTTACTTTGTATGTTATACATGCAATGAATGAATACGCTTGTGTATTCCGAATTTAGGCATTTATTCACAGCTCTGACAGCAGACAACTGTTTTTTCAGGAAGGCTAACTTCACACATTGAATGTTGCATGTGTATCATCCAATCACAGCAAAGCATATTAAACAACCAATAGAATAGCATGTAACTGTGAGGTAGTTAAAATGCTGTAGTAATAAATCAAGCTGTGTATATTCTCTAAGAATATTACATGTATACAGAACAAATCAGTAAAAACTGTGTGTGATTTAAAAATCACTCACCTGCGAGTTTTCCCACATTGTTCCTTCCTCTGTTTCCCCCGGCCCGCCAGTGAACGTCTTCTTGAGTGTCTGTAATGACCGCGTGTATGAAGTGCCAGGACTGTGTTGAAAATGTCCCCCTGCCTGAAAGCACTCCCCATCTCGGGAGCACACGTGAGCAGAGACGCCACAAACAAAAGAGCGAATCTTATACTACAGCCAGTGTTGTAACATTTTATACATCTTTAGAAGTAAAAGTCATTACTACATCTTGTCAGTGAGTTTTAAAGCTGTGACTCTCCAGTCTGGACATGGGCCAATGTGCGATTCAGGCAAATCCAAGGAGAGTCCCACAACTTACCACAACAATCACAAAAAAAATCCTGCAAAATCTGGAGGGACTGACTGATTGTTGTCTTTGTGAAAGATCTAGATTTTCATCAGAGGGTCTTCTTTAATTATGCCAGCTGCTGCAGCCCCATATTGTTCCCTACACACAGCGGAGTCACACACTTATTGTACCACAGATACTTTTCCATGGGTGCATTCATGTACACCATATGAGATGCAGAAAGGTTCAGCAAAAACACAGTGTGCAATGCTATCCATGAAGTGGCAGGTGAGCTGACTGCACTTTGGGATAGCTTTGTGGAGTTCTCTGGCCACAGCCCAACCAGAGGATAAAGGAGGGCTTTTATGAAATCGCAGTTAGGTGTAGCAATATTTAATAAAATATAGTGTAATAAGGTACAGGAATTATTTATTTTATTTAGAAGTGGATGTGTGTGGGGGACAGAGTTAAACAGTCACCACAACACTCACTAAATGAAATAGAAAAGCACTCGTAAAAGGGGGCACCAGTTCTAAAAGAACGAATTATTGATTAATTAATTTCAGTACCTTCACTTACTTAATGAATCAGTCTCAAAAATTAGCGAGTTCTTCACTGCCGTGACCCAGGAAAGGATATATGCAAAGGAAAACGCCTCAACTTCTCTCGTTTACAAGTTTATTAAATGAAACTCATTCAGGTTGCATGACAGTTCATTCAAATGATTGATCAACAGGTGTCAAATATCACATCAGCTGTTAATGGATTACTGAGCATAAACTCTATAGTTAAACCTTTGTGGAACCAAAAGGAAACCAAATTTTTGTTTCAACCGTAATGCAATGGAAGGCTGAGGAAACAAAATCAGAACGCAATTTTATGGGGAAAAATTACATCAGCTGATTATCTGAAAAGGAGCTTCTGAATTAATCTACAAAAATGAAAGGAGGTTACTGAAAACAAAGAATAAGAAATTTCCTTCAGTTTATAGCTTTGTCCTACGGCTGAGGGACTAATTGTATCATGAAATATTGGTTATGTTCAATTATAATTGATATTTAGGACATCTTGTTTAAACCCAGCAGATAGGAAAGTGGTAGTCTCACTTACAAACAGCCGGTTCCAAGTAGTCAGCGGTGGTCGGTGCCAGTAGGGTGGCACACAGGGGGGGAAAGCGACTGCTGGTCGTCTTTCAGGTTGTTCACAGCTGTGAGAAGCGTAGACTCGGCTGGGGGCTGCAACGGGGCATGTGGCGAGGAACCGGCAACAGAGTGAAGGCTGGCCCCAGAGCAGGCGTGACGTCCTTTGGCAACCAGTCCGAATTTAGGATGTCCTCGGCCTGCAGGACAGCTAAAGGCTGGAGGCAAATTGCATATAGGCAGCGTCACCCACTAACTCCTGTTTTTTTTAATGTTGTCATACATGGGTGAGGCAGGGAAAATAAAAGTCCCAAAATCTCTATCAGTTCACTTCAAAGGCAGGAAAATTAAAAGTCCAAAAATCTCTATGTTGTGTATGGGATTTGGGTGTCTGGGATGCCGTGCCCTCCCACAGGATGACGTCAGGCGGGCATGGACCATTCTGTATATAGTTGAGTGTTCTTCCTAATAAATGTTCAGTTCGATGTCCCTCAAGAAGCTCTCCGTCTCGTGTCATTTTTCCAACATAACATTTGGCGACGAGGAAAATCGGTGTTATTTTGAATGATGGATTACGCGTGCTAGGACTCTGTCACTGTCGTCAGGAGAAGATGTGAATTCCTGAGCCTTAGACAGCGGACGGACGAGTCCATTACGTCGTTTCTGGTGAGACTTTGTAGCCGAGTTAAGAAGTGCAGGTTTGGGACTGTGGAGGTCGGCAAGGTGAGGGAAGGGTTGGCCTATGGCACAAGCGACGTTTGGCTGGAGCGCACATTGAAGAGACCTGAGGTGCTGGAGTCGTTGGAGGAGGTTCTGGCTTTGGTGGAGTGGAGAGAGTCCGTGATCCAGCACGAGCTAGCAGCTAAGGCTAGCGTGGGGCCGACCGCGTGCGATTTCCCACCAAGAGCGGAGGTTCACGAGCTAACTGGGCAACAAGACGTGGTAATGGCACAGCAGAGCACCGAGACCGTGAGTGCTGGGAACGATGGCCAGGAGCCAGTGTCGGAGGACATGACCGGTGAGGGTGGAGTCGAGAGCCCCGGAGGTGAACAGCAACAGCTATTTGTGGAGGCTACACAGTAGGTGAGTGAGCCCAGGCAGGCTGACAGAATCAGAATCAGGTTTATTGCCATTGTTCATGTAGTACACAAACTAGGAATTTGTCTCGGTGCAATGCTGCAACATTAAACATGATAAGATAAAAGAAATAAACTATACATGCAATAAAGTGTAGAATAAGAGTAAGTGATACTGGTCAGCAGTTAAAATATATTAGCGAGCAGCAGATACTGTGGAGAACTATATAGTGCAGTCGGTAATGCAGGAAGAAAACAGTGATGATTGACATGAGTCTGGTTGAGCTGCTGTACATAGTGCACGAGAGTCAATAAGTCACTTAGTGTTCAGCAGTCTGATGGCAGAGGGGAAGAAGCTGTTCATGTGACGGGAGGTTTTAGTCTGGATGGACCGAAGTCTTCTACCAGAGGGGAGGGGGGCAAACAGTACGTGACCAGGGTGTGAGAGATCGGCTATGATCCGGCCAGCACGCCTCCGGGTCCTGGAGATGTACAGATCCTGGAGAGATGGGAGCTTGCAGCCGATCACCTTCTCAGCAGTGCGCACGACGCGCTGCAGCCTTAGTCTGTCCCTGGCAGTGGCTCCTGCGTACCACACGGTTATGGAGGTGGTGAGGATGGACTCGATGATGGCTGTGTAGAACTGCACTAACATCTTGGTGGGTAGCTTGAGCTTCCTCAGCTGCCGCAGGAAGAACATCCTCTGCTGGGCTTTTTTGATGAGTGAGCTGATGGTCGGCTCCCATTTGAGGTCCCTGGTGATGGTAGTGCCTAGGAAGCGGAAGGAATCAGCAGTGGTGATGGGAGAGCCTGAGAGGGTGAGGGGGGGCAAAGGGGTAGTGACTTTTCTGAAGTCTACAATCATCTCCACTGTCTTCAGAGCGTTCAGCTGCAGGTTGTTATTGTTGCACCAGGACGCCAGCTGGGCCACCTCTCTCCTGTAGGCGGACTCGTCGCCGTTGGAGATGAGCCCGATGAGGGTGGTGTCGTCCGCAAACTTGATCAACTTGACAGACTGGTGGCTGGAGGTGCAGGAGTTGGTGTAAAGGGAGAAGAGTAGGGGGGAAAGTACACAGCCCTGGGGTGATCCGGTGCTGATGCTAGTAGAGTCTGAGACAGTCTTTCCCAGCCGCACATGCTGCCTCCGGTCCGTCAGGAAGTCGGTGATCCACCTGCAGAGGGAGTCAGGCACGTTGAGCAGGGACAGCTTGTCCTGGAGCAGAGCGGGGCGGATGGTGTTGAATGCGGAGCTGAAGTCCACAAACAGGATCCTGGTGTAGGTTCCCGGGGAGTCCAGGTGCTGCAGGATGGAGTGGAGGGCCAGGTTGACTGCGTCGTCTACAGACCTGTTGGCTCGGTAGGCAAACTGCAGCGGGTCCAGGAGAGGGGTGGTGATGGACTTGAGGTGGGGCAGGACCAGGCGCTCAAAGGACTTCATGACTACAGAGGTGAGCGCTACAGGTCTGTAGTCATTAAGTCCAGTGATCCGTGGCTTCTTGGGGACAGGGATGATGGTGGAGGATTTGAGGCAGGACGGCACGTGGCATAACTTAAGGGAGGTGTTAAAAATGTCTGTGAAGACAGGAGCCAGCTGTTTCGCACAGTGTCTCAGGGTGGAGGGAGACACGCCGTCCGGGCCGGGGGCCTTGCGCGGGTTCAGTCTGGAGAACTGTTTGAGCACATCCTGCTCACTGATGATAAGGGCAGGGGGGGAGGAGGGGGGGTGCCTTTAATGAAGTAGGGATTGTGGAGGCTGTGGAGCTGGAGGGAGGGGGGGAGTTGGACACAGATGACGAGGTGTCAAAATGGGCATAGTGTTGGGACAGTCTTTGACAAAGGGCTTTGTCATCCTGACCTTTAGGAGCCTGAGGCCGATAGTTGGTGATTTGCCTCAGTCCTCTCCACACGGAAGCCGAATCATTAGCAGTGAACTGCTGCTGGAGTCTCTCTGAATACACAGATTTAGCCCTCTTCAGCTCTCTGTTAAACCGGTATTTAACCTCCCTGTAGCAGTCCCTGTCTCCACTTTTCAGCGCTGCTTCCTTCTCCTTCCTGATCTGTCTGAGCTTAGCTGTGAACCAGGGTTTGTCATTAACTCACCCTGGTGCGCGATGGAAGAATGATCTCTTCACAAAAGTGGATATATGAGTTCACAGTGTCCGTGTATTCATCCAGATCATGCGTGG
Source organism: Pholidichthys leucotaenia (assembly GCA_020510985.1). Classification (NCBI taxonomy): domain Eukaryota; kingdom Metazoa; phylum Chordata; class Actinopteri; order Cichliformes; family Pholidichthyidae; genus Pholidichthys; species Pholidichthys leucotaenia. The sequence goes on from CM035838.1 coordinate 441,274,978, forward strand.
CTCCTTTAAACATGCCCCAGTCAGATATTTCCATGCACGTTTCCAGCTTCTCCTCAGCTTCACTGGTCCGTATCTTCGTAGTGCTCACAACAGGTTTAGTGAGCTTCAATCTCTGTCTGTATGTGGGAATGAGGTGAACCATCACGTGATCAGATAATCCCAGCGCAGCGCGAGGAACAGCGCGATATGCGTCTTTCACTGTGGTGTAACAGTGATCCAGTGTGTTTAATCCTCTGGTGGGGCATTTAATAAACTGTTTGTAGCGGGGGAGATCGTGGCTCAGATTGCACTGATTAAAGTCGCCAGCCACAATAACCAGAGAGCTCTGGGAAACTCCGCTCTGTGTGTTGAATGTGATCCGCGAGCACGCGCTGAGCTTCGCGCGTGTCCGCGTCGGGAGGGGCGTACACAGCGATGAGTATAAAAGAAGCAAAACTCCCGCGGGGAATAAAAAGGCTTGCAGTTGATAACAAGAAATTCCAGGGCGGGAGAACAGTGTTTGGAAATTACCGTTACATCAGAGCACCAGCTGCAGTTGATGTAGAAGCAGACTCCGCCTCCTGTGGTCTTGCCGGAAAGCTCCTGTGTCACGATCAGCACGAAAGAGCGGAAGCCGTCGAGGCGCAGCGCGTTGTCCGGTATATTTCCGAGCCAGGTCTCAGTAAAGCAGAGGGCAGCTGAGGAGGCGAGGTACCTAAAACGCATCAGCAGTCTCAGTTCATCTACCTTGTTAGAGAGAGAGTTGGTATTGGACCGAAATATGCCTGGCAGCGCGTTCGCGAGCCTCTCCTGCGAAGCCGCACGAGAGCGCCAGCTCGTCTACCCTCTCTTCCTGCCGTCTCACTTTCCGAGCCAGGCAATGAACCATAGCGGCGGCAGGGGCTAAAAAAACTGGGAGGAGTCCGTGGGGTGAAAGTCCTGATATTTAGAAGTTCTTCACGGGTATAAGTGCAAGCAGACACACAATTGACAAACAAAAACAAACAAAGAGCGCAGCGAAGCACCATGTCGACCGCTGTGGGCGCCATCTTGGTCTCACTTGACAGTCCCGGGGAGGAGCAACAACAGCCGCTTGTGGAAGCTATGCAGCGGGCAAGCGAGGCCAGGCGGGCTGACGGCCCTGGAGGTGAGCAATAGCCGAATACGGAGACTACACAACAAGATATGTGGTACGAGGGAGTTGAGAGCTGCGTCAGGGAAAATCAGACAACGTTATATTGTGAAAGGTGGGGTGTTGTGTGATACCTGGGAGTTATATTTTGTTTTAAGGGGCCTAGATTGTGAATGTGGGATCTTGTGGGATCTGTGACAGTAATTTAATGGCTATATTGGAATTAGATTTTATTAATGTGCTAATTTTATGCCCAAGTTTGGGGTGGTGGGGTGTGTTTATCCTGTTTGAGATGTTTGTTTATGCAATTTTACATACCCAACATTGAAAGTATGGTGATGTACCCGTTGTAGGGGTGAGTGTTGGGGGGGCACCAGTAGTGTGTGTGTTTTGTGATTTTATGTGGTGTTTTTGTACCAGTGTTAAAGGGATTGTTCTGAGTTAGAAACACGACTTTTTTTTATTTTGTTTTGTTAAATTGTTTTTTTTAGTGGCGGAATATCCCGCTCAGCCATGTAGGGGGTGCTGGCAGTCTGCCCGGCCCCCAGCCTTGTTTGTGTGAATGGATAGGAGATTATTTATTTTTGTACATATGTTCTTCCCTCTTAGTGTGTGAGTTGGGTGACAAATTAGGGTGGGTTGTTTGTGTGCCTGACATTTATTTTGAAGGGGGGCGGAATGTTGTGTATGGGATTTGGGAGTCTGGGATGCCGTGCCCACCCACAGGATGACGTCAGGCGGGCACGGCCCATTCTGTATATAGTTGAGTGTTCTCCCTAATAAATGTTCAGTTGGATGTCCCTCAAGAAGCTCTCCGTCTCGTGTCATTTTCCCCACATAACACTCTATCAGTTCACTTTAAAGGCAGGGAAATTAAAGGTCCACTTTAATGGTCGGAAAAGTCAAAAAGTCAAAGGAAAAACATTCAACAGAATAAGCATGGCTTCAGAGGCGAAGAAGGAAAAAAGTTGAGAGTCTGACCCTCATTTAAAGGTGAGCTCAGGAAAAGAATGGTTTCCCCTCAGTTAACCAGAAAAACAGGCAAAAGCTTATCAAAAGATGATTTAAGAAAGCTAGCGCAGGACTTGACAAGGTTCAGACACACAAAAGACTTCTTAAAACTACGCAACATACAGGACTCACAGAACAAACTTAGACAAAAACAACCTTAAAGAGAACTGAAAACAACTGAATTTCCGGAGCGGCTCTGTTGGCATTTAATTGAAATGTGCTGCTGGGTCATAAACATAGGGACCGGCAGCAAGACGGACCAATTATCTTCCATAAAGAGGAGTTTGAATGGGCTTTGTCCAATGAGGGAACAGTTCTTTGTCTCGTGAACAGCAATCAAATGCGGGGGCGTTATCCAACAGAGAGGCAACCTGAGGATTGGTTAGAAATAGCTGACTCAAGTTTTCAGAAAACATTCATTCAGTTCCTATGAAATTCATTATATACTCAATATAAAATCTAACTAAATTAAATTAATTAATTAACTAAATTAATTAAATTAAGTAACTCAAGGCTAACGTTCAGTGACCATGCATTTATACTATTACTAATAAGTTTAACATTCATTTGAATAGCATTCATGAAAAAGACATTCCTAAGACATGCAGTCACATTTAAATCAAGGATTAATGAATTATTGCAAACCATTATTGTCCATCACAAAGGCAATTATCTTCACAGTGTCCAGAGTTATTCTGAGGAATGAGAGCATGAAGAAAAGCTAATGTTCAATCAGAATTAACAGTTCCAGATTGCACAAGTAATTAAACATATTCCGTAGATGTCCACTAGGAGGTACTGTTGAGCTGTAGATAATTTTTAGGTCTTGGAATGTGAACAGAGGGCATCCTACAGAGTTTTTTTGGGCTTCTGGAAAGGCTCCAAGAGTTTATCAGCATAACCTGACAGGTTAAGGAGTGAAAGTTTGGAAATTTATGACTTTTTAAGAGTATCAGTTCCTGGTACGAACAGATGCTATCAGCACGAACTGTCTAATTGGGGTTTGACTCCAGAGGTTTTATAGTCCACTTAAGCCTTTAAAAGAAAGTCCTTATAAGGTTTCTCTACAAACGGGAAATTGTTTATACTGGGGTCCCTGATGATGAAGACACATGCAATTCTTGACCAGACCTTGAGTGAGAGGAAAAGGAATGAAGAGTTCTTCTTCTTTGGGTGTATTACGTGTCCCCATCCATTGAGTCCTCAGTTGCATGTCTGCCACCTTCTGAAACTGGCAGATCAGTACAAATCAGTACAAATCCCCAATGCAGCCGGTGATGCCAGAGTGAAATGGCAGGCGCAGCGCCGCGCTCTGCCTACTAAGGGCACGCAAATTGTCACACTGAAAGGGTTAAACCCATGTACTGCCACCACTACATTCACTCCCCCCCCTCCCCCACATACACACACAAAATTAACCCTCACCCAATTTATGTAATAGACACACACAACTTGGCTAGGGCTAGCGGGTGGGACCACTCGTAGCCCAGCGCAGCTGAGGTGGGTTATTCTGATCCCACTCTCACGCTGGCAAGCTTGCGCACCGAGCTATACAGTCCTTTTTTCCCCCTTTTCTTCCATGGGGAAGGCAGTCTTGTTGAGTCTCAATCCATCCACTGTCCTGAATGGTGGCTGGTCTCAACTGTGCTGCAATCTTCTTACATGTCGGTGGTGGGTGAATGATGTTAAGGCCAACTGTGAGCCTGGTCGGTTGGTTCTGCGGACCCCGAACCCAGGATCATCACTGTGAGTGGCAGCTCTCTGTTACAGCTGTGTTCAGCATCTTGGTATGTGATTCTATGACTCACCTGTCTTGCTGTGGGAATCCACCAGGTTGTGGTGGTTCTGCTGCCCCCCTGTTGGGTCACAGACTCTTCATCCAGCAGCTCAGCGGCAGCTTCTGGTGGTCGGTGTCAATCATGGATTCAGAAGATGTCCGGTGACTCGACTGCTTTCTGTATGATTGCGGACTCCATCCAGCGGCTCGGCAGCAGCTCTTTTAGGCTGGTGGAGTACATGGATTCAGAAGTAGTCCGGCCCCTTCTCCCCCTCACCTGGGAAGTCTGTTCGTAGCGATGTGCTGCTATCGTTGTTGTTAGAATCAACTTTGGGTTGTCATGTCCTGGGACTCCCGATAGGTGCAGGCTACAACTCCGCAGCAGCTCCTGTAGGCTCATGCTGGACGAGGATCTGAGGCGAGTCTGGTTGCTGCTCTTCCTCCATGTCGTGTTCGCTCTCTGTGTTGTATCCACTCTCTGGGCAGCATTTGCTCTCTGGGCTGTGCTCTTCGGCTGCACTCACGTCCGTGAAGTCACACTCTCCCTCCTGTGATGAGGCTGCAGCTCGAGAAAATTCGTGCTGCACAGGGACTGGCTCCGGGTCCCGTCTGGCTGCGGACCAGGGCTCTAGTGGCTGCTCCGGTTCTGCTGGACTCTGTTCGGCATGCGGTGCAAGGCAGGGGGTGGCTGTGTCCTCATCTGAGTGTAATGGACTTGGATCATCGTTGGTCCGCCTGGGGACTGTGAGGGAGAAACCCATTTCGCAGAACAAATTCCTCCTCATAACGCTATTGCCCTGGCATGTCACCTGGAACCGGGACGCTGGGATTTTTCTTTCACTATATTGCACTGTCAAGGTGATGTTTCTGCCAGTCATGGAACATCCACCATCATTCGAGTTCCACCTCATCAGGTCACTGGGGAGTAAGCCTCCTAACCGTGGCCTCATTTACCAGGGACCGTGGGACAGCAGTGGCCACCATCATTGATACACTAACGCCGTCCAGCTTCACCACACGCTGCAGTCCTGACCAGCCTTTGGAGCCCACAATGTTAATGCCATCTCCACCAGACGTAGGGTCGATGGGCCCAGCCTTTTGTCACCATTGGCGAAACCTCATGCGCCGTGCCACCACATTGTCAGGTGTGACAAAGTAGCTAGCTAGCAGCTTGACTAAACCAGCAAATCAGTCCATTGATCCTAACGTGCAGAAAATATGTTGGCCTTCTGTGCCCAGATAGTGAACCAGTAGAGATTGTTTTTGTACTTCGTCTAGTTCATCCAGGCCAAACCCTGATATGTAGGCGGTGAAAGCATCAAACCAGCGTGGCAAAGGAACAAGTGGCTCACCAGGGTTTTCCATATATGCAGTGGCCTCACGCACGCTTCCATGGTTTAACTCTCGTCGCCAAATGTTATATCTGGAAACCCAGAATGACCAACAGAGAGATGAGCTGTGCTGGAACATGAACTTTATTATAACAAATAACTAATATCACAGTACAGGTTTGTAATGGTTAAGTGCTGTTTTGCTGAGAGTCGAGAGAGGCCTAAGATGGCGACTCTCCCCTTTTAACTGTCCGGCGCGGTGACATCACCCTGCTGGCTGTATCACCATGCCGGTGCTCCTTAACCCTTGTAGTGCCACGCTACATGTGTGTGTGTGTGTGTGTGTGTGTGTGTGTGTGTGTGTGTGCTTGAAAGAAAATGAAAGTTTTGCTAGTTTTTCAATAATCACGCAACCAAAAGATATATTTCAGACAGTTAAAACCTACAAACACACCATTTTCCACTCAATGACTCTTTTAAATTCTTCTGAAATTCTCCTGACAGTTATACCTTAAAACCTTAACTTTTCTGGATCCAAACCAACATTTCTGTCATGAGCTCCCCGTGCGCCTCTCTAATGTGCATGGCGAGGGGAGAAAGGACGAGAAGATTTAAGTGCAGGGTTACACCAAACACACATTTATTAACACAAAATGACACATACACAGACACAACTGCTTGGGTACGCTAAAGAGTCCGTCAGGATGCCCTACACACATACCGGAGGATAAACTGGGCAGACCCAAAGCGTAACGACCGTGCTGCGTGGATTAAACATTACCAGAAACGAAGCGGGATTGAACCGAGAACAGGAACACTTCTGGCACAGCGTAAAGGCAGCACAAAGGATCACTAGCAGTTTACTCACGGTGAGGGGGGGCTGTCCGAGAAATCCCAGGATCCCAGCGAGCACACACAGAACACAGTCCTTCATAGACGTGGTGGTTAGACAGCGGAGAACGATCATCTAACGCACACAATGATCCAGCGGCATCTGTGTAGCGAAGAGCTCCTTTAATACAGATTCGGCTGGCATGACAAATAAGGAACACCTGGGCAAGTGCGGGAAAGATGATTACCGGGGCGAACAGCTGACTGTCAGAAAGAGGGGTGTGTGGCTGGACAGGCCAGAGCGACAGCTACAGGCAGGAAGAAAACAACAAGAAATCAAAACACAACTCCACATAATAAACCCACTGCCTGAGCCACCAGGATCGATCAGAACCGAGCCCACAGGAAACACGGGCTCGGTTCATGACAATTTCAGCTACAGTGGGGCAAAAAAGTATTTAGTCAGCCACCAATTGTGCCAGGTTCTCCACTTAAAAGATGAGAAAAGTCTCCAATTTTCATTACAGGTATACCTCAACTATGAGAGACAAAATGAGGAAAAAAAAAATCCAGAAAATCACATTGAAGGATTTTTAATGATTAATGGTAAATTCCTCAGTAAAAATAAGTATTTGGTCAATAACAAAAGTTCATCTCAATACTTTGTTATATACCTTTTGTTGGCAATGACAGAGGTCAAACGTATTTCTGTAGGTTCTTCACAAGGTTTTCACACACTGTTGGCTGGTAATTTTGGCCCATTCCTCCATGCAGATCTCTCTAGAGCAGTGATGTTTTGGGGCTGTCGCTGGGCAGCACAGACTTTCAACTCCCTCCAAACACTTTCTATGGGGTTGAGATCTGGAGACTGGCTAGGCCACTCCAGAACCTTGAAATGCTTCTTACAAAGCCACTCCTTCATTGCCCCGGGCGGTTGTGTTTGCGATCATTGTCATGCTGAAAGACCCAGCCACGTTTCATCTTCAATGCCCTTGCTGATGGAAGGAGGTTTTCACTCAAAATCTCACGATACATGGCCCCATTCATTCTTTCCTTTACACGGATCAGTCATCCTGTCCCTTTGCAGAAAACAGCCCCAAAGCATGATGTTTCCACCCCCATGCTTCACAGTAGGTATGGTGTTCTTTCTCTCCAAACACAACAAGTTGAGTTTTTATAATAAAGTTCTATTTTGGTTTCATCTGACTACATGACATTCTCCCAGTCCTCTTCTGGATCATCCAAATGCTCTCTAGCAAACTTCAGACGGGCCTGGACATGTACTGGCTTAAGCAGGGGGACACGTCTGGCGCTGCAGGATTTGAGTCCATGGCGGCGTAGTGTGTTACTGATGGTAGCCTTTGTTACTTTGGTCCCAATTCTCTGTAGGTCATTCACTAGTTCCCCCCGTGTGCTTCTGGGATTTTTGCTCACCGTTCTCGTGATCATTTTGACCCCACGGGGTGAGATCTTGCGTGGAGCCCCAGATCGAGGGAGATTATCAGTGGTCTTGTATGTCTTCCATTTTCTAATAATTGCTCCCACAGTTGATTTCTTCACACCAAGCTGCTTACCTATTGCAGATTCAGTCTTCCCAGCCTGGTGCAGGTCTACAATTTTGTTTCTGGTGTCCTTTGACAGCTCTTTGGTCTTGGCCATAGTGGAGATTGGAGTCTGACTGTTTGAGGTTGTGGACAGGTGTCTTTTATACTGATAACGAGTTCAAACAGGTGCCATTAATACAGGTAACGAGTGGAGGACAGAGGAGCCTCTTAAAGAAGAAGTTACAGGTTTGTGAGAGCCAGAAATGTTGCTTGTTTGTAGGTGACCAAATACTTATTTTACCGAGGAATTTACCAATTAATTCATTAAAAATCCTTCAATGTGATTTTCTGGATTTTTTTTTTCTCATTTTGTCTCTCATAGTTGAGGTATACCTATGATGAAAATTGGAGACCTCTCTCATCTTTTAAGTGGGAGAACTTGCACAACTGGTGGCTGACTAAATACTTTTTTGCCCCACTGTACAGCTTATATCTTCAGTACTCAATGCCAAAAAGCCAGAAAGATGTTAACTTTCTCAGTTTCACTGTTGTCAGTGTGTGTTGGGCAGATTATGCTCAATGTGTTTAAACAGCGGCAGCAAATGTTGAACCTCATGGTAAATGATCCATGAACCCATATATAAGAGTTGAGAGATAGGATGAAAAGCTGCATTGAGCTATGATGTTGTAAGATAATCTTGTGTGAATCCACCCTTTGAGCATTAGCACATGTTATCAGACATTTTTTTGATGATGCGGGCTTTAAGAAGCAGGGTTTGATGATCAGAAACAAAGACAAAACCCAAGTACAATTTAAAAAAAGAGGTCTTTTTTTACTCCTGATGCATAAATGCATTTACTGTCATTACCAGAGGGTGATCAACTCCTCTTCTGGCACAACCCTCTATTAAATAAACCTAACACAAAGGGGAGATGACAGGGAAGGGAGTGAAAAGACTTCGTAGCCACGTGATCTCCAGGAAAGAGAGGGAAGGTATCCAATGCAGGTTAAGTTTTGTTTTGAAGTTTTGTTTTTATTATGTGCAGTCACACCACAGGAGTGGCAAAAAACAACTACCGCCCAGTAGCACTAACTTTGTAAATAATGAAGTGTTTTGAAGGACTGGTCAAGGAGCCCATCACTTCCATCTTGCCTCCCTCATATGACCTACTTCAATTTGCATACCGCTCAAATCGCTCCACTGAGCATACCATATACACTGCACTGCATCTGAGCCTGGACCACCTATAAGAATGCATGGGTCTGGATGATGTTTATCAGCTTAAGCTCAGCATTTAATAGTATAATCCCTTAGCATCTGGTTAACAAGCTGGGCTCATTGGGCATGAACACACCTCTTCAAAAAAGGATTTTTCAATTCTTTTTTGATTACTGAATAAAAAGCCACAGTATATTATTTCGGGCAATACATGTGTTTTTGAGGTGGTTTTAGAGCTGCCAGAATGCATCTTTAAAGGTGCCTTCACACCAAATGCGAACGGGTGGCGCGAATCCATACAAAGTCAATGGAAAGAGGCAAGCACATGCAAAATCGCACATTCGCGCATTCACGTCCGAGGGATGGTGCTGGACATTGACACTTTTACTGCTGTCACCATAGTAAAAGTATAAGCATTGAAGAGTAAACTACTTTGAAAATGAGACTGTCACTCACCTGGAGACAGAAGGACCAGGAGCTCTTCAGCTGAATCGGGATATCGGAGTTATTTACCGACGGATTTCTGCCACAGACGTGCTAATAATGCTTGCAAGTTAGCAACGTAAACACCCATCTTGTAAAGTTTTGAAGGAAAGGACAACTTTTTCAGGTGAGTCCCCCATCGAATAACATAAACCTAAGCATGATGTTATGTTGGGGATTTCCATAGCAGGTTGAACACAGTTGCAGAAGGTATAAAGGCAACTTCACCTTTCTGCATAGATGGACACAACCTATCAAAACGCTGGCCAAGCGAGGTTCAACCATCAAATTGAAAAAATGGAGAGGACTCTGATAGCGGCAAATGGAGAACTGTCTCGGAAGGTGGATTACATCATGATTACGCTTCAAGCCATCCACGAAGGATTCAACGTCCAGCAATGAAGGATTAAGTACTGAATCTGTAAGAGAATATAAAGTTTTTTTTCTCTCTGTGATCAGTACTATTCGACGAAATCTGACTCCCTCACAAAAATCCTCCTGATCATCTGCAGCTTTTTGTTTTCAAAACATTGAGCTCACGGCCTTCGGACAGCAGCTGCATGGCAAGGACAATGCCAGCAGCTAGACAAAACATCTCCTGCCAAAGAGTCCTTGTTGTTCTTAACTGATACAAACACCTACATTCAACATTACACTCATACTGATTCACAAAACTGATGATAAAGATGATTCACTCACTGCTCTCTCTGTGTCTTTGTGAACTTTTTTTGTCTGCTGACTGTGCATTGAGGGCTTTTTTTTCTTGTAATCATAATATTGATCATATATGACCTCTATTCTGACAATCAATGATTTTTTTGCTCCTTCCTATTGTATTATCCTTTCTTCCCATGCTTCCTGTACCCTTCTGTTGACAGGCGCGTTCACAGATGCAGCCGTGTCACCGGAAATGCAGGTCGTTTTCTGTGTCAAGTCAAATCCCTCGTATGTTATCAGTGATCTGTTAATGTACTTGGCAATAAATCTTTTCTGAGTTCTGAGTTCTGAGTTCTGCATCTCACCCGTACATGTCTCATTCATGTCGTGTGTTTACATTGAGTTATAATGTATTCGTGCAGCGCAAAGAATTTGCCCGTTCGCGTTTGGTGTGAAGGCACCTTAAGGAAACCAGTGCTTTTTATCCCCCGCCGGTCGAAACCCAAAGGGGTCAAGGAGCCCTTTTGGTGAAGCCCAAAGGGGAATTATGTTATGGATCCATCCGTCCATCTGTCCCACTTTTGTGAAATCAACTCCTCCTACAGTTTTGGTCCGATTGTTTTGAAACTTGGTACCATGGTTTGAGATACTCTGATGATGCACATATTGCAATTTCACTCTCACTGGATGACTTTGAGGTCAAAGGTCAGAGGTCAGATTTTTCCCTAAATTTTCTAAACACAATAACTAAAAGAAATGATGTAGACTTTTCAAATCAATACAGTAGTTGTATCTAACACACATCTTGAACAACTTACACCCCACCTTACTATGGGTTTGGGGTCAAGGGGTCAAAGTTCAAAGTTTACATTGCAGTTGCAGTAGTAATGCTACATTTACTATTACTATAGAACAAGTAAAGCTAGGGCCACAAAACCTGATATACAGGTTCACCTTGGAATCCTGACCTCTGACTATTGACATATTATTCGGCCCAGGAAACACGCACACAGGCTCGGACAGATTTGACAGCTTTATTCAACAATAATGTGTGTGTGTGTGGATACGTGTATGCGAGATGTGAATGTGGTGTAGGTGGAGGATGAGGTCAGGACAGAGCAGTTCGCCGTTCAGCCAGGCAACCCTATGAGAGAGGAGAGCAGGGATTAGCTGGGCAACCACACGGGAAAGTAACGATGTAATTGTGCTTACTTGTAGCGACGCGGTGGCTGGCATGGCAAGTCTCAAGCCTGGGAGACAGCGTTCTGCTGTGCATCCGTGAAGATGTGGCAAGTGGAGGAGCAGCGTGACGAGGGAGAGTGAGTCCGCCGCCAAGGGGAATCCACCTGTGCACAGGGGAAGACTGGATGGAGAAGGTAAGGTAAAATGACAGCTTACGTGTCCGATGAGGAAAACAGCTGGCCCGAACGACAGGGAAGTAGCTCTGGAGAAACGCAGGGAGACAGACGGCTCCAGGCCGCAGCTCAGGGCAGGATGGAATAAATAGCAGGGCTAAACGAGGCGCAGGTGTGCGCGCAGCTGAGGTGGAGGCCCGTGAGCTGCGGGTGATGACAACTATAGGTTTGGGGTCAAGTTAGGGTCACCCAACTTGGTACACAGGTTCATTCTGTGACCCTGAAGGGTGACTATGGTTTTGGGATCACAAGGTCAAAGGTCAGCATCAAAATGGCTTAAAAACTATATCTCAACAATGAAAAAAACCTAGGTTCAGCAAACTTGCTACACAGGTTCACTTTGAGATCCTGACCCCTGACTAAATTTTCTAAACACAATAACAAAAGAAATGATGTTGACGTTTCAAATCGATACAGTAGTTGTATCTAATACACATCTTGGACAACTTACTGACATAACGTTCGGCTCAGGAGACGCACACACACAGGCTCAGAGTAGTTCAAACTGTTTATTAACAACAGGGATGTTTGGGTGCGTGTCTGCGGAATGTCAATGTGTTGGTGGTGGCGTCTGCTTCGGACCCAGAGGCAGGAGACCGTTCAGCCGGCAACCCTATGGGAGAAATCAGACACAGGGTGATGAGCACACACCAACACGGGAGGAGAATAGGCGAGGGAGAGAAGCTTACTTGTTTGGGCAGATGACTGGCGCTTCAAGGATGGAAGCCCGGGAGACAGCCACCTGCAGGGCTCGGTGCAGCAGCGAGGAGAGACGAGGGACGGGATTGTCCGCCGCCGAGGAATCCACCTGTGCACAGGGGAGCAGACTGGAGAGATGAGGTAAGTGAACTTCTTACCGGAGATGAGGATGCTGAAGAGAATGTGGTAGAAGTCCATACAAAGGAAATGAAGTCTACGGCTTCAGGCCGACGCTCAGGGCGAGGCGGCTTTTATCCTTCGCCGCTGACGAGTAGCAGGTGCGTGAGCAGGTGGCGCCGCTGATGAATGGCGCGGCGTGACAGTACTCCCCCCTCTAGCAGCGCCTCCTGGCGATGGCTTATCCGGGTGCGCTCGGTGGAAGTCCGCGATGAGCGATGGGTCCAACACAAACGACGGGGGCACCCACTGTCGATGCTCGGGCCCATAGCCCTCCCAGTCCACCAAGTATTGCAACCCACGACCCCGGCGCCGGGAGTCCAGGATGGAGGAGGCGGACCAGGCCGGATGGCCACCAATCATCCGGGGCGCGGGTTGCGCTGCAGGAGGAGGGCAAAGGGGGTCAGTAACCGCCAGTTTCACCTTCGACACGTGGAAAGTAGGATGAATGCGGAGGGAGGGGGGAATAGCCACGCGCACAGCCACCGGGTTGATGATCCGGGTGATGGGGTAGGGACCCATGAAGCGCTGTGCCAGCTTTCTCCTCTCGCCTTTTAGAGTGACGTCCTGGGTGGAAATGTAAACAAGCTGCCCAACTCTGTACGCCGGGGCAGGTCTCCTACGCCGGTCCGCCACAGTCCTGTTGCGCTCCGCTGTGCGCAATAGCGCATGGCGCGCGGCAGCCCAGGTGGAGCGGAACTGCCTGAGATGGGCCCTAACTGACGGGACAGTTACCTCACTCTCCTGCTCCGGAAACAGCGGGGGGTCGTAACCCAGGGACGCTTTGAAGGGGGACATCCCCGTAGCAGAAGAGCGAGCGGTGTTGTGGGCATATTCAACCCAGGCAAGATGGTTGCTCCAGGACGCGGGTTTGGATCTGGACACACAGCGGAGCGCAGCCTCCAGCTCCTGGTTGGTCCTCTCACACTGCCCGTTGGATTGGGGGTGATGGCCAGAGGAGAGGCTCACCTTGGCTCCGATGGCGTTGCAGAAAGACCTCCAAACCTCAGATGAAAACTGGGGGCCCCGGTCCGAGACCACGTCCACCGGAATCCCATGCAGCCTGACCACGTGTTGGACGAGGAGGTCCGCCGTCTCCAGGGCAGTAGGGAGGCCTCGCAGGGGGATGAAGTGCACGGCCTTGGAGAAGCGGTCCACGATGGTCAGGATGGTGTCATAGGAGTTGGAGATGGGGAGTCCGGTGACGAAATCCAGAGCGATGTGCGACCAGGGCCTGCCAGGGATGGGCAGGGGCTGGAGCAGACCCGCTGGAGGGGCATTTCCCGACTTGCAGGTGGCACAGATTGGGCAAGCCCGGGCGTAGCGGGCTGCATCCCTCCGCAGGCCTGGCCACCAAAAAGGACCGTTGGAGGAGATCTATCATCCGGGAGGTGCCAGGGTGACAGGTGAGCTTGGAGGTGTGGAGCCAGTGGATGACCTCTCCTCGGACCGCGGATGGCACGAACAGCCTCCCCTCCGGTCCGCCGCCAGGGTCAGGTTCCACCTCCTGTGCCTTCCGGATCTTGCTCTCAATGTCCCACGAGATGGCTCCCACGACGCACGACCTGGGCAGGATGGAGTGGGGCGCCTCCTCCGACTCCACGGGGGCGAACTGCCTGGAGAGGGCGTCAGGCAGGACGTTCTTAGAGCCAGGCCTGAAGGTGATGGAAAATTGGAACCTGGCGAAGAACAGGGACCAGCGCGCCTGGCGGGCGTTCAGGCGCTTGGCAGACCGTAAGTATTCCAGGTTCTTGTGGTCCGTGAGGACCACAAACGGCAGGCTTGCCCCCTCCAACCAGTGGCGCCACTCCTGCAGGGCGAGCTTGATGGCCAAGAGCTCTCTGTCCCCCACATCGTAGTTTCTCTCCGCCGGGGGACAAGCGCCGGGAGAAGAAGGCGCACGGTCGCTTGGCGCCATCGTCCGGTGACCGCTGGGACAGCACTGCTCCCACTCCCGTGTCCGAGGCGTCTACCTCTACAATGCACTGCAGCGCGGGGTCGACCTGGCGAAGGACCCGGGAGGAGGAGAATTCCGCCTTCAGCGCCTCAAAGGCGGCAGCGACCTCTTCGGTCCACCGGAACGGGACCTTCGGGGACGTGAGGCGGGTCAGTGGTCCCACGATGGCACTGAAGTTGGGGACAAAGCGGCGGTAGAAATTGGCGAAGCCAACAAATTGCTGCACCTGTTTCCGAGATGCAGGTGTGGGCCATTCCACCACCGCCTTTACCTTCTCTGGGTCGGGGAGCACCTTATCGTGGGCGATGATGAACCCCAGGAAGGATGTACTCCTGGCGTAAAATTCACACTTTTCCGCCTTAACGTACAGACGATTCTCCAGCAGCCTTTGGAGGACCCGCCTCACGTGGACCTGGTGCTCATCCCTGGACTTGGAGAAGATGAGAATATCGTCCAGGTAGACGAACAACGAAAAGGCCAATGAAGTCCCGGAGGACGTCATTAATGAGGCGCTGGAAGACTGCAGGAGCGTTGGTCAACCCGAACGGCATCACCAGATATTCAAAGTGGCCGTTCGGGGGTACGGAAGGCCGTTTTCCACTCATCTCCCTCCCGGATCCGGACGAGGTGGTAAGCGCTGCGTAGGTCCAGCTTGGTGAACCAGGTCGCCCCCTGGAGGGAGTGGAAGGCAGTGTCCATGAGAGGCAGGGTGTAACGGTCCCTCTCCGTGATATTGTTGAGGGCCCGGTAGTCGATACAAGGGCGGAGGGACCCATCCTTTTTCCCCACGAAGAAGAACCCTGCCCCCACGGGTGACGATGATGGGCGGATAATCCCAGCACTTAATGATTCCTTCAGGTAGGCGTTCATCGTCTCCTTCTCCGGCGCAGACAGGCTGTAAAGGCGACCAGAAGGTAAGGGAGCCCCCTGGCGGAGGTTGATGGCGCAGTCATAGGGCCGATGAGGGGGAAGAGACATAGCTTTCGCTTTGCTGAACACTATACCCAGGTCGTGAAATTCTGGGGGCACCAGAGACAGGTCCGGGGGTGCAGCGTCCGTAGCAGGGGGAGGAGCGGACGGAGAGCAGGCAGCGGACTGAAGGCAGGTGTCCATACAGAACGTACTCCATGCCGAGATCCCAGCTGATTTCCAATCCAGGACCGGATTGTGAAGGCGGAGCCAGGGATACCCCAGGATGACGGGCGACACAGAGTTGGGAAGGACGTAAAAGGTCATTTCCTCCTGGTGGTTTCCCGAGATGATGACCGGTAGGGGAACAGTTTGATGTGTCACTCTCCCGAGGGTGGCACGGGAGAGGTGGATTAGGGAGATGGGAGTGTTGAGTGCCTGGCAGCGGATGCCCAATCGGGTTGCCAGGCTTTGTGAAATGAAGCCTGCCTTCTGCGCCCGAATCCACCAGTGCGTGGGTGAGGTGCCCAGTAGGGTTATGGCAGAAACGGATGGGCAGCTTCAATTGAGAAGGTGATCCTAACCGATTGACATCCGCGAGGCTTCCAACAGTGACTCGCGAACCCCACCGACTGGCTTTCCGTGGACAACGCTCCACGGTGTGTTGGTCGCCTCCGCAATACATGCAGAGGCCCAACTCACGGCGGCGTTGTTTCTCCACAGGGGAAAGTTTAGTCCAGCCCGTCACCATCGGCTCCGACTCCTCGGGGCGCGATGCTGGCGGCGCCGCCAGGGGGCGAGCTTGGAACAGGTGCGGCGAGGCTCCACGAGGGCGAGAAGAAGAAGACCTCCGGCCCGAGGAGCGCTCGCGCAGCCTGTTATCCAAACTTATCGCTAAGGATGTCAGCTCCGCTAGCGTCCCAGGGATATCCCGACCAGCCAGTTCATCCCTCAGATCACTATTGAGGCTGCGGAGGAACAGGCCACAGAGGGAGCGTTCCTCCCAGCCCAATTCCTCCGCCGCTACCCGGAAGTCGACCGAGTGGTCCGCTGCCGACCGGCTTCCCTGCTGGAGAGCGAGAAGCCGATCGACCTGGACCGTTTCGGTTTGTGAGTGGTCAAAGACCTCCAGAAAGCGCCTCACGAATTGGTCATAGGTGAGGGTGGCATAACTGGGCCTCGCCATTACGGCGTAGGTCCAGGTTAACGCACGCCCCTCCAGAAGATTCCCTATGTAACCAATTCGGCTGTGATCCGAGGGAAAATCTCCGGGCACACGGTGGAACACGGACTCACACTGCATAATAAACCCCCGCGCTCCGCCGAGCTTACCGCTAAAGCGGGCGGGGGGTCGGAATCGGCGTGAGCCGAACCGGTGCCACTGGAGCCGGCTGGACGGCCGCTGGAACAGCAGGAGCCGCGCCACCCTGGTGAGTCGGGAGGAACGGCTGTTGGGGGTCCAAGCGGTTCAATCGGTTAGTCAGTTCTAATAATTGATGAAGAACCACCTGTTGCTGATAAACAATCTGATCCACCCGAGCCTCGAGGATGGTAAACCGGTGTGCGAGCCCGCCGTCCGCCGAGCCGCTCTGCTGAAGCCGTACTGACATAACGTTCGGCTCAGGAGACGCACACACACAGGCTCAGAGTAGTTCAAACTGTTTATTAACAACAGGGATGTTTGGGTGCGTGTCTGCGGAATGTCAATGTGTTGGTGGTGGCGTCTGCTTCGGACCCAGAGGCAGGAGACCGTTCAGCCGGCAACCCTATGGGAGAAATCAGACACAGGGTGATGAGCACACACCAACACGGGAGGAGAATAGGCGAGGGAGAGAAGCTTACTTGTTTGGGCAGATGACTGGCGCTTCAAGGATGGAAGCCCAGGAGACAGCCACCTGCAGGGCTCGGTGCAGCAGCGAGGAGAGACGAGGGACGGGATTGTCCGCCGCCGAGGAATCCACCTGTGCACAGGGGAGCAGACTGGAGAGATGAGGTAAGTGAACTTCTTACCGGAGATGAGGATGCTGAAGAGAATGTGGTAGAAGTCCATACAAAGGAAATGAAGTCTACGGCTTCAGGCCGACGCTCAGGGCGAGGCGGCTTTTATCCTTCGCCGCTGACGAGTAGCAGGTGCGTGAGCAGGTGGCGCCGCTGATGAATGGCGCGGCGTGACACTTACACCCTCAACTTACTGTGGGTTTGGGGGTCAAAAGATCAAAAGTCAAAGTTAGAGCATTTTTTATGCCTTATTATTGTACAACAAGTAAAGTTAGGGTCACCACAATTGGTGCACCAGGTTCACCTTGGGATACTGACCTCAGACTATGGGTTTGGGGTCAAAAGGTCAACGTTAACATTCCTATTCCTCTTTACTGTACAACAAGTACTCTTGTTTGAATATTTAGTGAGTAACCTGGTCAAGCCAGTCAATTTATGGATCATTTTGCCAAAAGTACAGTGGATATAAAAAGTCTACACACTCCTGTTCAAATGCCAGGTTTTTGTGATGTGATGGCCCTGCTCCTGGTCCCACTCCTCTCTGAAGTGGGTCCTCTGTGTATTTTTTCTATTTTGTAGGTGTAGCTGCGAAGGACCACCCCTGGCTGAGAGATGCCCCATAAAAGCCAACTCTGTGCACCTGTTAGTAGTGCTTCTGCTCCTGCTGGAGGCTGGTCGCCTTCCTAGTGTTTGTGTTCTGCTTACTGCTGTGGTCTGTTGCTTGGTCGGGGTTGTGCTGGCGACCCCTGTTTGTGTTGTTTGTGGCCTGAGGGCTTGTTGTTCTGGGTTGGGGCCGCTGGGCATAGTTACAGCCCTGACTGAGGCATGTGGTCGCTGGATTGGCCAGTGACCAGTCTGTTGCTTTGTTGCTTCACGTGCTCAATATCACACATCACTGATTTTTAGATGCCGTCATGGACGCCGTCAGCGTCTGTTTGTAAACTGTCACAACAACTGTCCAAAGCGTTATCTTGTCTGTTTTTGTTTGTTGTATTAGCTGCGTTTTAAATTTTTATCTCTTTATCTCTTTCCTGATATTAACTTTTTACTTAGTGTTAGCTTAGTAAATACGAAATCCCAATCAGGCACACAGATGAATCAGACCCCGGGCAGGGGCTGTTCACCAGGTTAGGCTAACCTGTTTTAGCTAGCTAGCTAGCCACTTCTGGCCTGGAAAGCCATGGCTCCATCCCCAACTTGTGTCAGCTGTGTTTCCCTCTCTAAGAAGGTTTCTGAGTTGGAATTGAGACTCTCTAACCTATATAGATTTGGGAGGCTGAAAACCACCTGGACACTATTATTTTGGATGGACATCGGCCCCAGCGACGGACTCGCAGCTAGCAGAGATGGCTACTTACCTGGGTGAAATTAGCACATCACCATCCACTTCCACCCCTGCTCTGGTCACCTCAGCTGTCCAGGACTCCATCATCAAAAACTGGCTTCAGCTCGGAGCTAAACCCAAAAGCCCCGGGTGGTTCGTCACAGCCTCAATGCGCGCCCTGGACCATGGTTGGGTCAAAATAGCAAACGTCGGGGATTGACCAGGCATGGCCGCGCCTCCTCCCTTCTCCTTTTGCTGGAAAACAGATTTGACATCCTTTCCCTGGAAGATTTCCCCCACCTGGACGTCGATCATCCTCCCATGGCCGCCCCTACTCCTTCAGCAGTGGCCCAAACTCCATCCATCCATCCATCCATCTTCTACCGCTTTTTCCGGAGTCCGGGTCGCGGAGGGCAGCAGTTCAAGCAGGAGAAGCCCAGGCTTCCCTCTCCCCAGCCACCTGCTCCAGCTCTTCAGAGGGGATACCAAGGCGTTCCCAGACTAGCTGGGAGACATAGTCTCTCCACCGAGTCCTGGGTCTGCCCCGGGGTCTCCTCCCAGTGGGACGTGCCTGAAACACCTCAAATGGGAGGCGTCCAGGAGGCATCCTAATCAGATGCCCATACCACCTCATGGCCCATACCTGGCCCAAACTCGCTCCCTCCAAAGTTAATAAGAATATAATGTATAAGTATCCCAAAATGATTAAACAAAAAGTTGGTAAAACTCAAATTAAACATCAAGTCTCTAAATTCAATGATTTGGCATCCCTTCCTCCTCATAATTTAAAAATTAAATGTGGTTTGTTAAATATTAGGTCTCTAACTCCCAAGTCTCTGCTAGTCCATGATCTGTTAATTGATCATCAGATTGATTTAATATCCCTTACAGAGACTTGGTTAGGGCAAGAGGATTATGTTGGTTTAAATGAATCAACTCCCTCTGCTTATTTAAACTATCAGAATTCCAGAAGTTCTGGTAGGAGTAGCAACAATTTACCATTGTGAATTACTAGTTAATGTAAAGCAAAAAACATGTTTTAATTCCTTTGAGGGCCTGGTCCTCAGTATTGGGCATGTTAGCAATCTTAGGTTAAACCCAATTTTCTTTGCCATAGTTTATCATCCTCCCTCAGCCTACTCAGAGTTTTTATCTGAATTTGCTAAATTCTTAGCTGATTTAGTGCTGAAATCAGAATAATTATAGTAGGTGTCACAAATCCCCGTGCGCCATGACACGGCGCACAAGGGAGAGAATGAAAAACCCAATCGCGGGAGTAGAGAGTGCCATGTTTATTAAAGTTCACCACAAAGTTTACAGTTCAGTTCAATCACAACATACTGTACAGAGAGATGAGATGATGGAATTAAGGCCATCAGACATACAGGGCATCTGCTGAATGCTCTACAGCCTGGTCAATACGGAGCCTTAGTGGCTGCGATACGCACAAAAGGAAAGGAGATCAGCCTAGTGCTGCAGGGCTGCTAAGCGCACAAAAAAGGAAAGGTGATCAACCTAGTGCTGCAGGGCTACTAAACACAAGAGGGAAGGTGAAAATGACACTTACAAACTGAGCGATACCGGGGTGAACCATGCAGTCCTGGAGGATAAGGAAAGGAGCTGGGCCAGCGGAACTCCAAGAAATAATCGGAATAGCAGAGACGGGCTGGACAACAACAAAGGGTATGGACACATATGAGGAGAGCTAGCTGCCGCATATGGGGATTGAATGCCCCGACAATCTCTTTCCCCCAAAGCAGCAAACAAATACTCCTGAAGCTAACAAGGAAAGAGATTGCTGGTGCGAGAAAGTGTGGGCTGAACTTGATTGCACCAGGTATAAGAGAGAGCGTGTATGAGTGTGTGGATGGGTGTGTGTGTGTGTGTGTGTGTGTGTGTGTGTGTGTGTGTGTGTGTGTGTAGTGTGTCGTGTGCATGTGTGTGAACACCAGTGACAGTGCAGCTGATGGCACTTGACAGGAGGAGGGGGCATGCCCAAGCTGTCAGGAGGAAAATAGGGCAAAACATGTCAATAAGTAGACCTGCCAAACCCAGATTCATGACAGTAGGGGATTTTAATATACATGTAGATGTAGATAGTGACTGTCTTAATAAGGCATTTAATTCAATATTAGACTTGATGGGGTTTTCTCAGAAAGTAGAAAATTCTACCCATTTTCTCCACCGCACATTGGACCTTGTTCTGACATACGGCATAGAAATAGAAAATCTGGTACAGCCTCCTCATAATCATGTACTGTCAGACAACTGTCTGTTAACCTTTGATTTCATTATTCCTGACTATTTGATTCCTGAAGAAAAATATTACTACAGCAGATGTCTTTCAGATGATGTTGTTACCAAATTTATGCAGATTGTCTCCTCTATGCCATGTGTCAACACAATGGAAATAAGCTATGGAGAGCTTGCTCCTTCTGTAATTGATAGCATGGTAGATAGTGTTACAGCTTCTCTGCATCAGACTCTAGACTCAGTGGCCCCTTTAAAAAAAGAAAAAGTCCAATCAGAGATTTGTAACCCCTTGGTTTAGCACAGAAACTCATAGCTTAAAACAGAAGACTCATCAATTAGAAAGAAAATGGTGTTCCACTAATTTAGATGAAAACTATGCAGCTTGGAGAAATCATCTTTTAATTTATAAAAAAAAAAAATCTCTTAGAAAAGCTACAACAAGTTATTACTCTGCATTAATTGAAGAGAACAAGAATAATCCCATGGTTCTTTTCAGCACTGTAGCCAGGCTGACAAAGAGCCAGGACTCTGTCAATCCTTGTCATCGCTTCCCTTAGAGCTCACATAGTCAGGACTTTATGGAACTTTTTACGATCATAAAAATTCATCGTATTAGAGATAAAATCAGTCAGGATTCTTCCGCACTGTTAACTTAATACAAGTAACTACTACAACTCCTTCATTGATATCTGTTTGGATAAGTTTACTCCAATTGACCTTTTAGAGTTAGATAAAATAATTTCCTCATCAAGCCTTCAACTTGTCTTTTAGACCCCTATTCCTACCAGGTTATTTAAAAAGATCTTCCCATTTATTGTTAGCCGTATACTTCAAATGATCAATTCTCTTTAACATTAGGCCATGTACTGCAGACTTTTAAAACTGCTGTAATTAAACCCTTACTCAAAAGCCAACACTGGATCCGGAGTTTAGTTAACTATCGACCAATCTCTAATCTGACCTTTTGTTTCAAAAATCTTAGAAAGAGTTGTTGCTACACAATTATTTGATCACTTGCAGGGAAATCGTTTATTTGAAGAGTTTCAATCTGGGTTTAGAATCCATCATAGTACTGAAACAGCCTTGGTGAAGGTCACTAATAACCTCCTTATCGCGTCTGATAATGGACATGTGTATCTGTACTTGTCCTTTTAGACCTTTGTGCAGCCTTTGATACTATCGACCATAATATTCTACTTGATAAATTAAAACACTATGTTGGACTTAATGGAACTTCGCTGCAGTGGTTTAGATCTTATTTGTCTGATAGGCTCCAGTTTGTTCATGTCAATAATGAGTTTTCTTTCAACTCAAAGCTCAGTCATGGAGTTCCACAGGGATGTGTGCTAGGCCCTACTCTTTTTAGTTTATATATGCTTCCGTTAGGCATCATCATTAGAAAGCACTGTATACATTTTCAATGTTATGCAGATGACACACAATTATACCTGTCAATGAAGCCAGATGATAGTAATCAATTAGCCAAGTTAGAAGCCTGTCTTAAGGAAAATAAAGCTTGGATGACTTGTAATTTCCTGCTGTTAAATTCAGATAAGACTGAAGTCATTCTTGTTGGTCCAGAAAACCTTAGAAATACCTTTCCAAATCAAACTCTTAGTTGGGATGCGGTTACTCTTTCTCTTAATAGTTCTGTGAGGAACCTTGGAGTTATTTTTGATCAAGATCTGTTTTTCAATTCACATATTAAATTTGTTTCTAAGGCTGCCTTCTATCATTTGTGTAATATTGCCAAAATTAGGCGCATCTTGTCTTAGAGTGATGCTGAGAAACTGATCCACGCTTTTGTTAGCTCTAGATTATATTATTGTAACTCTTTATTATCAGGTTGTCCTAAAATATCTTTAAAAAGTCTTCAGTTGATCCAAAATGCTGCTGCAAGAGTTTTAATAGGTACTAGAAAGAGAGATCGTATCTCTCTGATTTTGGCCTCCCTTCATTTGTTTCCAATAGAGTTCAGAATTAGGTTAAAATCCTTCTCACTTACAAAGCTCTAAACAATCAGGCCCCTTTTTATTTAAAAGATCTGATACTACCCTATCATCCTAATAGAGCATTACGCTCCCAAAATGCTGGATTACTTGTAATACCTAGAATCTCCAAAAGAACAATGGGAGGCAGAGCCTTCAGTTATCAAGTTCCTTTCCTGTGGAACCAGTTACCAATCTGGATTCGGGAGTCAGACTCTATCTGTGTTTTTAAGAATAGGGTAAAAACCTTCCTTTTCGATATAGCCTACAATTAGGAGGGATCATGTGTCTCCAAACCCTCCGTTAGTTATGCTGCTAATAGATTTAGACAGCCGGGGGACCTCCAGTAATGTACTGGGCTTCTCCCCTTTAATGTTTGCTCTGTACATGTCTGTTCTTCTCATCTTCTCTATCCCTCACCCCTCAGCCAGTTGCAGCAGATGACTGACTCTCTCTTAGCCTGGTTCTGCTAGAGGCTTCCTCCTGTTAAAAGGGAGTTTTTCCTCTCCACCATCACCAAGCGCTTGCTCACAGGGGATCGCCTGATTGCTGGGGTCCTTCTGCAATTGTGGGGGTTTCTCCTACATTTGAAAGTGCTATGAGATGACTGTTGTTGTGAAATGGCGCTATATAAATAAAGTTGAATTGAACTGAATTTACAGACACCCTTTTTACACCCCGCTGCAGCTGTAACCATCATGCCCTGGGAATTCAGATAAATGTTTTTTCATTCTTTCCCTAAAAATGAATCCTCTTGCCTAATTCCCAATGGCGAGGCTCAGTATTTGCAACTTACTGAGTCCTCACCATCTACTGCTGCTATTATTCCCTCACCTGCTACCCCCCGTATCTCTTTCATTCTCCCCTGAGTGTCTGCCAGTCCCAGAATTGAAACCGCCAGACGATGGAAGAGCCTGCGGCCCTGAAGAACCTGGTTCCAGCCCTGCAGCCACGATTCAGATGGGAGATGAGCACCCCTTGTGACCTGGAGCCTGTGCCAACAATGGAATGTCCCCTGTTTCAGCTATCCAGGATTCGGTGCAAGTGGTGAGGCGACCTCCAGCTGCCACGCCGGATAAGCCACCTGCATCGGGTGCCTTGCCTGGAGGTCCTGGAGCTGCACTCACCATCATGCCTGCTACTGGTATCATTGCAGCAGGTTCACCGGAGTCCTGGACAGCGGTGGTGTTCGGGTCCAGGCAAGTGCTCTGTTCTGTTTCTCCTTTCGCAGATTCAGAGAAATCTTGTCTAGCTCATGGTGGGAAGGCTCAGTTGTAGATGTCCTCTGCTCCTGAGTTCTCCTTGCCGGGCTCCGCCGCTGCCGGTGATCCTTCTCCAGTTTTTAATTTCTGTCCTTTCCCAAGGTGACCATATCAAGAGAGGTGCCCCAATGGGGAGACTTGAGACGTTCCTGCCCGGATCGCCGGAGTCTTGGACGGCGGTGGAGTCTGAGACAAGGCAAGTGCTCTGTTCTGTCGTCACATCATCAGATCTAGAGATTTCTTGTCCTGCTTGTGGTGGGGAGAGCCGGTCGCAGCTGCCAACTGCACCTGAGCACTCCTTACCGGGCTCCATTGCCACTGGTGATAGCATCCCGGTGTTTGTTTCTTCTTCCCTATTTGAGTCATCGTCTGAGCCCATTGATGGTGACCCTCCTGCCTCACCTGAGGTCACCGTGGGTCCTCATCTCCAATCCAAGGGTTGCCGTGGGTCCTCTTCCTCCATCCAAGGTCGCTGTGGGTCCTCTTCCTCCATCCGAGGTTGCCACGGGTCCTTATCCTCCGCCTGAGGCTGCCACAGGTCCTCATCCTCCGCCCAAGGCCACCGTGGGTGCAGCTATGGCTCAGTCCATGTCCACCGCGGGTGCAGTTAAGCTCCTGTCTGGAGCCACCGTGGGTGCAGATACGCTTCAGCCCAGAGTCTCCGCGGATGCAGCTATGGCCCAGTCCGGAGCCTCCGTGGGTGCAGCTTTGCTCCTGCCCGGAGCCAACCACAGGTGCAGCTTTGTTCCAGCCCAGAGCCACAGCGGATGCAGCTTTGCTCCAGTCCGGAGCCACCGCAGGTGCCACTTAGTCCGGGGCCACCAAGGGTGCTGCAGGCCTGTTCAAAATCGCCGCGGTCCCTCAGTCCCCATCCAACTCCACTATGGTCCCCCCTCCTCTACCCAAAGTCGTAAAGGGCTCTCCATCCAGTTTCCCTGATGGCGGGCATCCTCCTTGCCAGGCTCCCATCTCTTAGCTCCTCAGGTCCGCAGTATGCACTGGTCCCAACTGCCGCCTCCAGGAGGGGGTGTGTCATGCTCCACAGCCCAATGGCTTGGGGAAGCTGGGAGGCCACCTAGTGAACTTTTTCTGCCGTTTAGGTGGCTCTGGAGGCCTGGGAGATCACCCAACGAACTCTGTGGGTTGCTTGGGTGGCCAAGGGTCTCAGGAAGACCAACCAAACATTTAGTCTTGCCTACATCATTTGTAATCTACAGACATGGACAAAATTGTTGGTACCCCCTCTGTAAATGAAAGAAAAACCCACATGGTCACAGAAATAACTTGAATCTGACAAAAGTGGTAATAAATAAAAAGTCTGTGAAAATTAACCAATGAAAATCAGACAACGCTTCTGAATTGTGGTTCAACAGAATTATTTTAAAAAAAACGAACTCATGAAACAGGCCTGGACAAAAATGATGGTACCCCTAGAAAAGATTGAAAATAATGTCACCATAGGGGACAGGTTCAACCAAGATGTGTCCTCTAATTAATATCACAGGAGTCTACAAACTTGTAATCAGTCAGTCGGCATATTTAAAGGGTGACAAGTAGTCACTGTGCTGTTTGTTGACATGGTGTGTATCACACTAAACATGGACCAGAGGAAGCAAAGGAGAGAGTTGTCTTAGGAGGGTTAGAAAGAAAATTATAGACAAGCATGTTAAAGGTAAAGGCTATAAGACCATCTCCAAGCAGCTTGATGTTCCTGTGACTACAGTTGCACATATTATTCAGAAATTTAAGATCCACGGGACTGTAGCCAACCTCCCTGGACGTGGCCGCAGGAGGGAGACGGATAATACGAATTGGTAACAAAAGAGCCCAGAACAACCTCTAAACACATTCATGGTGAACTCCAAGGTCAGTGTACATCAGTGTCAGATCGCACCATCCGTCATTGTTTGAGCCAAAGTGGACTTTGTGGGAGACAACCAAGGAGGTCACCACTGTTGAAAACAAATCATAAAAAAGCCAGACTGGAATTTGCCAAACTGCATGTTGACAAGCCACAAAGCTTCTGGGAGAATGTCCTATGGACAGACGAGACAAAACTGCAACTTTTTGGCAAGGCACATCAGCTCTATGTTCACATATGTTTTCTTGGTATGAAGCATACCAAGAAAACAACATTGTCCATACTGTGAAACATGGAGGAGGTTCTGTTATGTTCTGGGGCTGGTTTGCTGCATCTGGCACAGGGTGTCTTGAATCTGTGCAGGGTACAATGAAATCTCAAGACTATCAAGGTATTCTAGAGAAAATGTGCTGCCCAGTGTCAGACAGCTTGGTCTCAGTGGCAGGTCATGGGTCTTGCAACAGGATAATGACCCAAAACACACAGCTAAAAACACCCAAGAATGGCTAAGAGCCAAACATTGGACTATTTTAAAGTGGCCTTCTATGAGCACTGATATAATCCTATTGAAGATCTGTGGAAGGAGCTGAAACATGCCATCTGGAGAAGGCACCCTTCAAACCTGAGACAACTGGAGCAGTTTGCTCATGAGGAGTGGGCCAAAATACCTGCTGAGAGGTGCAGATGCCTCATTGACAGTTACAGAAATCGTTTGATTGTGGTGATTGCCTCAAAAGGTTGTGCAACATAATATTAAGTTAAGGGTACCATCATTTTTGTCCAGGCCTGTTTCATGAGTTTGTTTTTTAAAATAATTCTGTTGAACCACAATTCAATAGCATTGTCTGATTTTCATTGGTTAATTTTCATAGAATTTTTATTTATTACTACTTTTGTCAGATTCAAGTTATTTCTGTGACCATTGTGGGTTTTTCTTTCATTAACAGAGGGGTACCAACAATTTTGTCCACGTCTGTATGTCTCTTATTCTGGGTGTGAGTCATGATGGTTTTTTCTTACATTTTTGCTTTTTTTCTGGGTTGTTTCAGTCCTTCTGTGCCTGGGTCCCCCTCCTTCCACCCGGGGTCGGTTTTGTTTCCTTGTTTTATTTTGTTTTGTTTTGTTTTTTTTATCAGGATGGGTCTTCTATGTGGGTGGGTCTTTTTCCTTTTCTTTTGATGTTACCCTGGGTGTCTGGTCTCCACCCCTTTGGGGGGGCTCTGTCATGATCTGAGCATGGCCGGGGGAGGGGGGGATTCCACCGTGCTCAGTCTGATTATCTTTTTCCATATTTGTATTTGTTGTATTTTTGAGTTCTTAGCTTCCTGTCATTTTATCCTTGGTTGTTTTTTTTATATATAGATAAGATAAGATAAGATAAGATAAGATAAGCCTTTATTAAATTAAATTAAATTAAATCACCCTTATTGTCATTCAACCTTACAACCAATCATGTACAGTAGAACGAGATTGTGCTTTACCTTTCTACAGTGTCAAATCACACACACCCCAGTGCAGAATCAGAGGGCCGTTGCCATGCAAGGCGCCGCCACAGATTTCCCTCCTCCATTCCGTTATTGCTGAGCACCAAGCTGGACGGCAGGAAGTTCCACTTTTATATGGTCTTTGGCATGACCCGGCCGGGATTTGAACCCCTGCCTCCCGGGTGTGGGGCAGATGCTCTAGGCTCAGCTAGTTAATTATTAGTCCCACAATCGGGAAATTCCAGGATTGCAACAGCACAGGGATAGCAACACTCAGAGCACATACATACACATCAATATATAAATATATATACAAAGTGCGGAGCATTGTAGCAAGATGGAATAAACAGCATAACCATCTTCTTAGTTATCCTACATAATATGAATATGTACCCATACATATTGTCACCCTCCGTAACGCCCGATACTGTCCTAGTTGTATATACTGGAGGGGACCATTGTGTAAGTCTATTGCGTCTTTTGCATTCAGTGCTATTAGGTCGTCACGTTTTTTTTGCTATCTCTGCGAGCAGCCCTGCTTAGGTTATACAGTCTGACTGCCGTAGGTAGGAAGGACCTGCGAAACCTCTCGGTTGCGCACCTAGGATGATGTAGTCTGCTGCTAAATGAACTCCTCAGTGCGTTCAGTATGTCCTGCATGGGGTGGGACTCGGACTCCAGCAGAGATGACAGTTTAGCCACCGTCCTTCTCTCTCCTATCTCCTCCACTGGGTCAGGGCGCTGCCCCAGGACAGAGCTAGCTTTCTTGATCAGTTTGTTCAGTCTCTTCCTATTGGCTGCTGTAATGCCACTGCCCCAGCAGACCACATGGTTTCATTTATCGCTGTCTTGCTATTCATATATTTGGTATCTGCTTGTATTTATCCTTTAGTCTTTATTTGTCCTTATTTCAGGTCTCACTTTATATTTGTATTTTTGTGTTCTCTCTCTCTCTCCAGGGTTGCAGCTGTCAGTGGCACTTCCGGGTTTTCCTCTGGTAGTGGGCGGTGCCCCTGTCAAGCTGTCAGTCCCGTCTCCTCACCTCTCATGACTCACATCTGGTCTCTATCGTGTAATCACTTTCTCCTCCTGCCCTATGTAACCCCGCAGTGCTGATCATTCGGCTTTGCAGTCTTCTCACTGATCAGACATGGTTCCTAGTCTGCATCTTTATTTGTGGGTACCTTTTTCTCTCTGACAGGTATCCCCTGTTTAACTGCAGGTTGTGTGGTGCTGATTGTCCTGACGAGCCTCCCATGTCTCCTGGCGTCTTTTCCTACACCTTAGCCCTTAGGCTATTTTGGGCAAGTGACTCTCATTCCAGCCATTTCTGTTATTTTGTGTTTTTTGTGTTTTTGTGGACTCTATGTTTATCAGTTTTTGCAAGTGTTGTACTTTGTTATTTTGTACACTTGGTGTTGGGAGTTACTGTAGTCGTAATAGCACTTTTTGTTTCTTGTACACGGTGTGCCTTTGGGTTATTATTAAATATGCAACTCACAGTTCCTGCATGTGGCATCATTAATCAGCCCTTGACAGAGCAGCTCATGACAGGATTGGCCAGTGACCAGTCTGTTGCTTTGTTTGCTTCACACACTCAATACTCACACATCACTGATTTTTACAGACACCCTTTTTTGTTTTCTTTTATACAATAAACTTGTGTTTAAATTGGCACCTCCATGTGGTCTCCCCTTCTTTGTCAAAGCCTCAAGCCGGGCTTGTGACAAATGGGGGCTCGTCCGACTGTTTTGGACTCAGAACTGTCTGTTTCGGCTTTGGCCCGTATGTGACAAATAGGGGCTCGTCCGGCCGTTTTGAACGGCCCGTTCAAACGGACCCGTTTGAACCCGGGTCTGTCTGTTTCAGCTTTGGCCCATTGGTGACAAATGGGG
This sequence comes from Pholidichthys leucotaenia, assembly GCA_020510985.1. Taxonomy (NCBI): domain Eukaryota; kingdom Metazoa; phylum Chordata; class Actinopteri; order Cichliformes; family Pholidichthyidae; genus Pholidichthys; species Pholidichthys leucotaenia. The sequence goes on from CM035838.1 coordinate 441,304,165, forward strand.
GCTTGTCTGCTTGTCTGAATCCGGTCGGTCCGTTTGAGCCTGAAAATCATTTGTAATAGGACAAATGGGGGCTTATCCACTTGTTTGAACCCATCCGTCCTTCTGAATCTGTCCGCTCATTTGAATCTGGTCTTTCTGTTTAGCCCTTTAAAAGCCATTTATAATAGGGCAAATGGGAGCTCTGTCTCTCTGAATCTGGTCTGTTTGAGCCTTTGGCCCATATGTGAGAGAATGGGGGGGCTTGTCTGTCTGCCTGTCTGGTTGAATATGGTCTGGTTGAGCTTTGAACCCTTTGTGATAGAAGGGAGGCTCGTCTGTTTATTAAACCTGGTTTGTCTGTTTGAGCCATACACCTGTTTGTAAAAGGACAAAGTGGGGGGCTCGTCTCTTCTTCTGTTTGAGCTTGAACACATTTGTGAGAGAATGGGGGCTCTGTCTGTTTAGTTGAATCTGGTCTGTGTGTGTGCATCCATGTGCGTGTGTATGAAAGCTCGCACAAAATAAGTGTGTGCATGTGAGTGGTTAGTCAGGAAATATATGAAGAGGGCGGCCAGTCGCAGCACCCCCCCCCCTTACCCCGGAAATCCCAAGCAAGCAGGACAATGACACCACCCCCCCCCCCCCCACAGAGCACAAATGTCCGAGGCCAACAAACCTGAGGAAAGCAGTCGGCGTGGTGGGCCCACACCCCCGGACCTGTGTGTTTAATTCAATTGGTTTTGTTATAATCAATCAATCAATCAATCTTTATTTCAGATAGATTAAAAGTACAGATTAAAAGAAACAGAATAATATAACAAAGGGGGAAAGAAAATCCAACAAGGTCAAATTAGACAATGACTCTTCTGATTATACAGTTCAACATAAGTTATCCGAAATGGGTGATGGCTGAAGCCGCAGCTTATATTGCCCACCCGTATTCCATCCAAGAATTCAAAAGAAAAACAAACAAGAACGATTACAATTCAGAACAAAGCTAAAACAAAATGTGACAAAAAAAAACAAAAAAAAAACTAAGCAACAACACAAAGCAGACTGGATATGACAGTCCTTATGTGATTTTATATGTCATCTTGTATATACACTACCGTTCAAAAGTTTGGGGTCACCCAGACAATTATTTTGTGTTTTCCATGAAAAGTCGCACTTATTTACCACCATGAGTTGTAAAATGAATAGAAAATATAGTCAAGACATTGACAAGGTTAGAAATAATGATTTGTATTTGAAATAATAATTTTTTCCTTCAAACTTTGCTTTTGTCAAAGAATCCTCCATTTGCAGCAATTACAGCATTGCAGACCTAACATGATTGCACAAGGGTTTTCTAGTCATCCATTAGCCTTCTGAGGCAATGAGCAAACACATTGTACCATTAGGACACTGGAGTGATAGTTGCTGGAAATGGGCCTCTATACACCTATGTAGATATTGCACCAAAAAAACAGACATTTGCAGCTAGAATAGTCATTTACCACATTAGCAATGTATAGAGTGTATTTCTGATTAGTTTAAAGTTATCTTCATTGAAAAAAGTGCTTTTCTTTCAAAAATAAGGACATTTCTAAGTGACCCCAAACTTTTGAACGGTAGTGTATGTTTGGAATATTTCTTCCTTTAGTTTTTGTTTAAATTGTCCAAGCGTTGTACATGATTTTAATTCAGGTCCAAAATTGTTCCATAATCTGACTCCTTGCACTGAAACACAGTGTTGCTTGGTGGTAGTTCTCACTGAAGGTTTTTGAAATACTTTGGAACAGCTTTTGGATATTTGCGGGCAGTGATAGATTCTTCACTTTAAACATTATTACTGCAGTTTTAAAGTCAACCAGATCTTTCAACTTGAGAGCTTTTAATTTAAGAAAAAGTGGGTTTGTTGGTTCCCTGTAAGCTGCTTTGTTTATTATTCTAATAGCTCTCTTCTGAAGCATAATGACTGGATATATGTTTGTTTTATATGTATTTCCCCATACTTCAGTACAATATGTCATGTATGGGAGTATTAATGAATGATACAAGGTATATAGTGTGGGTTGATTCAGCAAATATTTCACTCTGTGTAGTATTGCAATTGATTTGGATATTTTACCTTTAATATAATTAATATGTGACTTCCAACACAGTTTATTATCAATTATTACACCAAGAAATTTAGTTTTGGATACCCTTTCAATCTCTACACCATTTACACTGAGTTTAGATACTAAGTTGTTGTGATGGTTGTTAAAAACTATACATTTTGTCTTACTTAAATTGAGCGTTAATTTGTTTGAATCAAACCACCGTTTAAGCTTTCCTAATTCCTTTCCGAGTGTATCCAAAAGTTGTTCCAAATTGCTTCCACTGCATAACAAATTAGTGTCATCGGCAAACAATATTAAATCCATTTTTTCTGAAACTTTACATATATCATTTATATACATATTGAATAACAATGGACCCAAAACTGAACCCTGTGGGACTCCACAAGTAACCTTCAGTAACTGTGAGTTTTTGTTACCAGCACATACATACTGATATCTATTCTTTAAGTAACTACATAACCAGGACAGTGTTATTCCCCTAATACCACAATTTTGTAGTTTCTTTAATAATAAATTATGATCCACTGTATCAAATGCTTTTTTAAGATCCAGGAATACCCCAACTGAATACTCTTTATTTTCAATGGCAGTTGATATTTTTTCTATAAATTCCATTAGAGCAAATGCAGTTGTCCTCTTGTGTCTGAACCCATATTGCTGCTCACACAATAAATTATTCTTCAGTATGAAGTTGTCAATTCTCTCATAGAATATTTTTTCAAGTATCTTGGAAAATTGCGGCAATAGTGAAATTGGTCTATAGTTTGAAAGTTCCCCTCTGTCACCCGTCTTGTATATCGGAATTACTTTAGCTATTTTCATTGCATTGGGAAATATACCTGTTTGGAGAGACTGGTTACAGATATACGTCAGTGGTTTTACTAAGCATTCAATAATAGTTTTGACTAAGAGCATGTCAATACCATCACAGTCCGTAGATGTTTTACTTTTAAACGATTTAACAATTTCAATGACCTCTCTCTCGTCTGTGTTCTTTATGAAAATGGAGTCTTTTATAGCAGTGTTTTTGCTTATTGTATCACCTGTGGGTGCCGTAATGGGTATTTCTCGAGCCAAATTAGGACCAATGTTAACAAAAAAGTTATTAAATTCATCTGCAGGTGAAGCTGCATTCACACTCTGAGTCGTTTTATTATTTTTTGAAAAATTGGTTGGGTAGCTTGTATTTCTGTTTTTATTTCCAAGAATATTGTTAAGTATTGTCCATGTATTTTTAATATTGTCTCTGTTTTTCTCCAGTTCTTTACTGTAATAGTCTCTTTTACTGCATCTTATTATATATGTTAACTTATTTTTGTATGTTTTATACCGCTGCTCTGCTTCTTTTGTCCTTTTATTTGGAAAAGCTTTATATAATAAATTTTTCTTTTTACACGCATTTTGTAATCCTTTGGTTAACCATGGCTTATCGGCAAATTTATGTTTAAGCTTTTTCTTTACTAATGGACAATTTTTTTCATAAAGAGTGGTTTCAATGTTTATAAATGTGTCATAGGTTTCATTTACATCTGATACATAGACTTTTGTCCAGTCTTGCTTCAGCAAGTCTTCTTTAAAAGAACTGATTGCATTTTGTGATTTGTATCTGAACGATTTTAAATTTTTTTCTGTATTGGCCCCCGTGTGGCCATGGATAAGTGCAAAGGTTGGCAAGTGGTCACTTATATCATTTAACAATAATCCACTTTCTATTTTCTTATCAATAATATTAACAAACAGGTTGTCAATAAGTGTAGCAGTGTGAACTGTGATTCAACTGGGATGTGTTATTGTGGGATATAGACTCATGCTGTACATAGAGTTCATGAACTCTGTAATTACATTTTGTTGATATGGATTTAGTAAATCAATATTGAAATCTCCACAAATTACTACCTTTTTCTTACTAGTAATATTATCTCTGAATGTCTCAATGCAAGTTCCCGGTGTTCTATATATACAACTTATAATTAGATTTTTTGTTTTACCTTGGTCAATCTCAACAGTAACACATTCCAAAACCCCTGGTAGTGCAAAGGACATTCCATTTACAAGCTTACACCTATACAGGTCATCAATAAACAGTGCAACACCACCACCCTTTTTTTGAGATCTGTTAATATGAAACATCTGATATCCCTCTATTGCCATCAGAGGAGCCTGCTCTTCATTAAGCCAAGTTTCAGAGACTGCAATAGCTGTAAATTTTCTGTCTAGCTGTTTTAAATAGTCCTGAATCTGTGGAAAGTTTTTGTTAAGACTTCTGCTGTTGAAGTGTATTATTGATAGTTTACCATCTAGTTGCCCTTGACTTTTGAATTGCTTTTCGGTGTAGTATTCACAATGATTATGAATATTATTGTAAAAGTGGTTATCAGGATCAATATCATTTTCCATCTCTTGTAGTTTATGTTCAGCATAATGGCATATTTTCAGAGTTTGAGTTTCCTCACTCTGTGTCAAATGACTTCCTCCAACTGGGGATAATTGATGTCTACTCAAGTCAGTCATAAGTTTTTTGTTTGTTTTGTTTAATTTTTTTAAAGTACATTGACATGGTATGTCAAAAGAACTATTCTTGCCGTGTGTGTGGATATGGATTTTTATAGTTTCTTAATTTTCTTAATCAGTGTTCATCTGTATTTATTTAAGTCAGTAACATCCCTGATTATTATACTCTTTGCTTCCTCAGGTGTTCCATTTAGTTTGATCCAAACTCTACAATTTCTTGTCCATGTTGCCTGTATCTTAATAAATAATAAATAAATAAATAGTGAAGATTAGTCAGATATTACACAGAGTGCTCTCACACACATACGTCATACACCAGTCACACACACACACACACACACACACACACACACACACACACACACACACACACACACACACACACACACACACACCAGTCTCACACACACACACAAGTTGCACACACACATGCACACACATAAGCTCTAGTTTCTCTGTTCCGGCTTCCATATATGGCCATGGAGGGTTGCGCAAAGATGGAGAGTCCCAACCAGACACAAAATAACAGGATGTGGGAGCCATCTGGAAGCTGAGAGGCTATATGTGGGGGGGAAGGGGATTTCTTTGTTTTGGGTCTTGACCAGATTGTGCTGCTGAGACCCACGGCCGTGTTTATCTACCTGCGTGGTTCAAATAAAAGACAAACTGAGATATAGTATTTCTTCTGTGATTATTGATTTGTTAACTGAAAAGATTCTGCTAACTGTCCTATTAAAATTTTTACAGTTTTGATATCACTGGTAATTTCTCCTGTTAGGCTTAACAGTGAATTTCATTAGGGGGTTCATTGTCTGTCTTTGGTTTAGAGAGGCGTGAATGCGGTCTGGGGCCGCGTTCAGCAGATGTTCAGTGGGTCGAGATCTGATTTGAAAATAGTGCAAAATCTGCACGGATGTATACTGCACAAACCGTCCTTGGAAATGGCCTTCATTGACTGCATGATCTGCAGTTACCTCCAGGGACCAGTAGCTGAAGGGGACCTGAAGAACAGGCCAGTTTCCAGTCGAGTAACTTCAGAACAAGTTGACTAGATCTTGATATACTAGAATTTTATTTCATTAAATTATATGCGGGTAGATTTGCTTGTACATGGTTGTAAAAAATTACACAAAATTCTGATGTTGAAACTGCTGACTGCTGTCATATGTCTGAGCGTCTGTCCTCAGCGCTCAGACTCCCTTTGTATTTTTAAGTGGTTTTCTGTTCATTATTATATCCCTGTTAGTTCTGTCATGTTCTTTGGGTTATTTGGCCCCTTTTCCTCCATTCCAGACACACCCACCTCTCACAGCCTGTTTCCTCAGTCCATCTCAGCTGTGAGTGATTGATTGGAATTAGGTCACTGCCCACTCCTGGCCGCACCTGCTGCTTGTTACTCCTCATTTCACCCCTGTATATTTAAGCTCTGCATTTTCTCTGTTTGTTTGCTGCACAATTAGTTGTCTTCTGTGATTGTCTACTGTGATTATCTCTAGATTTCCTTTGCGTCTGCTGGGCAAAGTCGGCCCAGGGACGCCACTTGTAAGTGTTCTCATTATTTCATATTTTGTATTCTGCACAGTTTTTTGGACTTTGTTCTTTCTTTTATTAAAATGTCACGAGTGTATCCAGCACCTGAGTCTGTCTCCCTGTTATGAACTGTCATGGTTCGAGCACCGATCCCGTCCGCGCTCGAGCCATGCACCATCTTCGCCTATTTGACGGCTGTGTGCCCCTTTTTGCTCTCCGAGCCTTTATTGTGACAGCGCTCAGAGGGGCTTCCGTCTGTCAGGCTTAACAGCTGAGCCGCATTCGCCTCATCAGCTGCTCTCCACTTAAGAGGGCAGCTGGGAACGAAAAGACGCGGCAGTCTCGTTGAAAGCCTTCCCATGGTCAGACGTTGTTTGAGCATCCCTCTGTTCATTCGTTGACCATTCTTCTTCAGTGACTGTAAGTGTGTTACCTTATGTACCCGTCATTCCCTGTCTTTGATTGTTATTGTCACGGTGTGTTTTAGCCCCCCGTGGCTTGTTATTTTGTCCCTTTTCTGTTCCTTTAATAAACCGTGCAAACTCACTGGTGATTTGTGGCATCTTATGATGGCTCGCGAGGGCCATCCATGACAGTAGACTGCCGCCAGACTGAGACGCCTATCGCCGTGAGTTTTGCCTAATTGGATTTGTTCTTTCCTATCTGGGTGCCCGCGTGCTGGGAGGATTATGTCGTCATTCAGGGGCCGCGCTCGGAACCTGGGCTACGAGCTGGCGGAGGCCCTAGACTACGTAGATGGAACACTTTTCACCGCGGGCCTCTATAACACTCCAAGTGATGTACGCCGGTACCTGGACCTCGCTGAGGACATTATTCAATGCCTTCCTCGCTTCTACAACCACCCAGAAGTCACGGCAAGGAGTTGTGACATCGCTGCACATCGTGAGAGACTCCATGGGCTGGAGGGAAACTCTGGCAGGGAGCCGAAGGGAAGGCACCCTCGCCCCTCGCTTCGGGATCCCATTCCTGTCCCCGACCCGGTCCAGGAGTTCGCACCACCCAGGGGTCTTCCCCGAACGAGCGTGACGTCAGTCGGGATTCCCCCAGAGAGGTTGCAGCTGACAGCAATCTCCATCTGGGACCGAGTGGCTGCAGCTCGCTCCGCTGGCGACCCCATACAAATCATGAAGCACGTGATGGCGGCTGTCAGGCTGGTTGAGAGAAATCCCAAGCTAAGTGACTATCCGGAATATGCCGACCTGCTCGCCTCCATTTCCGCACAGGAGCGACATTTTCCGAACCTCACCTTCGCCTCGCCATCAGCCAGTGAACATCGTCGCCACGCTCCAAGCAAGCCTCAGCGAGAACCCCGTCTGGATCTGTTTCCTGGTCGTCGGAGGAACTCTGCCTCCCAGCCAGCCGCTCGTTCAGCGTCACGACAGGAGGGAATTCCCGCAGCCTCTCCCCCCAGGTCACCTGTTCCTGCTGTCCCGCCAGCTCATCGTGCCCGGATCGTCTCGGCTGTCGTCCCCTCCTCTTCAACGTCATCTCCGGCTGCTGTGAGTGTTTCGAGTCCTGCCCCGGCAAAGCCTGTTAGTGGACCATTGCGAGCGGCTCCTCCTCGTCCTCCCAGGGGGCCCTCCGTCACCATTCAGCGGGGAAAGGGAGGAACAACGTTCGCTACAGCAGGCACCATCCATCCTCCAGGAAACAGGCAAGTGCAAGTTCATTTATCTCCCCGTAGTTGTGATTTGCCTTGTCTGACTCCTGGGGGTGGAGTTCGGGGTTCGCAGTCCCACGAGCTCCCACCACCTGCTGTAGCTTCTGTTATTAAACCTGCTGCCTCTGTGTCTCCCTCCGCTGAGTGGTCCACAATGCCAGGTCTACGTCACCAGACGAGGAGGGGGCCTGCGGCTCTGGAGAGCCTGGTTCCAGCCCCACAGCCACTTTGTGGGCAGAGGAGGAGAGCGGACTGCAGCATGGAGCCTGCGCCGACGACGAAGCGTCCCCGGGTCTCCACAGATGAGCGGTCTGATCCAGCGGGTCGAGGGTCCCCTGCCACCACGCCGTGCGGATCGTCGGCGTGGACGTCAGTGCTGGAGGGTCCTCAGGCTGCGGAGACCATCATGCCGGCTGCGGAGCCCGCCGTAGCCGAGTGGGAGCCAGACGACGACCTTCTTCGTCCTGAGCCTGGATCATCGAAGTCCTGGACGGCGATAGAACCCGAGTGCAGGCAAGTGCTCCACCTTATTTTCCTTCCTTCAATTTCGGAGCATTTTTGCCTGTCTCTCGGGGAGATGAGCCAGGGGCAGCCGTCCGCTGCACCCAAGCTCGTCTCGCTGGGCTCTGTCACTACCGGTGATTCTGATCCCGGTTCTTTCCTTTCTCCTGAGCCTTCTCCCAGGGTCACTGGTGCGGAGCAAATCCCGGTCGCTGTACTGGAGGTTCCAGGTTTGGGGTTGGAGGTCATCACTGGTACTGCGCCGACCCAGTCGGGGTCCATCGCGGGTGCAGCCATGACCCAGTCTGGGTCCATCGCGGGCGCAGCCATGACCCAATCAGGGTCCATCGCGGGTGCAGCCGTGACCCAATCGGGGTCCATCGTGGGTGCAGCAACAGTTTGGTTCAAGGTCGGTGAAGGAGCTGCAGAACCTCTGCCGCCTGACATTGTACTGGCTCATCATCATCATCATTCCCCTCATTATCATCGTCGTCACCATCCCGGCGCATCGCCACCGGGGGCCACTGGAGTTCCCTACGTTCGGCCCGGCTCTCCCACGTCTTTTCCCTCACCAGGGAGGCCGTCGCCAATTGTCTCCCCACGGTTCTGGTGGCTTAGGGATGCGGGTCGGCCGCCCAAAGAACTTCTTCGCCAGTTCGGCGCCCTGGGTCAGCCACCCGACGTACGGTGCTTTCAACTGGGCGACCTGGTTCGGCCGCCGGAGGTTCCGACTTTCCGGGCCTGGGACTGGGATAGGCCGCCCGAACGTTTCCTTTTTCCCCAGTTCACCAGCTGGACAGTGGACACAGGGAGACCACCGGATCAGTCCCGACTTTATTGGACTCTGCCTGCCGTCATCCTTGGGTGTTGCTTATTTTCAGTTAATATCAAGGTCACTCGGGTGCATTGTTTTGTCCTCTAGGTTGATCTGTGTATTTAGCGCTGTGTAGTGTGTTTTTCTGTTAACCTTACTCAGCATTTTCCTCATTTGTGTCCTGTTCAGTTATCATTGTGCGTTATGGAGTATTGTGTTTTTCTTTTAACCTTACTCTGTAAATTGCCTCATTTATTCCCTGTCTCTGTCGTGGTTGTTTTTTCCTGCCCTGTTCTAATTATCATTGTGCGTTATGGAGTATCGTGTTTTCTTTTGACCTTACTCTGTAATTGCCTCATTTGTTCCTGGTCTTCGTTATAATGGGGTTTTTTTTCTTTCTCCTGCTGATTCTCGCCCTCTGGGCCTTGCCCCCCATCTGCCCACCCTGGGGGGTTGGGGGGGACTTGGGTGTCATACGGCGCTCGTAGTTCGCCCTTGGGGGGGAGGTACTGTCATGGTTCGAGCGCCGATCCCATCCGCGCTCGAGCCATGCACCATCTTCACCTATTTGACGGCTGTGTGCCCCTTTTTGCTCTCCAAGCCTTTATTGTGACAGCGCTCGGAGGGGCTTTCGTCTGTCAGGCTCAACAGCTGAGCCGCATTCGCCTCATCAGCTGCTCTCCACTTAAGAGGGCAGCTGGGAACAAAAAGACGCGGCAGTCTCGTTGAAAGCCTTCCCATGGTCAGACGTTGTTTGAGCATCCCTCTGTTCATTCGTTCTTCAGTGACTGTAAGTGTATTACCTTATGTACCAGATTCTTCCCACAGTTAACTTAAATACTGTAACTACTACAACTCCTTCTTTTGATGTCTGTCTTGATGAGTTTACTCCAATCGACCTTTGTGAGTTAGACAAAATAGTTTCCTCATCCAAACCTTCAACTTGTCTTTTAGACCCTATTCCTACTAGGTTATTTAAAGAAGTCTTCCCACTTATTGGTAGCTTTATTCTTCATTAACTTTAGGCCATGTACCGCAGGCTTTTAAAACAGCTGTAATTAAACCCTTACTCAAAAAGCCAACGCTAGATCCAGGAGCTTTAGCTAACTATAGACCAATCTCTAATCTCCCTTTCATTTCAAAAATCTTAGAAAGAGTTGTTGCTACGCAATTATTCGACCACCTGCAGGGAAATGGTTTACTTGAAGAGTTTCAATCTGGGTTTAGAATCCATCATAGTACTGAAACAGCCTTAGCGAAGGTCACTAACGACCTCCTCATTGCATCTGATAATGGACTAGTTTCTGTACTTGTCCTTTTAGACCTTAGTGCAGCTTTTGATACTATCGATCATAATATTCTACTTGATAGATTAGAACACTATGTTGGACTTAATGGAACTTCGTTGCAGTGGTTTAGATCTTATTTATCTGATAGGTTCCAGTTTGTTCATGTAAATAATGAGTTTTCTTTCAACTCAAAGCTTAGTCATGGAGTTCCACAGGGATCTGTGCTAGGCCCTACTCTTTTTAGTTTATATATGCTTCCATTAGGCAACATTATTAGAAAGCACTGTATACATTTTCATTGTTATGCAGATGACACACAATTATACCTGTCAATGAAGCCAGATGATAGTAATCAATTAGCCAAGTTAGAAGCCTGTCTTAAGGAAATCAAAGCTTGGATGACTTGTAATTTCCTGCTATTAAATTCAGATAAGACTGAAGTCATTCTTGTTGGTCCAAAAAACCTTAGAAATTCCTTTCCAAATCAAACTTTCAGTTTGGATGCAGTTACTCTTTCTCTTAATAGCTCTGTGAGGAACCTTGGAGTTATTTTTGATCAGGATTTGTCCTTCAATTCACATATTAAATTTGTTTCTAAGACTGCCTTCTATCATTTGCGTAATATTGCCAAGATTAGGAGCATCTTGTCTCAGAGTGATGCTGAGAAACTGATCCACGCTTTTGTTAGCTCGAGATTAGATTATTGTAATTCTTTATTATCAGGTTGTCCTAAAACATCTTTAAAAAGTCTTCAGCTGATCCAAAATGCTGCAGCAAGAGTTTTAACAGGTACTAGAAAGAGAGATCATATCTCTCCGGTTCTGGCCTCCCTTCATTGGCTTCCCATAGAGTTTAGAATTAAGTTTAAAATCCTTCTTCTTACTTACAAAGCTCTAAACAATCAGGCTCCTTTTTATTTAAAAGATCTATACTACCGTATTATCCTAACAGAGCACTACGCTCCCAAAATGCAGGACTACTTGTAATACCTAGAATCTCCAAAAGTACAATGGGAGGCAGAGCCTTCAGTTATCAAGCTCCTCTCCTGTGGAATCAGCTGCCAATCTGGATTCGGGAGTCAGACTCGATCTCTGTTTTTAAGATTAGGGTTAAAACCTACCTCTTTGATATAGCCTACAATTAGGGAGGGATCATGTGTTTCTGAACCCTCCCTTAGTTATGCTGCTAATAGGTTTAGTCAGCCAGGGGACCTCCAGTAATGCACTGGGCCTCACTCCTTTCCTCACTCTCTATGAAATTTTTTTTTTTTTTTTGCTGGTCATTAACATTTGTTTGTTCTCTCCCATAGATTGAGTCCCCATCGTGCTGTTTGCTCTCTACATGTCTGTTCTTTTCATCTTCTCTGTCCCCTCACCCCCCAGCCAGTCGCAGCAGATGACTGCCCCTCCCTGAGCCTGGTTCTGCTGGAGGTTTCTTCCTGTTAAAAGGGAGTTTTTCCTCTCCACCGTCGCCAAGTGCTTGCTCACAGGGGATCACCTGATTGCTGGGGTCTTTCTGCAACTGTGGGGGTTCCCCCCTACAGTTGATAGTGCTATGAGATGACTGTTGTTGTGAAATGGCGCTATATAAATAAAGTTGAATTGAATTGAATTGAATTGAATTATGTACCCGTCATTCCCTGTCTTTGATTGTTATTGTCACGGTGTGTTTTAGCCCCCCGTGGCTTGTTATTTTGTCCCTTTTCTGTTTCTTTAATAAACCGTGCAAACTCACTGGTGATTTGTGGCGTCTTATGATGGCTCGCGAGGGCCATCCATGACATGAACTCCCTGTGCGCTTTTCCACAGCGCACGGAGGAGGGGTGAAAGACAAGGATTTACGCGCAGGGTTTAACACCACACACATTTATTAAACACAGCGATACTGACACACAGTTTCAACAATAGTTTCCTATGAAGCTTAAGGAGTCCTCAAGGATGCTCAACAATCTACAAGTGAGGATGACCGGGGAAAACAAACACAGTAAATACTCACAGAACTGGAGCTGTCCAAGTTAGTCCAAATAAGTATTGAGAGAAGCACAGTCCTTTAGCGACTTTGACTACCATACGGTGATAAACGATCGCATGTCTAGTGCAATGACCCAGCAATGCATGACTGGCAAAAGTCTCCTAAAGCAGTGTTTTTCAACCTTTTTTAAGCCACGGCACATTTTTTACATTGACAAAATCCTGGGGCACACCACCAACCAGAATGACACAAAATGACACTCTATAGCCTAACACAGTAAAAATAATAAAATATAGTTAGCAATACAGTTTCTAAATGTATTTATACTCACTCAGTGTGAACCCTGGGCCTGTTTCTGAAGAGAAATAAAATAACAACTTCTCCTCAAGAGTTTTCAAATGTGTGCCAATCACCTGACCCAGTGCAGCAGTGTTAACATCATGCCGTTTCTCGGTGAGTGGGAACATCTCAAGGTTGCCACACTGCACATGTTGTTGTTTAAATTCAAATTCAAATTCAAATTCAAATTCAAATGTTTATTTCAAACTCAGGGTTCATATTAAGAGCAAAACTAAAACGAGTAGAAAATAGATAAATAAATAAATAAAAGTATATACAGACCAGCAGACACTCGGCGCTCTTGTAACAACAATAACATACAATAATGGGCTCAGTGTAAAATGGAACGCCACCACTTCCAAATGCTGGAATGAAGTGTGAGTGACGAGTTGACAATTGCTGATATAAGATGATTGTTACATGCCAGCAACCTTCTCATAAAACTGTAAACATTCTTACGCATCAATTCGCCAAAAGACGGAATGTTCACAGACACAAACATCTTGCTTGCACTCGACCTTCGTGGTACATCTAACAACCTTCTTAGGGAGTTATTATATGCAATGCGGATTTTGTTCCTAACAGCAACATTGCTATTAAACCATAAAGGCGAGCAGTACATTGAGGTACAGAAGGTCTTGAACAACATACATTTGACATCAGGAGAACATCTATGGAAATTTCTCAACAGTAAATTTGTTTGAGCATACAGTTTCCTGAGATGCCTGTTACAATCAACATTGGTCTTATCAGATTCAATCCACACACCTAGGTATTTGACTTTTTCAACAAAGTTCAAGCTATTACCACAAAGTGGCATAACAGGATTCGACGTATTGACACCCTTTGGTTTGAAAGCCATACACATAGATTTAGTACAGTTGAACAAGATGTCATTTTTTTCACCAAATTTTTCACATACTGAAAGGAGATGTTGCATCGCTGCAGTAGACAAACTTAACAAACAGAGGTCATCAGCATAGAAAATGTGATTTAACAGTGCACCTTTAAAGGAGCCGCCCACATTAGTATTGTTCAACAGTACACTGAGATCATCAACATAGACATTAAACAACAAGGATGACAGTATACCACCTTGTTTAACACCGTTGGTCACATGAAATTTGGATGAGGTGACATTGCCCCATCTAACAACCATAGACTGCCTTCTGTACCAGTATAACAGGATGCTAACAATGTAAATAGGAATACCTCGATCGATCAATTTTCTGAACAAACACCAGTGGTTAATCCTGTCAAAAGCTTTGCTAGCATCTAGGAACGTAGCATAGACACTAGTAGAATGGCTTCTGAAGTAGTCAACAAATTCATGGAGTAGGTAAACAGCCTTGTCAGTTGAAAGAGCTGATTTGAAACCAAACTGATTGTCGTTTGTCCACAGATAATCCTCAATTCTGTTCAGGAATAAACCCTCTAACAGTTTAGATATAACATTTGCAATAGCTATAGGTCTGTAGTTGTTCATATCAGAAAGACTGGCACACTTGTTTTTCACCAAAGGAATAATAACAGAGTCCATCAACATATCTGGCATGTAACCATGAACAAACATACAGTTAAAACACAATGACAACAGAATACACAAATTGAAATCAGCGTTGATGAGGCATTCACTGGTGAGACAGTCAGGGCCAGCTGATTTGCCTTTCTTGAGAACTTTGATCAGTGAATCAACTTCAACAGGAGTAACAGCAGAAATATCAGAGGCATCAAACATGTCGTTATACAGACGAATATCGTGCATAACAGAATCCTTCATTGAAACATTCTTGACTGAGTTGAAAATAGCTTCATATTGACATTTCCACTTTTCAGCAATATTAACGTCACCAGTCACACCATCAATAGTGTTTGATCTGACAGACCGGTGGGAACGTGCGTTTTCATGTGTCACAGGTTTGAACGGAATAAATCATTTTGACATGCGCAGGTCGACATTTCGACATTCAAAAAATATTAGAAGAAGAAGCAACTTCCGGTGTTAGCGAGCCCCGCTTCATGTCGAAATTGACCTGTATCGTGTTATTCAGACTGTACTTTTGCTTCGGCTAGTCTCCGTAATGAAGCTACAAGTACATACTTCTGCATATGACGAAAAGAGGGAGACAGCAGGACGATACAGACCAGTTTTGTTTTACTCCCGCTATGTTTTCCGCTAGCTGCTGCTAAGGCGGAAATACGTCACGTCGACGTGCGGCTGGTGTACAGACATGCGCAGTAAACATATTTTCTGCCCTGTGTTCGGAATAAGTGTTTTCATGCGCACCATTCGGATTAACAATCGGCATAACCCACCCCTCTCAATCAGAATGAAATTTTGATCCGAATGAGCGTGATCGGGTTAGAATATTCAGATTGTCATGTTTACATGAAGCATTTTTATTCCGATCAGGCTTTTAATCCCGTTACTTGTGTCCATGTAAACATAGCCACTTACTCGAGTAATTAAGTTAAATTGGATAATTTCCCACGGCACACTTAACGATCTCTCACGGCACACTAGTGTGCCGCGGCACATAGTTTGAAAATCACTGTCCTAAAGTACACACATTGCTGGAGATGGTAGATTGGTCACACCTGGGCGAGGAGCGGGGAGATGAAGAACGAGAGTGGGAACAGCTGATGGTATTAAGTGAGGGAGCGTGGTCGGACCGGCAGACTGTCAGCAGTATACACAGCTGGCGGCCCCAGAGCAGTGGCTATGGATGCGGTAACACACTGGAATACATAATAAACATACATACACAGCGGCACCTAAACCCACCAGAGGGTCAGGACCGAGCCGGGGAACCAAGCCAGCTCAGCAAATGACAGAGCCTTCCCTTAAGGGGTGGAACCCCAGATACCCAAGGTAACATCCCAAAGGCCACCCCCCCCCCCCCCAACAGGAACAAACAACACAAACCCGGGTGGGAGGTAGGGGGAACAGAAAAGGAGGGAGCGCAATACCCCACCCAGGGACCACAATTAACCCCCCCCCCCAAGACCAAAGACGTGGAGGCTCGGGAGGCCGCCCAGAGTCCCAGGCCCTGCAGGCAGTTCGGCGGACAGAGTCTGGTGGCCTGCCGGAAAACTCGGGCCATCTGGCCCAGAGCCTCAGTCCCTCAGGCGGTTGGCCAGCACTGTAAAGCCACCAGGGCCGGCGGGATGAAGCAGGAGGCGGCCTGCCCGCCGGAAGTCTCACTGGTGGGTGACTGGCCTGTAGGGAGGGAACCCCCATGGCGTAGGACAGGGAGGAGAAGGGGATCACAGCGTCCTCGGGCAGATCCACAGCATCCTCGGTGGTACTGGCTTGGGATACAGCTGTGCCCATGATAGACCCCGACTGGGCCAGCTCTGCTGCTCCCGTGATGGACCTCGACTGGGCCGGCTCCGCTGCACCCGCGATGGACCCTGACTGGGCCAGCTCCACTGCACCCGCAGTGACCTCGGGCTGAGGCTCTGCAGCACCCGCAGTGGCCTCCGGCTGAGGCTCTGCAGCACCCGTAGTGACTCTTGATTGGAGATCTGCAGCACCCGCAGTGGACTCCAGCTGGAGCTCAGCGGCACCCGCAGTGGACCCCGATCGGGCCAAGGCTGCACCCTTTGTTGAACCCCCACTGGAGCATGGCATCCATGACGGGTCCAAGCAGGAGCGCAGCACCCACGTCAGGCTGATCCTGGAGCGCGGCCCCCACGATGGTCCAAAGCCAGCCTGCCTCACCCACGGAGATACAGCTTGCAGAGGGACCCACACGACGGCCTCAGGCAGCAAGGAAACTGGACTCACGACGTCATCAAGTGACGGGCCCGGTTCCAAGGCGACCCCTGGTGATAATGGCTCCTCTCCGGCGACCCTAGAAGAAAACTCAGGAGCAGGAGACGAAATCAAGCTATTAGGGTCGCCAGCAGCGGCGGAGCCAGGCAAAAGGAGTTCAGGAGCAGCTGCGCGTTGCACCTGGCTCTCCTCACCTTGAGCCAGACAAGATCTCTCTAGAACTGACATTAGAAACACGAGAGAGAAAACTTGCCTGAGCTCGAGCTCCACCACTGTTCAGGACTCCGTCGATCCCAACGATGACGATTTGGGCCCAGCCTCCAGGAGGTCCAGCGCAGCCTCCTACTCCACTGCTACAGCCTCCACAGCAGGCGAGATGGCGGTAACAGTCCTATTATCGCCCTGCAGCGGCTCCAACACTGGGAATTCATCTGGCGTGGCTGCAGGGGAACTTGTCCATGCTGGCTCCAGGAAGGAATCATCCGAAACCACTGACTCCTCTACTGTCTGATGGCCCTGACCCTGGGCCAACAGGCCCTCAGGGAGAATTGGAGGAGAAACGGAGAGGGGAAAAAATGAATTATTACTTGCAGCTGGAGGAGAGGACCCAGCGGACTGCTGAAACTGGGCCTCTCCCTCGGCAGACAGGCAAGATTCAATACTATTAGATAGAATAGAAAGAAACAGTACTTGCTGTCATCCCAGTCGCTGATGTTGACAGCTGCAGGCAATTGGCAGTCATCCCTCTCTGTGTCAGCGATGACGTGGGCTCCTCTTGAGACTTGTGGAGGAGCTGTCTCCAAGACGACGGAGGTGGACATAGCTGGGGTGAGCTCAGCGGACTTCACAGCAGCTGGAAAGATGGTGGCCACTGCCGAAGACGAGGAGGGCTTCCCCCGGTGTTTCAACGCAGGATGACTCCTTTTGGATGGAGCTGAGGATACTCGGGCTGAGGCTGGCACTTCGGACTGAGCTGGAGAGGACATGGATGGCTGACAAGGGGAACATCTCTGCTTCGGCTCAGAAGGAAGTGTCCTCACAGATAATCCAGGAAATGAGCGCTTGAGCGCGCAGACCATGGAGAGCAGCTCTGCATATTGTGGGCACCTCCAGAGGCCAGAATGCGCTTCTAGGGTACCCATGGCCCCAAGCAAACACTCCCATTTTTTCTTGGGACCCCAAGATGTGAGAGCCTCCTCCACAAAGTCCTGGATGAAATCCGCTGCCCACTCCTCCTCCAGAGTGGGGATCACGTCCTCCCTTGCGACGGCGAGGTCAGTGAGCCCAGGATATCTTGCGTTTCAACAAACAGGTGGAAGGAAACTAAATAGTCCAAAAAATGAAAAAAGGTTTGTGTGGGTGTAACCCCCTAAATCCTTTTTATGGCTGGGTCGTTCTGTGATGAACTCCCCGTGTGCTCTTCCACAGCGCATGGAGGAGGGGTGAAGGACGAGGATTTACGTGCAGGGTTTAACACCACACACATTTATTAAACACAGTGATACTGACACACAGTTTCAACAATAGTTTCCTACGAAGCTTAAGGAGTCCTCAAGGATGCTCAACAGTCTACAGGTGAGGATGACCAGGGAAAACAAACACAGTAAATACTCACAGAACTGGAGCTGTCCGAGTTTGTCCAAATAAGCATCGAGAGAAACACAGTCCTTTAGTGACTTTGACTACCATACAGCAATTAACGACTGCATGTCTAGTGCAATGACCCAGCAATGCGTGACTGGCAAAAGGCTCCTAAAGTACACGCATTGCTGGAGATGGTAGATTGGTCACACCTGGGCGAGGAGCGGGGAGATGGAGAACGGGAGTGGGAACAGCTGATGGTATTAAGTGAGGGAGCGTGGTCGGACCGGCAGACTGTCAGCAGCATACACAGCTGCCAGCCCCAGAGCATTGGCTATGGATACGGTAACACACTGGAATACATAATAAACATACATACACAGCAGCACCTAAACCCACCGGGTGGTCAGGACCGAGCCGGGGGAACCAAGCCGGCTCAGCTCCTGACACTCCCTGCCCCGTAGAGGCTAGTACATGACAGCTGCTATACTGCAGCCCACTCAGTCGCACAAAGCAACAGCTGTGCATCACTACTGTGCTGAAACTGGCCATGGAGGGGGAAAGACGTCGCTGGCCATGACTGACTGGCAGAGCAGTGACTTGAAACTTGTACGTATTTGAGAAGGAATCATGACCAAAATTACTGGATGGAATCACTAGCATCATATTTGATCCTTTGAAATAGCTTTTGATTAATATTCATAACAGGTACCCTTTAAGCATCCTTTCCTTTTATCCTCCCATTGTAGGATTGCCAATAAAATCACTGTTAAATCTTTTCAGTCTGCCTCAGTTGTGTACATTGGCTCCTTTAGCCAAACATGTCACTACTGTCTGATACTGCATTATAGCCCTATCTCTCATTAAAAAAGATGAAACGGGTGTTTTAGCACATAGGCCATAGGATTCGTTTTCCTGTGAAATCAAATTGAATTGAAGCTCTTGGCACAGGTCCTCTCTGCTGAAATGGCATACACTGGTGTTGAACTACTTTGAGATGAGTTCACACAAACTGAGATTCAGCCTGAGGCGAACAAAACTCTTCTTCTTTGTAATCCACTGATTACAGGGAAAATGTGTTGCCATTGGCTTGTGTGAGCGGCATCTCATAAGTTTTGTTTCTTCCATTTGTGCACACTGTGAGCTTCATGTTCAGACTTGTTTAGAGGATTTGAAGTGGAGTCAGAGGTGTTTTAATTTGCTTTTTCAAAACTCTCTGTGGGAAATTTCCCCCAACAGTCATCTAACCAGGGTTCTGCGACCTGTGGAGCCACATATGGCACTTTTGCCCATAATGTGTGGCTCCTTGTGATCAATTAAATGACAGCAACACTCTCCTTTCTATTGTAGAGTGCTGTAGAAAAAAAGATGAATTTGAGCACAGAAATGAAACAAAGAAATCCTATTGAAAGGTTCTTTATAATTCTAGTCTTGGCAGTGGTGATCAGATGGGCAGACTGCAACTGGGTAGCCAATCTCTGCTGTCTCTGATCATCTTTGTAAAGATTAAAATTATAAAATGACCCCTCAGTGGGATTTCTTTGTTTCATCTTTCTACTGTATAAAACTAATTTTTCCACAAGAGGACAACCCCTGACCTGCACGTCACATTCGTATCTGCAGCCCTATCGCTCATTAAAAAAGACGAAATGGGTGTTTTAGCACATAGGTCATAGGACTCGTTTTCCTGTGAAATCAAATTGAATTGAAGCTCTTGGCACAGGTCCTCTCTGCTGAAATGGCATAAACTGATGTTGACCTGCTTTGAGATGAGTTCACACAAACTGAGATTCAGCCTGAGGGGAACAAAACTCTTCTTCTTTGTAATCCACTGATTACAGGGAAAATATGTTGCCATTGGCTTGTGTGAGCAGCATCTCATAAGTTTTGTTTCTTCCATTTGTGCACACTGTGAGCTTCATGTTCAGACTTGTTTAGAGGATTTGAAGTGGAGTCAGAGGTGTTTTAATTTGCTTTTTTAAAACTATTTTTTCCACAAGAGGTCAACCCCTGACCTGCACGTCACATTCATATCTGCAGCTGGCATTCCAGCAGTACAGATCTCAGGAGTGAGATTTAGCTTTGTTTTTTAGGCTTGGCTGTAAATTGTCTTGAGTTACTATTGGTTTGGACTGCATTTGTATTATGTTTTAGGTGAGTTTGATGATTCAAGTCGTTTATACAGACTTGATTATTCAATTGGGTGTACTCCAATAGTTTAGCATGCACAGACTTTCATAATCTCAGGGCAGGCAAAGTCCACTGACCCCCATTCAAGGCTTTTCTGAAATACATATAGGGGTTTATTTCATTTGTTTAAAAAGAGAAAACTTAACTTCTTTTCACCATCAGCTACAAGTGGAACTGCAGGTTTCATGTGCCCTGACATCATCATCTAAACAGTCATTTATATCTTTACAAAATATCTGTCACACCATAAACTTAAAAACTGAACCTCGATTCAAGCATTAATTACAAGCTTCAGTGCAAGAGAATTACAAAAGGGTTTAACTGACATTTACTGCTGGATGGGCAGAAAACTGAGCAATGCTCTATTGAATTTCATCATTAATGAGGGTGAATCTCTTCGGTGATACCAGATAAACTGTTAAATGTGAAATGAGCAGGTAACATTGCATGAACTCATTTGCACTATATTTTTTCACTCCATTTTTGACACCACCTTCTGATATGGTGTTTTTATAGTTCACTGTTACTTCAAATTAGTTTAATCCAGGTCATACAAATGATACAATAAAACAAAAAGAAATTCTTCTAGAATAAAACTATAGCTTGATATTGCTGAAAATGTTCAAATACACTTTTCACCATGTTATAATAAATTAATAGTGATGATTAGTTAACCCCTTGAACTCTGGTCAATTTCCCTAAAAACGCCTAAAAATAACATACCCAAAGTAAATGAAAAGCTGTTCTTCAACCCTTTGCAGCATCTTCATGGGGTTGGTCTCATTTAAAAGAAAACACTTTGAATTTTTTTTTGGCAAAACAGTCATAATCTCTCTAAGTGCTCCTGCCACTGAGTAGACAGTCCATCTAAACATACTGAATTTGAAAGAAAATAAAGTTCGCCTGGGTGTTTTTTTTTTTTAGATACAAATGCTTGCAAATAACACACAGCTGTCAGATACTGGCTGGAAAATGCAAACAGGAAATGTAGAACCAAGTGTTATCAAGCTGAGGTCAAAATTTTGTAACAATGCACAAAATGGTCCAAGATGACGACCGGGATGGCCACACTTTCTCAGTGCTGAGACTAAGTCACTGCTTTTTGCCATTAAAATAAACCAACCTACAGCGATCGGCGCTCGTGACGGACACCCACGGGCTGAATTCCCACCACCGTAAGAAAACCACTGGAATACCCCCTTTAATCGGGTAGAGCTGCTGCTGCTACCCGAAGCGATTGCAAAGCTAACACTAATGCTAGTTAACGCTAGTTAGCTAACGCTGACCCAGTTGTGAAACCTAACTCAGACATGAGTACGGACTCAGCCCCCGGTGAAGACTTACCGGAGGAACTAACCGAGACGGCAGCTGAGCGCGAGCGTGAGCCGGATCGAAGCTCGGGAGCGACGTTGGTGAGAGACGGGGGCCACCTGGACCACCCAGGCAGACGGCGGCAGGCGGCGGTGATCAGCGGCGGTGACCAGCGCTGCTCGGCTGCACCGGCAGTGTGCGGCGTGACCACCTAGGCAGATGGCGGCAGGGGGTGGAGATCCGCGGCGGTGATCAGTGGAGCTCGGCTGCGCCGGCGGTGTGCGGTGTAACCGCCCAGGCAGACGGCGGCAGGCAGCAGTGATCGGCGGCGGTGATCAGCGGAGCTGTGCGGCGTTTCTTGGCGGAGGAGCTGTGCAGGAAGCTCGGTTGCGGCCAGCGGTGAGCGGAGGGACCAGCAGCGGCCGGGCTAGCTGAGGGCCTAGCCGGATTCACTGTTTTTTACTATCCACAGGTCAGTAAAAATGCCACCAAAGAAAGAGGAAATGGAAGAGATCAAAAAATCTCTGAACTTTATGTCAGAAGAATTGGCCAAATTGGCTAGCCAGCAGGCCAAAATAATAGGCCTAATAGAAGATGTACAAGCCCTACAATCAATAATTCAAGAAAAAGACAAAAAAATTATGGACCTGGAGCAACGCGGGCGTCTTTTGGAGCAACGCGTCGAGGTTCTTGAACAAGGTTCTCGTATGGATGACCTAGTTATAAGTGGACTAGACATCAGATATCAGTCATACGCCCATGCCGCAACAGGACTGAATGGTGAAGATGCTCCCATGAGTGAATCAGTCTCCTTAGAAAATCAAGTGCTTCAGTTCCTTAATAATAGAGACATTAAGGTAGAAGCCAATGCAATTTCAGTCTGTTATGCTTTACCAAAGAAAGATCCCAAAAACAAAGAAATCAATTGTGATGCGCTTTGTGAACAGAAGGGTAAAGATGACATACTGAGGCAGGCCAGAAAGCTACAGGGAACTCAGTTTACCTAAATGAACACCTGACAAAAAAAAAAACGCTGAATTAGCATGGCAGGCACGGATGCTGGAAAAAACAAAATAAGATACAGGCTACCTGGACAAGAAATTGTAGAATTTGGATAAACTAAATGGAACACCAGAGCAAGCAAGGAGTATAATGATCAGAGATGCTACTGACTTAAATAAATATAGATGGTCACTGATTAAGAAAATTATGAGTCAATGATAATCCATATTCATACACACGATAAGAATAGTTCATTTGATACACCGTGCCAGACTTACTTTTAAAAAATAAGCAAAATAAACAAAAACTTATGACCAACTCGAGTAGACATCAATTATCCCCAGCTGGAGGAAGTCATCTGACACAGAGTGAGGAAACTCAAACTCTGAAAATATGCCACTATGCTGAACATAAACCACAAGAGATGGAGAATGATATTGATCCTGATAACCACTTTTTCAATAATATTCATAACCACTGTGAATATTACACTGAAAGCAATTCAAAAGTCAAGTGCAATTAGATGGTAAACTGTCAATAATACACTTCAACAGCAGAAGTCTCAACAAAAACTTTTCCACAGATTCAGGACTATTAAAACAGCTAGACAGAAAATTCACAGCTATTTGCAGTCTCTGAAACCTGGCTTAAGGAAGAACAGGCTCCCCTGATGGCAGTAGAGGGATATCAGATGTTTTATATTAACAGAACTCAAAAAAAGGGTGGTGGTGTTGCACTGTATATTGATGACCTGTATAGGTGTAAGCTTGTAAATGAAATGTCCTTTGCACTACCAGGGATCTTGGAATGTGTCATTGTCGAGATTGACCTACACAAAACAAAAAATCTAATCATAAGTTGCATATATAGAACGCCAGGAACTTGCATTGAGACATTCAGAGATAAATTAGTCGAGCTGTACAATAATATTACTAGTAAGAAAATGGTAGCAATTTGTGGAGATTTCAATATTGATTTACTAAATCCACATCAACAAAATGTAGTTACAGAGTTCATGAACTCTATGTACAGCATGAGTCTATATCCCACAATAACACATCCCAGTAGAATCACAGTTCACACTGCTACACTTATTGACAACCTGTTTGTCAATGTTATCGATAAGAAAATAGAAAGTGGATTATTGATAAATGATATAAGTGACCACTTGCCAACCTTTGCACTTATCCATGGCCACACGGGGGCCAACGCAGAAAAAATTTCAAAATCGTTCCGATACAAATCACCAAATGCAATCAATTCTTTTAAAGAGGACTTGCTGAAGCAAGACTGGACAGAAGTCTATGTATCAGATGTAAATGAAGCCTATGACACATTTATAAACATTGTAACCACTCTTTATGAAAAAAAACTGCCCATTAGTTAAAAACAAAGCTTAAACACAAATTTGCTGATAAGCCATGGTTAACCAAAGGACTACAAAAAGGCGTGTAAAAAGAAAAAATTTATTATATAAAGCTTTCCTCAAGAAAAGGACAAAAGAAGCAGAGCAGCAGTAATAAAACATACAAAATAAGTAAATATATAATAAGATGTAGTAAAAGAGACTACTACAGTAAAGAACTGGAGAAAAACAAAGACAATATTAAAAATACATGGGACAATACTCAACAGTATCCTTGGAAATAAAAGCAGAAATACAAGCAACCCAACTAATATTCCAAAAAAATAATAAAACGACTCAGAGTGTGAAATATAGCTTCACCTGCAAGATGAATTTAAAATTTTTTTGTTAACATTGGACCTAATCTGGCCCGAGAAATACCCACTACGGTGCCTACAGGTGATACAATATGCAATAACACTGCTGTAAAAGACTTCATCTTCATAAAGAACACAGACGAAAGTGAGGTCATTGAAATTGTTAAATCGTTCAAAAGTAAAAAATCTACGGACTGTGATGGTATTGACATGCTATTAGTCAAAACTGTTATCGAATGCATAGTAAAACCACTGACATATATCTGTAACCTGTCTCTCCAAACAGGTATATTTCCCAATGCAATGAAAATAGCTAAAGTAATTCCGATATACAGACGGGCGACAGAGGGGAACTCTCAAACTATAGACCAATTTCACTATTACCGCAATTTTCCAAGATACTTGAAAAAATATTCTATGAGAGAATTGACAACTTCATACTGAAGAATGATTTATTGTGTGAGCAGCAATATGGGTTCAGACACCAAGAGGACAACTGCATATGCCCCTAATGGAATTTACAGAAAAATATCAAACAGCCATTGAAAATAAAGAGTATTCAGTTGGAGTATTCCTGGATCTTAAAAAAGCATTTGATACAGTGGATCACAATTTATTATTAAAGAAACTACAAAATTGTGGTATTAGAGGGGTAGCACTGTCCTGGTTAAGTAGTTACTTCAAGAATAGATATCAGTATGTATGTGTTAGCAACAAAAACTCACAGTTACTGAAAGGTCACCTGTGGAGTCCCACAGGGTTCAGTTTTGGGACCATTATTATTCAATATGTATATAAACGATATATGTAAAGATTCAGAAAAAAATGGACTTAATATTGTTTGCGATGACACTAGTCTATTATGCAATGGAAGCAATTTGGAACAACTTCTGGATACACTCGGAACGGAATTAGGAAAGCTCAAACTGTGGTTTGATTCAAACAAATTAACGCTCAATTTAAGTAAGACCAAAAATTTATAGTCTTTAACAACCATCACAACAACCCAGTACCTAAACTCAGTGTAAATGGTGTAGAGATTGAAAGGGTATCTGAAACCAAATTTCTTGGAGTAATAATTGATAACAAACTGTGTTGGAAGTCACATATTAATTATATTAAAGGTAAAGTATCAAATCAATTGCAATATTACACAGAGTGAAATATTTGCTGAATCACCCCCACACTATACACCTTGTATCATTCATTAATACTCCCCATACATGACATATTGTAATGAAGTATGGGGAAATACATATAA
The DNA here is from genome assembly GCA_020510985.1 of Pholidichthys leucotaenia. NCBI lineage: Eukaryota > Metazoa > Chordata > Actinopteri > Cichliformes > Pholidichthyidae > Pholidichthys > Pholidichthys leucotaenia. Next base: position 441,329,730 of record CM035838.1, read on the forward strand.
AACAAACATATATCCACTCTTTATGCTTCAAAAGAGAGCTATTAGAATAATAAACAAAGCAGCTTACAGGGAACCAACAAACCCACTTTTTCTTAAACAAAAACCTCAAGTTGAAAGATCTGGTTGACTTTAAAACTGCAATAATAATGTTCAAAGTGAAGAATTTATCACTGCCCGCAAATATCCAAAAGTTGTTCCCAAACAAGGGAGAAACGATATCACTTCAGAGGAACATGTATATTTCAAAAGCCTACAGTGAGAACAACCACCAAGCAACACTGTATTTCAGTGGCAAGGAGTCAGATTATGGAACGATTTTGGACCTGAATTAAAATCATGTACAACGCTTGGACAATTTAAACAAAAACTAAAGGAAGAAATACTCCAACATATTTACAAGACGACATGTAAACTCACATAAGGATTGACATATCCAGCCTGTGTTGTGTTGTAGCTTAGTTGTTTTTTTTTTTCCTCTGTCACATTTGTCTTAGATTTGTTTTTGAATAGTAACCGCTTAACTTAGCCTAGCTTAGTTTTCTTTTTTTTCTCTCAGTCACATTTTGTCTTAGCTTTGTTTTGAATTGTAATCGCTCTTGACCTGTTTTCTCTTTTTCTATTTTGAATTCCTGGATGGAATATGGGTGGGCATATAAGCTGCGGCTTCAGCCATCACCCATTTCGGATAACTTACGTGGAATTGTATAATCAGAGGAGTCTTTGTCTAATTTGACCTTGTTGTTATATTATTCAGTTTCTTTTAACCTGTACTGTACTATACAAAATAAATTCATTCATTCATTCATTCAAAATGAATGTATTACACAGCTTTTTTCTCAATCGACCTTTGTGAGTTAGACAAAATAGTTTCCTCATCCAAACCTTCAACTTGTCTTTTAGACCCTATTCCTACCAGATTATTTAAAGAAGTCTTCCCACTTATTGGTAGCCTTATTCTTCATATAATCAATTCTTCATTAACTTTAGGCCATGTACCGCAGGCTTTTAAAACGGCTGTAATTAAACCCTTACTCAAAAAGCCAACGCTAGATCCAGGAGCTTTAGCTAACTACAGACCAATCTCTAATCTCCCTTTCATTTCAAAAATCTTAGAAAGAGTTGTTACTACGCAATTATTTGACCACCTTCAGGGAAATGGTTTACTTGAAGAGTTTCAGTCTGGGTTTAGAATCCATCATAGTACTGAACAGCCTTAGCGAAGGTCACTAACGACCTCCTCATTGCATCTGATAATGGACTAGTTTCTGTACTTGTCCTTTTAGACCTTAGTGCAGCTTTTGATACTATCGATCATAATATTCTACTTGATAGATTAGAACACTATGTTGGACTTAATGGAACTTCGTTGCAGTGGTTTAGATCTTATTTATCTGATAGGTTCCAGTTTGTTCATGTAAATAATGAGTTTTCTTTCAACTCAAAGCTCAGTCATGGAGTTCCACAGGGATCTGTGCTAGGCCCTACTCTTTCTAGTTTATATATGCTTCCGTTAGGCAACATTATTAGAAAGCAACTGTATACATTTTCATTGTTATGCTGATGACACACAATTATACCTGTCAATGAAGCCAGATGATAGTAATCAATTAGCCAAGTTAGAAGCCTGTCTTAAGGAAATCAAAGCTTGGATGACTTGTAATTTCCTGCTATTAAATTCAGATAAGACTGAAGTCATTCTTGTTGGTCCAAAAAACCTTAGAAATTCCTTTCCAAATCAAACTTTCAGTTTGGATGCGGTTACTCTTTCTCTTAATAGCTCTGTGAGGAACCTTGGAGTTATTTTTGATCAGGATTTGTCCTTCAATTCACATATTAAATTTGTTTCTAAGACTGCCTTCTATCATTTGCGTAATATTGCCAAGATTAGGAGCATCTTGTCTCAGAGTGATGCTGAGAAACTGATCCACGCTTTTGTTAGCTCGAGATTAGATTATTGTAATTCTTTATTATCAGGCTGTCCTAAAACATCTTTAAAAAGTCTTCAGTTGATCCAAAATGCTGCAGCAAGAGTTTTAACAGGTAATAGAAAGAGAGATCATATCTCTCCGGTTCTGGCCTCCCTTCATTGGCTTCCCATAGAGTTTAGAATTAAGTTTAAAATCCTTCTTCTTACTTACAAAGCTCTAAACAATCAGGCTCCTTTTTATTTAAAAGATCTGATACTACCGTATTGTCTTAACAGAGCACTACACTCCCAAAATGCAGGATTACTTGTAATACCTAGAATCTCCAAAAGTACAATGGGAGGCAGAGCCTTCAGTTATCAAGCTCCTCTCCTGTGGAATCAGCTGCCAATCTGGATTCGGGAGTCAGACTCGATCTCTGTTTTTAAGAATAGGGCTAAAACCTACCTTTTTGATATAGCCTACAATTAGGGAGGGATCATGTGTTTCTGAACCCTCCCTTAGTTATGCTGCTAATAGGTTTAGTCAGCCGGGGGACCTCCAATAATACACTGGGCCTCACTCCTTTCCTCACTCTCAATGAAATATTTTTTTGCTGGTCATTAACATTTGTTTGTTCTCTCCCATAGATTGAGTCCCCATCGTGCTGTTTGCTCTCTACATGTCTGTTCTTTTCATCTTCTCTATCCCCTCACCCCCCAGCCAGTCGCAGCAGATGACTGCCCCTCCCTGAGCCTGGTTCTGCTGGAGGTTTCTTCCTGTTAAAAGGGAGTTTTTCCTCTCCACCGTCGCCAAGTGCTTGCTCACAGGGGATCGCCTGATTGCTGGGGTCTTTCTGCAACTGTGGGGGTTCCCCCTACAGTTGATAGTGCTATGAGATGACTGTTGTTGTGAAATGGTGCTATATAAATAAAGTTGAATTGAAATTGAATTGAATAGGTTGTTCATAGGCATTTTTGAACTGTGCCAAATTGTGCCAAATGGCACAGTTTGGAAAAAACGTCTATAACTTTTGAATGCTTCAACATAGAAGCTTCATCTTGGGCTCTAATGAAAGGTGACACTCAGGGCTGTGTGTGTGGGGGGGGGGGAGGTTGTTTATTCATTCATGAATGAATGAATGAACAAACAAGCCCCCCACACACAAAGAAGCATGCCATGTAAAAAATGTGTGGCCTTTTTTTACAAGAAAAAATAACCTACAGTGCAATAAAAATTATACTAAAATATCTGCAATGTAGAGGATAACAACTCCCCCCCCCCCACTACAGAGGAGCTCGGCGCACAAAAAATGGTCCGTCAATGGTCCGTCATGTGGCCATGACGGACCGTTGTAATTACCGATCGGTCAAAAGTCATTTTAATTACTATTTTCATTGATAAAGAATAATTTAGCTTATAACACTTACCTGTCCACAACAGCAGTGTCGTTGGCGAACATCTGTTCCTCATTGTCAGACGAACATGAAGCTGGTCCGGTTGTTACGGACTCGTGGTTCTGGTCACCCGACCCGGTCAAACCATCTCCGCTTCCATGATTGCGGTTTTGGCGAACGATTTTTCAAAACAAATAAGAACAGTAGTAATAAAAAAAGACTGGCTAATGCTACCGTTACACACAGGTCTCAATGTGTGTCACCCTGCGGCTTAGACAAAACAGATTTTACGCACGGGATGCATGCGTTTCAATCGTCGAACTTCTCTGCTTCAATTGGCTCGTTGTATTTGCGGTCGTTGGTAGGCAGGTCCTTCTAGCTAGGTTTTCAGTCATTGGTTCTTCAAGGTTTCAGAAACCCAATTCAAGGTTCTTATTAGTCGAATGAGAGGTCAATCAAATCTAAACCAATCAAAACACTCCTTTGGCTTTCTGTTCGCGGCTGTGTCTGTACTGGAAGAACGGAAATGCAGCTTTTTTTTTTCAGTGCGCACTGAGGCGCACTATGACGCAGAGACATGACCACCCGCGGAATCCCGGAGTTCAAGGGGTTAATTAAATATTACACAAAGCGCTTGCATACACATATCTTTTAGAACCACACATACACCCACACACACACAACACACAAGTCAAACCCACACATACACCATTCACACATACACATCAGTTGCTTACACACATTAGTGTTGTAGTACTCGAGATCGGTCTTGGTCTCGAGACCGGTCTTGAGACCACTTTTTAAGGGTCTCGGTCTCGTCTCGGAATCGAAGGCATTTTTATTCGGTCTTGTCTCGGTCTCGGACAGGGTGGACTCGGGATTTTTGATCAAGACTGGTCGAGACCAGGCCAGTGATAAGTGATCTGTGATCTCTTTCTTCCTGCCCTTCAGAGAAAACGGTCGCTTTTTCCTCTGCTCCCTCTTTCACCCTCCTCCACCCTTCCTAACTGAGAATCCCAGCTTGCTGTCTTGTCTGCGTCGCTGTTCTTCTGGCTGAATCTTGATCCAAATGAAAAAATGGATTTGGTGAGTGGCTTAAATAAAATTAACAACTTTTTACATAAATTTGGGCCAGGGGGAGCCCCTATGGAGAGACCCATGGATTGGAACACATGTGTCTGCAAGATTCAACTGATGATGTGGAAACATCTATCTGGTTTGGCACGATCACAGGATTTTTCTGCTGATTGGCTCTGGAGTTTTCCTGGTGTATCGAAAATTTAACTAGAAGAGCTAATCAAAGCGGTCCCGGCGTAGCTGCTTCTTCAACAATTCGACTAGACGGGGGAGAGCACTAACTAACGGCAAGACTAACATGGAAATTACCATCTGGCATGCACTGTAGAGGGATGGACTCTGCCGGACATGCTTCCCATGTTTAGAAGGGAAACATCTGGAGTCGTTTTGGTGCCCTCCAAGAATGGATTTAAAGCCTATGTATGGAAATTATGAACACAGGATTGCAAGAGCTGTAAATTCTATGCTCTGAGTAATCTGTGTTATCAGACCTTGAATTCGGTGCCCTGTTGACTATTTTCCTCCTGGATTAAGACAAAACAGAAGATTGTGCTTCTCTTCATAAACATTCTGGTGTGCTGCAATCTGAACTCTCAAGGACAGTGACTGGCTCAGGAAATTTCCATCTGCCATGCCTCAAGGACATGCTTCCGAGTTTCAGACACTAAGACATAACATCTCGGCTGGGAGAGATTTGCTGCCTCCAGTAACTGATATACACCCACCTGCATTCAACATACACGAACACACTGATTCACATATACTGAATTACATCCATTCATTCACTGATCCTCTCTGACTTTTGGTTTTGTTGTCTGCTAAATGTGCATTGAGGGTTTTTTTTCCTGCAATCAAAATTTCGCTCACTAACTGAGCGCCATTTTGATAAACATGTTTTTTTCTCTTGCCTACTGTGTCATTCCATATCCCTTCCCTTTTTCTTTCTTTATCACCACTATGACTGGCGCCTAGTGGCTGCCCCGGCCTTGGATGCGCTCTGCAGAGCGTGCCCAAATGCCAAGTCACGTTTCGTTATGTAACGTGAAAATGGAATATTAATAAATAATAAATATGATCAGGTATGAATTATTTAATTTATATTGATGTATTGGTATCTGAGCTCAAATCTCATTTCATATACATCAGAAAAGTTAATAACACTCGTAAGGGGCACCAGCTTCTATCTTTAAGAAGCAATTTAATCTTTAATTTCACTTTATACCTGTTTGATCACTCAATAAATCAATCAATAATCAGTCTGAAAAATTTTCCGTGAATTCGATACCTGGGCTTGAAACAGACTCAGAATGAAATAAATTCCCAACAACTTCTCAATTTTAAATATTTATTAAACGAAATGATTAATAGACATTGAAATAATTTCATTGATCATAAAATCAATCTTGTAAATGATAGATTAACAATGTCAATATTTTCGGAACCAGGGTTAAACTGAGAGATGAATTTCTATCAGTTTGAGTTAACAGATTATTAAAAACAACGCAAATTTATGGAGAAAGTTTATTAATTATGAAAAAGTCCTAAATTAACCTTAAGAAAATAAAAACGGGATTTTAATAAAAAGAAGAGTTATGTTAAGGGCTTCTTAATTTGCATCTGATTAGATATATAAATTATTACCGAGCCTCAGACGTTAAATCAGCAATGGAATTAAAGTTTGCCGCTCACGTGTCCCGGTGATGAGAGTTCTGTCGTCCTTCTTCAGCCCAAGACTTTGTGGATGTGAGGGAAATATCTGCCAGCAGATACTTCAGAGTCCACAGTTCGACCTTTAAATTCAAGCGGTCGACGGAGGCTGGATTCTGGGCTGTATGACCCAGAGTTGTAACTGGGTTAGATGACTTTTCTTCAGAGCGATGTGGGACAGCTGCGCGTTGATTTCCCAGCTGCGTCTTTTCTTCCTGGTAGACAAGCGCTGCAGGTCTTCGGGAATAATTAAAAGATATCTAATCCGATCTCAAATTAAAAAGGCTTCGGACTTTGGATAAAAATAGTAGCTTCTGGTGGGTGCTTGGTCAAGAAAATATAAAAATGAAGTCAAGATTAAAGTTTACATTAAAATTAAACAAACGGTGGTTTTACAGAAAGTTTAACAAAGGAAAAAAAGTGATGAATAAAAATTGGAGTTTGACTCCGATTAAGAATTGAGCTCAAAGAAAAAGGAATTCCTAGGCATTTAAGAGAAAAAGAAAATACAAAGTTACATAAATTACAAGTTATCTGCTCTGTGTTCAGAAAAGCGACATGTGGTCGAAGTCCTTTGTTCTCCCTTGCTGGGTGTAGGCAATGGAGGAGATCAGAAAAAAACGAGCAGCCGGAAAGAAATCCGGGGAGGAAAGAGGTCCGGAGCAGAAGAGTGACGAAAAGAGAAGAGTCTGACGAAAAAAAAGCAAAAGGGCTGAAACCGAGTCTCTCTCTCCTTTTTATAAGCTCTGTTGAGTTTCGCAGGATTCTGGCCTGACCGGAGTCTCAGCCAATGAGCGTCCTTCGTGGGCGGGCTCGATGAACTTTTAGTCCAATGAACAAACAGTCTATTGTTTGGAGTCCTTTGGGGTGAAGAGCTGTCGTGCAGCGATTGGCTGTGGGAGTCACATGGTTTTAGAGGCAAACTTTGATACATGATATCAGTCCACAGGAATACACAGTTTTAAATACATAGGAATGTACTGTTACACTCTTATGTATAACTAAACTAACCTTAGTGTATCTTATAAGCAGTGCTTCTGAATCAACATGCAGGAATAAACATTCATTTAACATTACCATGCATATATACAGTATATATATATATATATAAAATCACAGATTAATGCATTTCACACATTATTGATTTTCCACATCAAAAACATCAGAGTCCATCTGCATTTTCATAGTTCTGAAAAGAATGAAGGTTTAGAATTGAGTTTGTAATAATGTACTTTAAAGTTGTTTAAATCCAGCGTTTTCACAGTTTAAGGAAATTAGCTGAGTGTGGATCTGTTGCATGTTTTATGGGGGCAATAAAATGGAGCAGGACATTGGGGAAATTCCTTAGGCTGGTTTTAACAAAAGGGGATTTCAGCTGTGGCCTGGGGGAAGAAAATCCGTTTCTTTGCATTATTCCTGGATGAAACAAAAATGTCTTTAAGCAGAAAAATAATTGTTGCTGAGCCAAAGCGAGATGATGCTACAGTTACCTTGTATTCATACATGTGTAATGACAATAAAGTTGAATCTCATCTCATCTCATCTCATAAGTGAGAAAAGTAGAATGCAGGCTGGTGCCTTCCCAGTCACGCAGTGTGACACGCGGAGTGACACGCCCTCTGTACACAGAGAGTGGATGAAGACGACTGGAGACGCTGCGCCTCCGGGGAAACTAGCCGTTAAAAATGTCGGCAAACTCATCAGTCATTAAGTTTGGTTTCCAAAACCATAAGGACTTTATCTGCAAAACGACATGCAAGCGAAAACACTCTGCAGTGTGTAAATTCTGCGGTGCTCAACTCACAGAAACCGCTGGGACAACGTCAAACTTTTATCGTCACATTGAGAGGAAGCATAAAGACAGGTAAATTAACCGTTAAATTAGCTACACTGGGAAAGTTAAAATCAAAAAATTTCAACACCCCATCTTAAAACATTGAGCGAAAATAAGCTCTTTTCTTCCCACGATCGTTTTTTGCTAACGTTCAGAGCACCGACTTTATATTATAGCCAAGTTAGCTTGCGTAGCATTGTCAAAAGCAAGATAACAGAATAACAAACAATGAACACGCCAGGTATTAGTCGAGGCCACTGGCGTTACTTGGGAGGTTCTTATGCAATGGAAACGTTGTTCACTGCACCAGTAAATAGGCTGAACTTTAGTTGGGAGCAACAGGACATATTTCTGGTCAACAGTGTCTTCAGCTGCAGAAAGTTGATCGTTTGGCTCAGCCATGAGCTAGAAAGCTAACGCTGTGCTAGCTAGTTCAAAGTCAATAACACTGAATGAGTACGTTCATCAAATTTGTTTGAAAAAATATATTGTAAAAGAAAAAAAGTTAAAAAGCATATTTTAAGACAATAAAGACTCCGAAAAAGGTAATGCTAAAAATTAAAGATTGTTTAAAAGCAGTAATTCAAAGTGAAATTTGACTTCATTCATTTTAAAAAAGTGAATATATATGAACTATGTAGTGATGCATGATGTGTTTCTCTGGCTTCTATAATTTGTTGCTTGTTTGCACTAAGCACATATTTGTTAGATGTAACGTTTGCATCTTCTGAGAATTCTCTCTTGGTATTGGTAAATTGTAAATCCTCCTCAATTTCAGGTTCCTGGAGTACAAGGCTGGACAACAGGTAGATGCTACACAGCCAACTATAGCATCCTTTGCCCAGAAAGTGCAGATCTACAGTCTCCATTCCCCAAGACAGCAAGCCATCAGCGATGCCATTGTCAAAGATTTGATAATTGGGTGTTGCCTGCCACTGTCCTTTGTGGAAAATGAACATTTTAAACACTTTCTTGAGATTGTAGATAACAAGTACACACCAATCTCTAGGAGAACAATTGGTGAGAAACACATTCCAGTTTTGGTAAAGAAAGTTAAGGAGACTGTTCTTGAGAAGTTGGAGAAAAGCTCAACAGTGTCCTTAACTACTGATATCTGGTCTGATCGTAGACTGCGTTCCTTCCTCGGAGTAACTGCTCATGTGTGCAACAAGTCAAAGGAATCCTATGCCCTTGAATCCTACTTGCTGGACTGTAGACGTTTCACAGGCAAACATAGTGGACAGCGAATTTCTTCTGCCTTTGAGGAGATCACCGATGAATATGGTGTCCGTCAGAAGATAAGTTATATTGTCACAGACAATGCTGCCAATATGAAGTGTGCTTTTAAAGTTCAGATGCCACAACAGCAGTCAGATGGCAGTGAGAGTGAGGAGGAGAATCTAGATGATGAGAACCTGTGGGAGGACATGAATTCTGTGGAGGACACAGAGCCACTCTGGTCATCAGGTGAGCGTCTTTCTTGTTTTGCTCACTCCCTGCAGTTAGTTGTGAATGACGGCATGAAGGAAGTTAAAGCCATGTCTCGCAGTATTGCCAAAACATCACGCTTCTCAACTCTGTTACACAGCAGCTCACAGTTCAAAGACAAATTTGAGGCTGCATTTGACTCTACTAAGACTATTCCAGCTGCAAACAACACTCGCTGGAACAGCATTTTCAAACAAGTGAAGGCCCTCACAGCTCTGGACCATAAAGCTCTGACTGAAATGTGCAGCAAGGACTATGAAGAAGTGGTATTCAGCACTCGTGAGTGGAACCAGCTTAAACAACTGACTTCAGTTCTCGCGCCATTCTCAGAGGCAACAGACCTGACAGAGGGAGAGAAATCATTTACCATTAGCATGGTCGTTCCGACTGTTCTGGACCTGCATACACACCTTGTGAAGATGGAGACACGAATACAGTGTCGGCCATTAGTAAAGGCCCTCCGTCAGTCTCTGATTACAAGATTCGGTGGAATCTTTGGCAAAACAAATATGACTAAAGACAGTGGGAGACAGGAACCTTTTAGCCATAATGTGTATTTTTTAGCTACAATGCTTGATCCACAGTTTGGATTAAGCTGGGTGGATCTGGATGTTACTAATGGGCTAAATGCAACGCCACTCGAGAAGTTTAGAGATGAGCTGAAGAAAACACTGACAGGTATATACACATACATTTTATATCAAGAGAAAAATATTGTGAGAGCAGTTTATTATTTGATACCTGCAGATACTGTATATCCTTTAATCTAATCTGGTCTTTTTTTCCATGTGCTTGTGTTTTTCAGACACTTTGATCTCTGAGGTTGAGAACTTGATGGACTGTGAAGGTACTGCAATGGACTACGGACCAAGAAATGGAGAGTCACCTGGGGATTCACCTCCAGTCAAATGCCCACGCCTTCTTTCTCGCTACAAGGCTCACAAAAAGCGCAGCACAGGCCAGGATTCAAGTGTCAGGGCACAGATAAGCAAATACTTTGATGCCATACAGGACACTGACACTGACAATGCACTTGTCTTCTGGCACAAAAACCATCACAGATTCCCACAACTCCACAATTTGGCACTGAAGATGTTGTCAGTCCCTGTATCCTCTGCACCAGTTGAGAGGGTATTTAGTAGAGGAGGCATCATCATGAGGCCCCACCGAGCCCGTTTAGGTCACAAAATGCTTCAGTCTCTAATTTTTCTGAAATGCAACCAAGCTTTTGTTTAACCTCCTCATCCCTAGAGCCAGGCAGGACCATCCATCTCACCCTAACCCTGGCCCAGAAATGGGACCTTTGAGGTTTTTTACAACCACCCTTTTGTGAGTGTATTCTTAGTGTTCAGCTCAGACTTTTAAGGGTGTTTTTTTAAAACACATTTTGTTCATGCTTGGCATGCCATAATTTTCAGTTAAATTACTCCTAGTTAATTTATGCTGTAATTTTATGAAGGAAACTTGTTGTGGCTGCCTAGGAGAATTAATACTTCTAAAACGAACATTATCTGGCTTTCTTTGTTGTTGTGAAAGTTCTGTTACTGTGAATGTTCTTCAAGGCTGTGCACCTAAGTTGGCTGGCAAAGCACCAAAATGCAAAATGTCAAAGGGACCCATGTTCAAGAAAATTATTTTAAAAAATACCTTGCTGAAAAGAAATGTCAGGGTTATTTTTTCACTCATTTAATTTAATTTATGAGTTATTCCTTACTTTTTCTTAATTTTTCTTTCTGAAATGACATATTTATCGTGGCTTGTCAGGACAATGCAGTTTTAATGAGTACAATTGCGTAATTTGTACAAGTGAAAAAACAAATTTGCTTAGATTTGAGATTTGTTTCATTTTGCTGGTTTGAAAACAACATAGCAGAATTTTTTTTTGTTGCTGTTGCATTTATGTAAAAGCAAACTTAAATTAAAAAAAAAGATACTGGTCATTTTGTTCTGTTTTGTTATGATTTTTCTCTGATATATACAGTCTTGGTCTTGTTTCGGTGTCGACCTCCAAATGTCTTGGTCTTGTCTCGGTGTCGGCCTCCAAATGTCTTGGTCTTGTCTTGGTCTCGATACTCTCTAGTCTCGACAACGTCTTGGTCTCGGTTGGTGTGGTCTTGACTACAACACTAACACACATACACACAAGCTCACACACATACATGCACACACACATCCCAGCTCCAGAGGAAAGTCCTGTTTCCATATATGTACATGGGGAAAGAGGAGACATCTGGAGAGACAGGAACCAACAGGATGGAAGTCATAAAGAGCTGAGATGACATCTGAAGCCATTTGGACACTGAAAGGACCGGTTCTAACTAGTTTGGACAATGGCCAGCGTATTGTTGGAAAGTTACTGGGAAACGCCCACTAACGAAGCCTTTTTGTAGCTGTGCTATTCTTTGTTCTGGGTCTTTCCATGAGAGAGGGCTGGAAAGGAACCACGGCCGTGTTCGCTGGCTCCCTGGCTGGTTCAATAAAAGTTAATCTGAGAAATAGTATTTCTTCTGTGATTATTGGTTGTGAAAGAATAATTCCATATTGATGTTCTAATTGTGGAATTACATATATACTGTATGTGTGTAGCGTGACCTTGAATTCCAATTTATAAATTATTCTTTGCTGAAGAATTTTTTTTCAACTCAAAAGTCTGGCTTTTGAGACTGCTTCTCTCACCCAAAAAGTGGAAGTTAATCCCTTTCTCCAAGACTCTTTGGCAAAGGAATGCTGTAATTGACAGTTTTATGAGCGACATAGTCAAGACTTTGGAAGCCAAGACTCTCCAGTAAACAACCTGTTTCACTGTGCCATCTGGTGGACGAATCAGGAATATTTAAATTTTTCCTTTGCAGTGGAATTTATGCCTTATGGACTATGAACTAACTCACATTCTTTCGCTAAAGACAGTATCTGCCCACAAAGACCTGATTGAACTCTGGGACAGACAATGGGTTTCAAATGCTTTTATTAATATGATTTGATTTGATATGATTGTGATATGTTCTGCTATTTTCAGGAAGAAATTAATGTTTGCATGCTTATTATCACAAGTTAATTACAGTAGATGTAAATGTTTTTTATGCTCCTTTATTGAGTGGAATATCTTAATCACTAAAGTTTAAGGAATTTATGCTTTTTTCAGCAACATGTGTCTTAAAAGGGGGTCTCACTTGTCAGATCAAATGTCTCTTCCCCTCCTCATTCTTCAGGAGACCATAGCTACACTTTAACTGACCAATAGAGTTCAAAGCTTCATTGCATTTCCCTTTTTAGGTTGAGTTTATGATCCTTGTTGGAAGAAGCTCAACTATAATTGGGCCACCTCAGGTCTCATGAAGTTTTGGGACCACCCTGCAACACTAGAGAAAACTTAAGCTTAAGTTTTATTGCTCTTTGTTCAGAGTCTGCTCGGGTGTGGTTGGCCAAAGCTGTAAGCAGCTTTCTCTGCTTCTCCAATTTTTCTCCTATCTTTTTTTAAAAAAAGAGCCCAGAGCCTGTCATGCTCTGTGTAAATCCTGTTTCTTTTCTTTAAAATTCATTTTTCTTATTTTATTCTTCTTTTTCTTTAAATCATCGTGCAAGAAGATTTTGTTTAATTTTTTTTAAAAGCTTAAACTAGCTCATTTCAACCACCAGCATTGGAAGAAATGAGTTTGTGATGTAATTTGACTTTCTGATGAGACTTTGCACCGTAAACTAACTCCTTCTTCAGTGCATCAGAGAAGACCTTGCCCAGCTTGCTGGAGACCAGCCTTTGTGATCCTGGGAGGAGGCCCTAACAGTGGTATGGAGTCTTCCCACAGACCCACACTGGTCCAGTGAAACAGAATCCAGTGGACCCGCCTGCTACCCATTGGGACGTAAAGTTTCTGCGGCTGATGGTCTGTTATGTAATTTACACTTGTCTTCAGAATATTCCTGGTATAAGTTCTTTGAACGTAATTTTATGCAAACACCCATCAGAATCTCAAAATGCGTGTTGTCTTTCATTAATCTACGTTCTTTTTCAGAGTAGAACAAATTTTCTATTTTTTTTATAAATTAATTATCATTTTCTTCATAAAATCACATCCACTTTTCTCAACCAATGCTATTTTATGGTTTTCCAGTTTCCAGTATACTGACAAATTAATCTATGCTTCATGTGGTTCCACAAATGCTTGATTCATAAGTAACTCAGTAACAGTCTATGATGCCCATGATACATGCAAATTCTCTGTTTTAAAGTTATGCAGATATGTTAACCTATTCTGGCATTCCTTATTATATCATTGAAAGATATATGGGAGTTATTGTTTGATTTCATGTCCATCTTCTTGATCATCAGAGACAAGAACTCACACAAGGGTTTATAATGAGACTGATCAAATATTTTCAACAGGATTATTAACTAAGGCTTAACTTACCAATTGCTAAATTCTTAAGCTTAAGTCTTTGTGCATAAGAGTTTCCACCTCTGTAAAACGTGGATGGTGCCCTAACGAGGAATTGAGTGTGATAAAAGTAAATCTTCATTCCTATTCACATTCATATTTACACTAATACATGTACCAACATTAAATTACCTAAAAAACCCTTTAATTTCACTACATGTGTCATATTGTGTTCATCATATTGCTCATTATTGTTTAATCTCATTTTGGCCTTGGGTCTCAGAAGTTCTGGGTGCCTGAGTTACAAAGTGTTAATACAGCTGCATGTTTAGGCTCGTCGGCCTCCGTCGGTCTATGATGACCATGGAAGAGAATCCTGAACGTCTACTCTGCTGGAACAGCACCGCCTGTGGCTGAACAGGCCGATGCGCACCGGTGTTCTACCTTCCAGCGTTGGGCGTTGGTAGGATTCAAGCCTGGGCAGGAAGATATGGAGGACAAGATGTTACCCATGCAGCATGTCCCCCCTCTCCACGTCACTGATGAATCCAAAGGAACAGCAGGGCTGCTATAGTTTGGCACCAGCGCCGTCGCAGGAGCTGCCAGAACGATGTTGAGCACAACAGAGAACTGCCTTAGGGGCTCCGACTCCGGATTTTTCCTCAGGGTTGACTCCCGAAGCCTTTCCCGTGACCGGGTGTGCCGCAAGGCAGTGGAGGTTTGAAATCAGGGTTTACCTTCCCCTAGATGGGCTACCTTCCCAGGTTGACGAGCCACCATCTACCCAAAGCATCTGGTTTTAAGGTGCCAGAGATCCGCCCTCGCCCCTTCTCCTATTAGTAAAAGCAGTTCCGCCGGGCTTAGAGACTAAACCACACGGGCAGGCTAGGAGTTGGACTTAGTTGTCAGAGGCTTTTCGAGACGCACGCCATAAGGAGCATTTTATGAGCACTGGGAGCTTAACCCTAGTGCCGCTCCTGGCTATGACAACCTTGGAACCACAGCATGTTTAGGCTCATGCTGTAAACTTTTCCTGTGTGATAACACTCCCGGAGACAGAATGGCTCAAGGAGACAGATGATAAATGCCCGCTGTGACCAAATGGAATGAACAAACTGCCGAGGACATTTGCTACTGTTGATAACATCTCACTTAAAAAGGTTGTGCAAGGAGCGCTGAATTCAGAGTGGTGTGTGAATGGCACTGTGACCGTTCTGGACCAGTCTCCGTTGGCCAATGACTGAATTTGCTCATAACTGAAGATCTGCCTGGTTTATTGACTACCCTCATCATAGATAAATTCAATATTTATCCAACATTTTGGCACACCGAACATGGGACCCAAGATCTTGTTCCTGCCCCTGGCAACTCTGGCCGAATTTCAGTAGTGCACAGCTGAGAAGATAAGACCTTCCCCACCGGGCCCAACGGTTTGGGTTTCAGGAAGTGAAGGCTACTGGTTCGGAGTGGCTGGGAGCTGGGAGTAAGTGACGGGTTTACCCGCCAGGTAGATCAGTGTGAGTAAATTTAAGTGTTCTTTGATTTAAATTGACACTGGGTTAGATTCCCAGTGGGTTTGAATATGCGTATATGTATATGTGAGAACTAAGCGTTTGATACCGCAAAGCCTGGACAGGTTCGATTCAGACAAAAAGTCCAAATGTCTCCGCTCCAGATGAGGTAGAGGCTCAGTGGTCCAGGTTTGAGGCCGCGAAGAATAATGCGTATTATAGATTGCACAAAGTGGGCCTGTAACGTAAACATGCGAGAAAAATCAGTGTAAGATCTCCATAATAACGTAGT
This sequence comes from Pholidichthys leucotaenia, assembly GCA_020510985.1. Taxonomy (NCBI): domain Eukaryota; kingdom Metazoa; phylum Chordata; class Actinopteri; order Cichliformes; family Pholidichthyidae; genus Pholidichthys; species Pholidichthys leucotaenia. Next base: position 441,345,313 of record CM035838.1, read on the forward strand.
GAGTGTCGATTAAAATACCAAGTAAAAATCTTATCAACATCAAAAGTGAGCTGGTATTAAAATACCGAGTAAGAATCTTATCATCAAAAGTGAGCTTCGGTATGATGAAAGAGTTAACTATAAAATACAGTTAAATAGCACTGGTGTCAAATTGTTTTAAGGCATCATTCAAAATAGGCCTAAAATAGAATTAAAAAATAATTCTTTAAAATATATAGGTGGTAAAATAAGCCCGGATTTCAACAGAAATAGAATTAATACATCAAATATATAACTGCAGTTTTGTTTGTCTGGTCATTTGTATGTCTATTTGTGTTCTTTTTAATATTTTCACGGCTCACGTTGGCAAGAAAGTCGGGACTATTGTTGTTTTCTTGTCACTGTAAAGTGCGACAAGACACTTATGTGATTGTTGTTTCACGGAAAAAGAGTAGATTTTTATGGGTGTGATTTGTAAATGATTACTATGAGAGGAAAATGATTATGCTTTCACAGCAGCAGAAGAGGTTAAGATGAGAACCTTGGGTTGCCAGATTTGTTTAAAATAAGTGTTTTTGAGCTTGCTGTTGTCTGGGTTGCTAGATTGGTTTAAAATAAGTGCTGCTGTCTCACACTTTGAGACTCTGTGTGTGTGTGTGTGTGTGTGTGTGTGTGTGTGTGTGTGTGTGTGTGTGTGTGTGCACATTGATCTGAGCATGTGTGTGTGACCGCTGCAGCTGACCTTGGTGAGTGAGAGAAAAGCGCTTTTTGTGTATGTGTTCCTGCCTCAAGGCTGGTCTGAGTGTATGGAGAAAAAATGAGCAATTGTTGCAGCATTCATTCAAGTTTGCTATTTTGTGTGTGTGTGTGTGTGTGTGTGTGTGTGTGTGTGTGTGTGAGACAGTACTAACTTAACTAACTTAATCACACTAAACGGGGAATTTCATTAAAATGTAGTTTATAGATGCTTGCTTTTATTTTCAAGGGAGCTTTGACAGTAATTTCGTTTGCAATTTTTTTTTTTTTTTTTTTTGCTGGCTTTATGATAATTACTTGTGCCAAGCAATCTAATGTTGCTCTATTGGCAAATATTCTTTTTATTTTTGAGCCAACATTTTCAATTGCCATAATTTTTTACTTATTTGGGTAAAATTGCCTGCCAGCAGAGCAAAGAAAATTTTTATTTTTCCTCTTTGTTTGGGAAACTTGAAGGCAGAGGCAACAGTGGCTCAGATGAAAAAGGGAAAAAGGGCGACAGACAGACTTACGCGGGACGTCTGGCGTGAGGGCAGGGGACCGCGCTTCGGCTCCTCCTCCTCCTCCTCCTCTGCGCTCTTCCGCTGCTCAGGATCATCCCATCCCACAGGACTCCAGTGGCTGACATCACCTCACCTCTGATCGCCTCCACCCCTCTACCTGCAGTGGCCACACCGGGGTGCCCAAAGAGTAAAGTAAAAAGTGCACATATATTGACTCTGCACTCTGATGAACTAGACTGAAGATTATGGGAAAATGTTGTCACTGAATAATATTAATTGATTAAAGTTTTAAATACAGCATATATGGGACAGTTCAAACCACTAACGAGGCGATAATGGAAATGTTGCTTACACGTTATTGAGCTGAGGCTGCTCATGATCAAACAGATGTCTTTTCAATGTTTCTTTGCCATATTATTGTTCTCTTGTAAATAGAAAAGTCACTCTCACTGAATGATTATGTGCTTTTAAAACCATTTTACCTTTGTGCTGTTCATGACAAAATGGCAAAGTTCTGAAAGATTGAAAGATTACAAGAAAAAAAAATTAAACAGAGAAGAAAAGGACTTCGGGTTATGGCTGCCACGTAGGACGGACGTGTCTCGCTCTGCTCTGCTCCTGGAGAAAAAAAAATCGGCAAATAACTCTCTCATTTGGGACAGAACGTATCCCAGCGTTTGGGCGAGGATATGTCGGCGAAGCCTAAGGCTGGAAAACCAGGTAAAGGAAAAAGCGAGCCGCCGAAACAGTCCAAATTAACGGACTTTCAGGTCTGTGACGCAGCAAATAAAACTCCATATATGGCGGAGGAGGCTGGCAACGGTGCGATGTCTGCGGGGGGAGGCGCAGATGCGCTGATGGCTGCCATGAGTTCAATGAGAGCGGACTTTTCCTCTAGACTTGATGGGATTATGACAGCGTTGGAAGGAATAAGAAAGGAATTGGGTGACTGTGTAGAACGAACGGCGCAGATGGAGCTCCGTCTCGCTAGTGCTGAAGATGACGTCACCCGTCTTCAATTAAAGGTGCGCACTTTGGAAAAAAAAAATAAATCTCTGGAAGATAATATTTTGGATTTGGAATCTCGGTCGAGACAGAATAACTTGAGGCTGGTGGGTCTTCCAGAGGAATCAGAAGGTCGGGACGTATGTTCCTTTCTGGAAAAGTGGATTCCGGAGGTGCTGGGCAGCGAGGAGTTGCAATCAGCAGTGGTTCTGGAAAAAGCACATCGTATTGGCCCACGGAGAGATAAGGGACCGCCGAGGACCTTAATTATGAAGTTTCTTAGCAACAGAGACAGGATGAAGATCTCAACGCTGCACGAGCTAAAGGAGAGATTAAACACCAGGACCAGCAGGTGCGGTTCTACCCAGATTTGGCCACAGGAATCCAGCAATTGAGGAAGCAGTTTGATCCCATACGTAAGGAGCTGCGCAACCTTGGGATTCGTCATGGTGTAATCTATCCTGCGAGACTGCTGACCACGTATGAGGGCAGAACCCACATCTTCAAGACCCCAGAGGAGGCGCAGGAGTTCATCAAGAAGATCAAAGAAGAAGAAGAGACTGGTGGAGCTAAGCATGAACAAAATATAAGGTAGAATAATTAAGCATTTGCACAGGCATCTGACTGACTTGAAGTAATTAGTAAGTTTACAAAATATAGATTGTATTATATATTAAAAAACAAAACTAAAACAAAACAAACAAAAAAAAAAAACTATGATGTACAAAGTTGTTAAAATTTTGGAGTTAAGTTGGAAAACTACAGAGGAGAGTTAATGTACGTCATTAAAAGCAGTAGAGTTAGGGTGATTGGGAGGATGAAGAAGGAGTGGCTTAGGCTGTTCCCCGTGGGTGTGGAACGGTCGATGGCTATATCGGGAGACAGAATTTTTCTTTTGATTTTGGGGGGTTTGCCACAAGTGTGGGAAGGGGAAATTTGTTTGTGTGTAGTTTTTAGGATGAATGTTCAACCACTCATGTTTTTGCTTCTCTGTATGAGCATGTTTACACTGCAAGGTAATCCCAAACTCTCTATTGATCATAAACCAAAGTGTTAATCTTAATTTAACTTCATGGAATTGCAGAGGTCTACAAAATTTTAAAAAACTTAAACAAGTTATGAATAAAATAAAAGACATGGGTTCAAAAATTGTGTTTTTACAAGAAACTCATCTAATAGAGGAGGATGTTAAAAGAATTAGGAGTAGATGGCAAGGAAGTGTATTCACCTCTTCATTTCATCCCGAGCCAGGGGAGTTATGACTCTCATACATAAATCAGTTCCTTTTCAAGTGAAAAATGTAATTGGAGACAAATTTGGAAGATATGTAATCATTCAAGGTTCTTTGCTATTAGAAAATATAAATCTTGTGAACTTATATGGTCCCAATATAGATGATCAGAAGTTCTTTGCTAATTTATTTCTCATCTTATCATCACTTACAGGGCAACATATAATAGCAGGGGATTTTAATTGTACATTGAATCCAGGTATAGATAGATCAACAGGACTGGATTGTACGCACATTGGATGTAGGATGACTATTAATCATTTTATGAAAGAATTGAGATTGTTAGATATATGGAGAGAAATGAAACCACAAGTTAAAGCCTATTCTTGTTATTCCAGTACCTACAAGACATTCTCATGTATTGATTATTTTTTGATTTCCACAGAATTAAGGTCCAAGATTCAAAACTGCTTTTATGATAACATCGTGATCTCTGATCATGCACCCTGTTGTCTAATATATGTAGATAAAAAATTGACAAAGGAATCAGGTAGATGGCAATTTCAGCATAAATGGCTTCAGGATGAGGAATTTGTCAAGTATATAGAAAAACAGATAGATGAGTTCTTTGACATCAATACTACACAAACATCAGCATGTGTAAAGTGGGAGGCTTTCAAAGCTTTTATTAGGGGACATATTATTAGTTATACAGGATCAAAATCTAAGAAGACTCGAGAGGAGAGAGCTAAATTGGAACATAAAATAAAAAGTCTTCAGGAAAAAGTGTATGCAGGAAGTGACCCAAGGTTGGAGAATGAATTACTGATTTTGAGAGCTGAATACGACAAAAAATCAGCGAATAGAGCTGCCTCGAGTCTTCTAAGATTGAAACAATCTTTTTATGAACAAGGTGAAAAATCAGGAAAATTATTAGCATGGCAGATTAAACAATTAGAAATTAAAACACCAATTACCAGTATTATAAGTAACGGACAGGTAGTTATAGATCCTTTAGAAATTAATAGAGCCTTTAGAGATTACTATGAAAAATTATATGATACCAAAAATGAACCTGATTTAACAAAACTAAATGGGTTTTTGAACGAACTATCTATACCGTGTATTCCAAATGAAAACAGGGAGATATAGGAGTCTAAAATTAGTCAAGAAGAAGTTGGGCTAGCCATTGATAATATGAAATCAGGAAAAAGTGCAGGACCAGATGGTCTTCCAGTTGACCTTTATAAAAAATTTAAGAATAAATTAATAAAACCTTTTTTGGAAATGGTTTTAGAAGCATTTCAAAATAATAATTTACCATCATACATAAATAATGCCTTAATTATACTGCTGCCCAAAACCAGGTAAGCCCTCTAATAAATGTGAAAATATGAGACCAATAAGCCTATTAAACGCCGACCTTAAGATAATCTGTAAAATTTTAGCAAGACGAATACAAGAAATTTTACCAAATATTATTAATCGAGATCAGAATGGCTTTATAAAGGGTAGACAAGGCTTCCATAATGTAAGAAGACTATTTAATATTATTTATTTTAATAAAGAAGCACCGGATACAGCTCTCCTATCATTGGACGCCGAAAAGGCCTTTGATAGAGTTGAATGGCCCTTTCTTTTTGAAGTCCTACAAAGGTTTGGACTGGAAATAATTTCATAAAATGGGTTCAAATAATATACAATAATGCTACAGCAGAAATCCTAACAAATAACAATATTTCAAAACCAATAAAAATCAATAGAGGATGTCGACAAGGCTGTCCACTTTCACCTTTACTGTTTACTATGGCAATTGAACCTTAGCGATAGCGATACGTTTACATTCACAAATATATGGAATTAAAGTTGGACCAACAGAACATAAAATCTCCCTGTACGCCGATGATATAATTTTGTTTATGTCGAATCTAAAAAAATCAATTCCAACCTTGTTGAATTTAATAAAGAATTTTGGGGAAATATCAGGATATAAAATAAATAAAACTAAATCTTCAATATTAATGCTAAATGAGACCCAGAGAAATTACCCAGCCCCTGAGGTAAATCAATTCAATGTTGTAAATCAGTTTAAATATTTAGGAATCCAAATTGTGCCTAAGCTAGAATCAGTCGCCAGTGTCAACTATGAAGCCTTAATGTCAGATATCAATGAGTTAACTCAGAGATGGATGTCACTACCAATGACGATGATCGGGAGAATCAATATACTTAAAAGTAATATTTTACCTAAAATACTTTATTTATTTCAATACATTCCCTTATCACCACCTTTAGATCTATTCTCAAGAATAAAAAAAAAGTTAGTGGAATTTATATGGAACAACAGGAGGGCTAGATTACGTTTGTCTTTATTATATTTACCATTTGATCGTGGAGGTCTGAAATGTCCAAATTTTATGTTGTATTATTGGTCGGCACAACTGAGGTCTATGACATATTATTTTTCATCAAATGATCTCCCTCACAACAGTGTCCCATCCGCACCATACACAGTGTGGACGGGGAGCTGCTTTCCCCTCCTGAGCCGCCGAACAGTTTGCCAGAATCTCTTTGAAGCCGACCGAAAGTCTTGTTCCATGGCCTCACCGAACTCCTCCCATACCCGGGTTTTTGCTTCAGCAACCACCCGAGCTGCACTCCGCTTGGCCTGCCGGTACACCTCAGCTGCTTCGGGAGTCCCACAAGCCAACCAAGCTTGATAGGACTCCTTCTTCAGCTTAATGGCCCCCCTCACCACTGGTGTCCACCACTTGGTTCGGGGGTTGCCACCACGAGATGCACCGACCACCTTGCGGCCGCAGCTCTGGGCTGCCGCTTCAACAACAGAGGTGGAGAACATGGCCCATTCAGACTCCATGTCTCCAGACTCCCTCGGAATGTGGTTGAAGTTCTTCCGGAGGTGGGAGTTGAAGACCTCCCGGACAGGGGCCTCAGCCAGACGCTCCCAGCACACCCTCACTATACGTTTGGGGATATCAACTGGGGATATCGTCGGGCGGTGGAAGGAATACTTCGAGGATCTCCTCAATCCCCACTGATACGCCTTCCACAGAGGAAGCAGGGTTTGGGGACGAGGGGGATGACTCGCCTATCACCGGGGCTGAGTCGCCAAGGTGGTTAAAAATCTCCTTGGTGGCCGGGCCCCGGGGGTGGACGAGATTCGCCCCGAGTACCTCAAGGCCCTGGATGTTGTTGGGTTGTCATGGTTGACACGCCTCTGCAACATTGCGTGGAGGTCGGGGGCAGTGCCTTTGGCATGGCAAACCGGGGTGGTGGTTCCTCTCTTCAAAAAGGGGACCGGAGGTGTGCTCCAACTTAGAGGGATCACACTCCTCAGCCTCCCTGGGAAGGTCTATGCCAAGGTACTGGAGAGGAGAGTCCGGCCGTTGGTCGAACCTCGGATTCAGGAGGAGCAATGTGGTTTTCGTCCTGGCCGTGGCACATCGGACCAGCTCTTTACCCTCTCGAGAATTCTTGAGGGTTCGTGGGAGTTTGCCCAACCAGTTTACATGTGTTTTGTGGACTTGGAGAAGGCATTTGACCGCGTCCCTCGTGGATTTTTGTGGGGGGTGCTTCGGGAGTATGGGGTATCGGGCTTGTTGTTATGAGCTATTCGGTCTCTGTACGACCGTTGTGAGAGTTTAGTTCGCATTGCCAACACTCGGTCGGAGTCATTCCCAGTGAGAGTTGGACTCCGCCAGGGCTGCCCTTTGTCACCGGTCCTGTTCATAATTTTTATGGACAGGATTTCTAGGTGCAGCCAGGGAATGGAGGGTGTCATGCTTGGTGACCACAGGATCTCATCTCTGTTGTTTGCAGATGATGTTGTCCCTGTTGGCTTCATCCAGCAATGACCTACAGCTCTTGCTGGGACGGTTTGCCGCTGAGTGTGAAGCGGCTGGGATGAGAATCAGCACCTCCAAGTCCGAGTCCATGGTCCTCAGCCGGAAAAAGGTGGATTGTCCTCTCCGGGTTGGGGACAGGCTCCTGCCCCAAGTGGAGGAGTTTAAGTATCTTGGGGTCTTGTTCACGAGTGAGGGGAAAATGGAGCGAGAGATCGACAGACGGATTGGAGCAGCATCTGCAGTGATGCGGACGTTGTACCGGTCTGTTGTGGTGAAGAGGGAGCTTAGTTCTAAGGCAAAGCTGTCGATTTACCAGTCAATCTACGTTCCTACTCTCACCTATGGTCACGAGCTTTGGGTAATGACCGAAAGAACGAGATCGCGGATACAAGCGGCTGAAATGAGCTTTCTCCGTAGGATTGCTGGACTCACCCTCAGAGATAGGGTGAGGAGCTCAGTCATCCGGGAGAGGCTCAGAGTAGAACCGCTGCTCCTCCACATTGAAAGGAGTCAGTTGAGGTGGTATGGGCATCTGATTAGGATGCCTCCTGGACGCCTCCCACTTGAGGTGTTTCAGGCACGTCCCACTGGGAGGAGACCCCGGGGCAGACCCAGGACTCGGTGGAGAGACTATGTCTCCCAGCTAGTCTGGGAACGCCTTGGTATCCCCTCTGAAGAGCTGGAGCAGGGGGCTGGGGAGAGGGAAGTCTGGGCTTCTCTGCTTGAACTGCTGCCTCCGCGACCCGGACCTCCGGAAAAGCGGTAGAAGATGGATGGATGGATGGATGGATCTCCCTCACTGGACTGAAATGGAATCATACAATTTACCTTTACCTCTTCCCATATTCATATACTCAGATTCGGCAAAAAAATTACAAAAACAAGTTTAAAAATCCATTTGTAAAACATATGATCAAAATATGGTGTGAAGCTAAAAACTATTTAAAAGAACCACAGTTATTGTCACAATTTAGTCCAATATGGGGTAATCAATATTTTAAACCAGGGAGAGCGGACGCTGTATTTAAAGTATGGAATTTAAAAGAGATACAAAAGGTTCAGGATTTATATTTGCCATGTGCAGATAACATAATGTCTTTTGAAGAGCTGAGGATCAAATTTAATCTCAATAGAACACATTTTTTTAAATATCTTCAACTTAGAAACTTTATTCGATCAAATCAAAATAAAGCTCTCACTCGACCTATTTATTCATCCTTGGAAAAAATGATGATGAAAGATAGTAAAAGAAAGGGTATTATTTCAGAGTTTTATAACTCATTGACACTATCTTCAAGTGAAAATTCACTGAAAAGATTAAACTACTGGAAAGAAGATCTGCAAATTGAAATTTCAGAGGAACAATGGGAATTGGCTTGTACAGAAGCTCAAACCAAATCAATAAATGCACGCCTTAAATTGATACATTTCAAATGGTTAATGCGGATGTATGTTACACCGGAGGAGTTAAATAGATATAACAAAAATATACCAGATACATGCACAAAATGCATGGAAAGTAAAGGAACCCTATTTCATTGTTTATGGGAATGTAGATTAATAAGAATGTTTTGGGAAGAGGTGAGGGTAACAATTGAAAAAATAATCTCAAAACAAATCATATTGAATCCTAAACTGTTTTTGTTGGGTCTGTACCCAGAAAAGCATAATTTTAATAAAAGTGAAAGAACATTCATAGACCTCAGTTTGCTTAATGCCAAAAAATGTATTGCACTATTATGGAAAAAGACTCATAGACCAGATGTGACTCAGTGGTTAAGACAGATGTTAACAAACCTTCCATTAGAAAGAATAACATATATACTGAAATCAAAGGAAATTGTGTTTGAGAATATATGGAGACCTTTTATTGATTATGTAAAAAATTTAAACATAACTCTTGAAGAAGAAGGTGAATGATGTGTGTGGACCTTGTAAATTCCAAACTGGTGAACATAAAATGTATACTTATGTATTGGATTGTCTAGACTAAACAGAGGAGCATTGTTGAAGACTTGATTTTGTTGGTGGTTGTTGGTGTTTTTAGTGCATTTTTTTTTTTTTGTAGTACTTTAGTGTTAGTGTTTGATTGTTTGTATCATGTTTGTTAAAAAAAAAAAAAGGTTCAATAAAGATATTGTGGAAAAAAAAAACAGAGAAGAAAAGAGTTCCAATACTGGGCTCTGACTACATTTGATTCTGTTGGTATTAAAATGACAATTTGGTTGGTTTATTGTCTTGTAAAATATAAATAAATGAGAATCTGTTTGAAAGTTGACCATAATGTGATCATAGGGACATGTTCAACCAAGATGTGTCCTCTAATTAACATCACAAGTGTCTACAAACTTGTAATCAGTCAGTCGGCCTATTTAAAGGGTGACAAGTAGTCACTGTGCTGTTTGGTGACATGATGTGTACCACACTAAACATGGACCAGAGGAAGCAAAGAAGAGAGTTGTCTCAGGAGATTAGAAAGAAAATTACAGACAAGCATGTTAAAGGTAAAGATTATAAGATCATCTCCAAGCAGCTTGATGTTCCTGTAACTACAGTTGCGCATATTATTCAGAAATTTAAGATCCAACTGTAGCCAACCTCCCTGGATGTGGCCGCAGGAGGAGACGGATAATACGAATGGTAACAAAAGAGCCCAGAACAACCTCTAAACACATTCATGGTGAACTCCAAGGTCAAGGTACATCAGTGTCAGATCGCACCATCCGTCGTTGTTTGAGCCAAAGTGGACTTCATGGGAGATGACCAAGGAGGACACCACTGTTGAAAACAAATAAAAAAGCCAGACTGGAATTTGCCAAACTGCATGTTGACAAGCCACAAAGCTTCTGGGAGAATGCCCTATGGACAGACGAGACAAAACTGGAACCTTTTGGCAAGGCACATCAGCTCTATGTTCACAGATGCAAAAATGAAGCATACCAAGAAAAGAACACTGTCCCTACTGTGAAACATGGAGGAGGTTCTGTTATGTTCTGGGGCTGGTTTGCTGCATCTGGCACAGGGTGTCTTGAATCTGTGCAGGGTACAATGAAATCTCAAGACTATCAAGGTATTCTAGAGAGACATGTGCTGCCCAATGTCAGACAGCTTGGTCTCAGTCGCAGGTCATGGGTCTTGCAACAGGATAATGACCCAAAACACACAGCTAAAAACACCCAAGAATGGCTAAGAGCCAAACATTGGACTATTCTAAAGTGGCCTTCTATGAGCCCTGATCTAAATCCTATTGAACATCTGTGGAAGGAGCTGAAATATGCCATCTGGAGAAGGCACCCTTCAAACCTGAGACAACTGGAGCAGTTCGCTCATGAGGAGTGGGCCAAAATACCTGCTGAGAGGTGCAGAAGTCTAATTGACAGTTACAGAAATCGTTTGATTGCAGTGATTGCCTCAAAAGGTTGTGCAACAAAATATTAAGTTAAGGCTACCATCATTTTTGTCCAGGCCTGTATTCCTAATTTTAAAAGGGAATGTGTTGTTTTGAAAATCCTAGGTGGAGAGTATATATAAAAAAATAAGGGGTTATTCAAACCCTACTGAAGAAAAGAGAAAAAATAAGAAGAGAAATAAATGTGGAGATGCGTGTATGTATGGTGAAGTGAAGTTTGTGTGCTGAGAGTGGACAGAAATGGAGAAGGAAGTTTGGTTTTAGAGGAACAATGAAGGCTGATGAATGTGAAAGTTTTGTGCAGGATATAAGGGAAAAGTATAGATTGACCAAAGCGCAGGAGTGGTTGGAAAAAGGGAAGAAAAAATGTAAGAATAAGAGATTGACGCTGCGATGGTGAGATGAAAAAATAACAAGTATATCGAAAATGAAAAAAAAAAAAGAAAAAAGACAATGCTTTTGAATTGTGGTTCAACAGAATTATTTTTTAAAAAAAACAATTCTGTTGAACCACAATTCAAAAGCATTGTCTGATTTTCATTGGTTAATTTCCATAGAATTTTTATTTATTACCACTTTTGTCAAATTCAAGTTATTTCTGACGAGACGATGGTGGTGGCCGTGGTTCCGGACCGGATCCACCTCCCTACCCCAGCTACTGTGTGAGTTCCTCTTCAGACCCACTTGAACTGGCTGCAGCCACCCCCTCCGTGCCATCGCCTAACGACTCCCTCCTCCCTCCATGACTAGAGTAAAAGAATTTAAAAAAGGAAGGGATATCGAGTGACAGGACAAAGATGATCAAACTGACTACACGTAAGTAAAATACATTATATTGTTGTTTTTTTCCATTTCCAAATGTGAGGACTTAAATTTGATCAAACGGCATTAAAAAGGTCTTAAAGTATTTAATTTACTTTTCTGATAGCGGCTCAAATATTAGGTCTCATTCAAGAACATTTTAGTGTTACTATATGTAAGTCACATGAATTTTGCCAGTAAATCGTATTAGTACTAACAAGCCACTCCAGATTCAACAAACTGCTCATAAGTTCTCCAAGCGTGCATAAACAGCATTCATGAATTATCTGTAGTCAGCACGTGTTCACTAGAATTGAAGATTGCATAACTGACTCCTGAAATTGCCACTAAAGTCATGTTTCACAGTAACTGACCAGCAGTTTCATTCACTAAAAGTCTAAGAGAAAGAGGAGAGAAAAAAAAACAAAAAAACAGCGAAACTGGAGTTTTCCATAGCTGCACCCACAGTGGACCCCAGCTGGGCCAGTGCTGCACCCACGGAGGGCCCCGGCCGTGCCATGGCTGCACCCACGGTGTACAGGCCAACCTGCAGGAGCACCAAGCCGAGGAGGTGGTCTATCGGAGGAGCCCAGACCACCTCGGCGGGGGGAGCTGGACCCACGGCATCATCTGCTGGTTGGGCCGGACACACGATGACCCCTGGTGGTGGTGTAGTAATCTCTCTGGCGACCCTGGGAGAGGACTCAGGCAGAGAGCAAACAGAAAAGAGGTCAGGGTCGCCGGCAGCGGGCAGCTGCACCTGAGCTTAGTGAAGAATTAAAAGTCCACAGCAGGTAGAATACACTCAAAATGGCTGACGATGAAAGACCCCTCAGAGAATACTGACGTAGATTTCAGCTTTATGAATGGCTCACATGTGTGTTCCTCGTGCTTGTCCTTGTAGTAGTCCTGATATGGTTGCTGTGCAGCTCAGTAGCTATGTTAAAGGTAACTGGCCAATCAATAAACATCAACATTAAGGATAAAGGGACACCACCCACCATAACGTACACTGAAGATAAAGCTTGTGGAGTCCGGTTTGACTCTTGTGATATACAGTATATTGTAATGTAAAATGGGATATTAATAAATAATAAATATGATCAGGTATGAATTATTTAATTTGTGTTGATGTATTGGAATCTGAGCTCAAATCTCATTTCATATACATCAGAAAAGTTAATAACACTCGTAAGGGGCACCAGCTTCTATCTTTAAGAAGCAATTTGATCTTTAATTTCACTTTATACCTGTTTGATCACTCAATAAATTAATCAATAATCAGTCTCAAAATTTTTCCGTGAATTCGATACCTGGGCTTGAAACAGACTCAAAATGAAATAAATTCCCAACAACTTCTCATTTTTAAATATTTATTAAATGGAATGATGAACAGAATTGCAGTAATTTCATTAATAATTATAAAATCAATCTTGTCAATGATAGATTAACAATGTCAATATTTTCGGAACCAGGGTTAAACTGAGAAACGAATTTCTATCAGTTTGAGTTAACAGATTATTAAAAACAACGCAAATCTATGGAGAAAGTTTATTAATTATGAAAAAGTCCTAAATTAATCTTAAGAAAATAAAAACGGAATTTTAATGAAAAGAAGAGTTATGTTAAGGGCTTCTTAATTTGCATCTGATTAGATATACAAATTATTACCGAACCTCAGAAGTTAATTCAGCAGTGGAATTAAAGTTTTTTTTAGCTCACGTGCTCCTCGGTGATGATAGTTCTGTCATCTGTCTTCAGCCTAAGACTTTGTGGATGTTAGGGGAAATATCTGCCCGCAGATATTTCAGGGTCCACAGTTCGACCTTTAGATTCAAGCGGTCGAAGGAGGCTGGATTCTGGGCTGTATGACCCAGAGTTGTAACTGGGTTAGATGACTTTCTTCAGCGTTTGATGAACAGCCTTGATTCCTCAGCTGCACGTGACGTGGAAGGCTGCGTCTTTCTTCAAGAGGTCTTCGATAATAATTAAAAGATATCCAATCCGATCTCAAATTAAAAAGGCTTCGGACTTTAGATAAAAATTGTAGCTTCTGGTGGGTGCTTGGTCAAGAAAAATATAAAAATAAAGTCAAGATTAAAGTTTACATTAAAATTAAACAAACGGTGGTTTTACAGAAAGTTTAACAAAGAAAAGGTGATGAATAAAAATTGGAGTTTAACTCCGATTAAGAATTGAGCTCAAAGAAATATGAATTCTTAGGTATTTAAGAGGAAAAGAAAATACAAAGTTACATAAATTACAAGTTATCTGCTCTGTGTTCAGAAAAGCGACGCATGGTCAGATGGTCCTTTGTTCTTTCTTGCTGTGTGTAGACAATGGAGAAGATCAGGAGAAAAGGGAGGATGAAAAAGAGTGAAGCAGAGTCTGACGAAAAAGAGACTGGGGGCAGGGGTCTCTCTGCTTTTATAAGCTCTGTTGAGTTTCGCGGGCTCCTGGCCTGACCGGAATCTCAGCCAATGAGCGTCCTTCGTGGGCGGGCTTGATGAACTTTTAGTCCAATGAACAAACAGTCTATTGTTCGGAGTCCTTTGGAGTGAAGAGTTGTCGTGCAGAGATTGGCTGTGGGAGTCACATGGTTTTAGAGGCAAAACTGATACATACTGGAAGTTAATATTTGCCTTTATGTATTAAACTAAGATAACTTTAGTGATTAGTATAAATTATAAGCAGTGCTTCTAAATCAACATGCAGGAGTAAACATTCATCTAAACATTGGCATGCATATATAAAATCACAGATTAATGCATTTCACACATATTTTCCACATCAAAAACATCAGAGTCCATCTGCATTTTCATAGTTCTGAAAAGAATGAAGGTTTAGAATTGAGTTTGTAATAATGTACTTTAAAGTTGTTTAAATCCAGCGTTTCCAGAGTTTAAGGAAATTAACTGAGTCGTGGATCTGTTGCATGTTTTATGGGGGCAATAAAAGTGAAGCCGGACATTGGGGGAAATTCCTTAGGCTGGTTTTAACAAAAGGGGATTTCAGCTGTGGCCTGGGGGAAGAAAATCCATTTATTTGCGTTATTCCTGGATGAAACAAAAATGTCTTTAAGCAGAAGAATAATTGTTGCTGAGCCAAAGTGAGATGATGCTACAATATAATTGTGACCCCTCCATGCACTAATAATCTGAGTCTGTGATGTATGAAAAGAGTCATAAGTACACGTGCACTCCTCCATGTAATTGGGCTGATGTGTTCAGTCACACAGGACCCAATGATTCTGAATACTCTAACACCTATCATAAATTAAGAAACCACATATGCCTTATACAGTCACCCTACCATGGGGCATGTGCTGCGAACATGAGCTTCAAATACACAAAATAAGGAATGCACAATTTGTAACCCTATTAGAACAACTATAACATCTCCGAAGTTGTCTGACGCTGGACAATATTATGTTGGAGTAAATGTACCTGGAAAAGACCCCTTAGAGAGCATAGGCATGGTCTACTATTCATCCTAATTCTAATTGTGATACTCTTACTATAGTTGTTTTTTAAGCAATAACATTATATTCGAACACACACCGAGATATGTAGAACATTTGGAACACGACTGGTTACCTGAGCCACATCATTACAGCCAAGAACTGTATGATGATCAGTGGGCGCTCTAGTAGGGGTCCAGGATTTGGTGTGCAAGGACAGTTACAGTATGTTGGCCCACAAGGAGTGGCTGTTGCAGTCTGTTTGAATAAAGACTTACTGCCTCTGTATGCCCTCTCGGACACTGCTGCACCTCATGTGACACTGAGGGTGTCCACCGGGGAGGAGGCAAGGGCATTGGGACTAATGGTGAAAAACTGTCTCAAGTTGACTGACTGGGTTGCTACATAATGTAGGGATTTACATTATTCACCCTCTGCAGATTGTCACACGTGGCTCTAGGGAGCCACGCAATAAGAGAGCCAAGGGCGAGCCAGTCAGTTGTGATGTTTATTAGTTGACAGGGATAAGGGATGAGGAAAGCACAAATGCTCATACATAGTGATATACGCGAGCAGTACAGCACCAGAGTTAACAATTGGCACCGGGCGAAGGGGTAACAGCATGAGAACTCACAGAGGGTACGCTCACGGGTTAGCAGCCAGAGCGCTGGCACTGGCATAGGGCTCCAGTGCTCAGATACTCATACAAGGTGATACACCCAAGTGATACAATAAGCAGCCACGGGCTAGCACCGGACATGGGGGTACAGAGGCACAACAGCTCCTTACCGGGTAAGACTTACAGGTAACGCTGCAGATGAGTCAGGGGCTGGAACTGGACGAAGGGACTCCAGCCTAGCAGTGCTTATGTCGCAGCGCCGAATGATCGTGGCTGCTCCTCTTTATACTCATTAGCAGCGCCCCAGCTGATGAGGATTAATTGGCCCCAGCCGTCCCGTGACACTGACAGCTGGTAGCCAGCTGAGGCGCTGCCCAATGAGAGGCAGGGATAAAAGGAGCATGGGCTGAGTGCCGAGCCGGCGTCTCACCCCATGGTGACACAGATTGTTATCGTATATCAAGCAATGTGACAATACAGGCCACCCCACAAAGGTTACACCTTGATTGAACACATGGTAGCAAAAACACTGATCATCCAGATTCTGATGCACTCTCTATGGTCAGATGGCTCTGCGGATGTTGGTCTGATTACCTGTACACCAGTAAAAATCTCACTCAAACCAAACACTCAGCCTATATGACGAGGACAATATCATCTCCCAAAGGAAAAAGAGACAGGTATGGCAGGGACAATACAGGGTCTTCTCTAGGCAGGGGTCCCAGAACAAACACAATCCCCCTGGAACACGCCAATTCTTCCTGTAGAGGAGCCTGGGAAACCGGACTACAGGATGGTTCATGATCTGCAACCCATTAACGCTGTAGTGGTGCCTACAAATTACACTGTTCCAAATCCTTACCTGCTGCAGAATAACATTACTTCACAACATACGTTTTTCACTGTCATGGATATATCTAATGGCTTTTTCAGTATCCCACTACATACAGACAGCAGGCATCTTTTTGCATTCACCTATCAGAGTCAACAATTTACTTACAGCAGAGTGCCACAAGGTTTTGTTGACTCACCAGCTAGTTTTAATCATGTACTGCGCCAACATTTGCAGGATTTATTCCTGCCTTCTGACACATTACTATTGCAGTATGTCGATGATCTGCTATTGGTGGGTCCCACTGTTGCTTCTGTGCTCTCAGCCACGGACCTCCTCCTGAAACACCTCTATCAGAAAGGCTATAAATTAAGCCGCAAAAAAGTACAGTGTTGTCACCCCAGAGTTCACTATTTGGGCAGGCTACTCACATCGGCGACACCGCGGTGTCCCCGTCCCAAAGGTCATCAATTCTCTCACACCCTAAACCGCACACTATGAGAGAAATTATGTCATTTTTAGGTCTTACCGGATACAGCAGAAATTTTGTTCCAAATTACGCTGCACTTATTCAACCACTGCACAACCTCCTTAAGGAAGCAGGACATAAAAATCTCATGTCACCTTTGCAATGGACCACTTTGGCTGAAAGTGCTTTTATTGAACTCAAACAACTGATGTCACATGCATGTTCACTAAAACCACCTGATTACTCTTCCCCATTTCATCTTGATGTTTCTGAATAGTCCGGCATTGTGAACGCCGTACTGTACCAGAAGGGGAAAAGTTCAGGGTCCAGGTCAGTTCTAATGTATTACAGCTCAACATTAGATAATATAGAGAAAGGACATCCACCATGCACACGTCATGTTGCAGCAATAGCTACTGTAAAGCATTGGAAAAAACCTCACACATCACAATGCAACATACTGTGATGGTACACACCATGCATGGGGTAGCTTCATACCTACAAAGTGTACTGTTCACACTCTCAGCCAAACGAACGCAAAGGCTAAAAAGAATACTGCAAGCACCAAATGTCATTTACACAAGTGAGGGGACAAATGTGGCAGAGGACATGCTTACAGGTGAACCTCACGACTGTCTAGCAGCTGTGGAGGTTGACATGAAAACGGTCCCTAATCTTCAGTCTGAACCTATCGATTATCCAGTGTACTGTTATCACTACGTGTTATATACACGGTGTATGTGAACGCAGATTAACAGCAAGCCAAACTCATTTTTCACGAGCCAGGAAACCGAGCGTCCTGCTCCTTTATTCCAGTCTTCTTAGATAGCTTACAATTCTTAACAATTGTGGCTTGAAGAGCTCGATGAAAAGCCCGAGTGAAACTGAAAATAAATAAAAACAGAAAATAAATACATATAACAAGCTAGTGGGCCCCTGGGGTAAGACTAATTTCTGGAACAACAGATTCATAATATATTTAACAAGCTAGCGGGGCCCTGGGATAAGACTAATTCCTGAAACAACACATTCTAAAAAACGATGCCAAGTTCACGTCTAACAAACTTATAAAACTGACAAAATACCAATTGGACTTACAGCCATTGCTTTCGGAGGTGTAGAAAAGAGTTTAACACACAGGAGGAACGTTTCAGACATTCTCGGGCAGGTTATGCTCTCTGCCTTTTTTTCCTTTCTCTCTTACCAACGTTCATTTCTTCTTCCCACAAATCATAGCGGTAACTGGCTGCGCTTTCAACATAAAATACAGGCAAATTGCCACTAACTATGCAGAAATTATTTTTAACACAATGACTATTTAGATAACGTGAATTATTACAAATGAAGTATGATATATTTTAATATGAACTTGTGAACTATTTTTAACTTTATAAAACACACTCTACTGAGGACAGAACACTCCCTGCCTGGCATTACTAATGCCACTACTTCTTTTTATCTAAACTTCATTCTCTAAGAGCATAACAACATCTGAAATAGGACGTAGGTAAGTCTTTGAAACACCCTGGGATGATGTCCTCACTTCGACCTTTCTGACCTTCCCGTCACTGCTTGGAAAAGTGGATGTGATGATGGCCATTGTCCATTCGTTTCTGGGTGCTTGGTCCTGTTTCAACAGCACTATGTCACCTGTCTGTAGGTTGTGGTGTGTTGTATGCCACTTGCACCTTGATTGGAGGGTGTTGAGATATTCGTTTCTCCAGCGGCTCCAAAATTCGTTGGCGAGTGCTTGCACTTGTTTCCACTGGTTTTTGAGCAGGTCTTTTCCACAAAAGTCTCCTGGTGGAGGGAGAACATGCTGCTTTTGGGTCCAGATCATTGCGGGACAGAGTAGGAATGGTGAGGAAGGGTCTGTTGAGATGGGGACTAAGCCTTGCGTTGATTACAGACGTCACCTCAGCCATTAAAGTACAAAGCACCTCATGCGTCAAACGAGTGTGTTTGTTTTGCAAAAGCATAGGGTCCAGTATTCTGAGAGTGACCCCAGTCAGTCTTTCCCAAACGTCTCCCATGTGGGAGGCATGTGGGGGATTGAACTCCCATGTGCAACCGTTGGCATGAAGATAGTTGACAATGTTGGGAGGGTTCTTGTTTGGTTGTGCCATGCCTAACTCCACACTTGCTGCAATGAAGTTAGTGCCTCTGTCAGATCGCATTTGCTTTGCTGGGCCTCGTATTGCGAAGAATCTGCGTATTGCATTTATGCAGCTGCAAGCGTCCATAGATTCAATGACTTCAATTTGCACGCCTCTTGTGGTCATACACGTGAAGAATATTGCCCACCTTTTTCCTTGTGCAGCTCCACCTCGTGTGTGTCGAGTGACTACTGACCATGGACGGAATACATCCAACCCGACGTATGAAAATGGAGGGCATGTTTTGAGTCTCTCAGGTGGGAGATCTGCCATTTTCTGAGTCTCTAGTTTTCCCCTGAGTTTTCTGCATGTTACACAATGGTGGATAATGGACGAGACCAGTCTTTTGCAACCTACAATCCACAGTCCGGCTTGCCTAATTGCGCTTTCCGTAAACTGCCTTCCTTGATGCACAACTTTGGCATGATAGTGACGGACAAGCAGTTGAGTTATGTGATGCTTGTTTGGGAGAATGATTGGATTCTTGGATGCTGTGTTCAATGAAGCATGTTTGAGGCGACCTCCAACCTTGATGAGGCTTTCACTCATATAGGTATCAAGAGCTACGATGGGACTTGAACTGCGGACGGTTTGGTTGGCATGGAGAGCAGCATACTCGTCGGGAAAAGCGTCTTTTTGAACAGACTGGAGGATGAGGTTACTGGCAGCATCCAGCTCCTCTGGAGTGCGTGGCTTGCTACATCGATGCCAGCTCCTGCATGAATGATCTGACAGGTTGCTTGATGAGTGAGAACGAGCTTGGTGAATTAGGAATGCGATGGCACGTACTAATGAGTTCCAACTTGAAAAGCGCTGGAAGCACTCTGGTAAGGGCCCGTTCTTCTGAATGTGAGTAGAAAAAGTAGTGACTTTTCTGATTTCAGAGTCTACTTCAGGCTCGATTAACTCAAAGGATTCAGATGTCCCGGATTCAGGTGGTTTGTAAAGGACCCTTAAACCACATAGTGTCCATGAGCTGTGATGCAGGTATTGACCTCGTGGCTAGATCAGCTGGGTTTTGCTCTGATGTGACGTAGTGCCACTGTTCAGGGTTGTTTCCATCCTGGTGGACTTCTTCCTCCATTACCTTTAGGAAGGTCTCATCTTTGAAGGACACGACACACTTATCGTTCTCTGTGCACTCAAAAACTTTGTCCCCAAGCTTTTCTTCCACTGCATTGGGTTTTGAGCTGCGTTTAGAGAGGCTGTCCTTGTGCTCCCCGCCGTAGCATGGTTTCTCTTTGATGTTGATGCTGTTAGGACAAGGAGTGAAGAAAGATGGGCGTCCGTTGGAGAGCATGTGCGTTTTATAGATGTTGACGGTTGGCTTATGAGCGTTAAGGCACACCTCCCCCACAATTACCCAGCCTAGGTCCAGGCGTTGAGCAAAGGGAGCATTGTGGGGTCCGTTGACTTGTTGTCTTACTTTGTGGACTCGTAGGATGTCTCTGCCCAGTAAAATTGCCATCTGAGCATCTGGGTCGTACTTGGGAATGAGAGGAGCGAGGTGTTTTAAGTGGGCGTGAGCAAGAGCGACTTCGGGCGTAGGTATTTCACCCCTACTGAACATTATCTCGTCGCATTCAAGGAGAGGAGGGAGGTCTAAGCGTGGGCCTCCATCTACTGGCTCGATTTGAAACCTCACTGCTTCCCTGCCAAGCATTTCAATTAAACCAGCACATGTTCTTATGTGGTATGTCAGAGGGCTACCCTTGATCCCAAACAGCTCGAAGAATTCAGGACGGGCCAGCGATTTATTACTCTGATCGTCAAGGATTGCATACATCTTAACGGAGCGTTCTGGTTGGCCTTTAGGGAAAACTCGAACTAGACATACCTTTGAGCAAGAACGTAGGGGATTACCTTCGCCGCAGATCTCAGTGCACCGTGACGTTACCTCAGGTGGCGTGTTGTCTCGGGGCTGAGGCTCTGGTTCAGGTGTGTTTTCTGGCTGGGGTTGCTGACTTGAATCAGGATGCATGGCAGAGCAATGCCTTTCACTTTGGCACTCCTCGCACTTGAGTTTCATGTCGCAGTCCTTTATTGCGTGCATGGGAGAGCAGCAGCGAAAACATCGTTTGTGTTCTTTGAGTATATTTCGCCTTTCTTGTAGCGGCTTATTCTGAAAGGCTCTACATTTGGCTAGAGGATGCAATTTCTTATGGACTGGACAGTAGCGTGTTAAATCGTCCTCTTTAGTACTAGCGGGAGCAGTTGTGTCGACCTCTGTTTTGTTTACAGGTAGAGGTGTTCTGTAGCTGGTTTGTTTGAATGGTGGTCTCTCACCTTTGCTGAAGGGTTGGCTGCTGCATGTCGCAAAACTTGGGTCATTTCTTGCTTTAGCCTTGTCTTGGACAAACTTTACAAAATATGAGAAGGGAGGGAAGGTTACATCATATTTTTGTTTGTATTTTGAGCCCGCGTGTAGCTATTTATCTTGTAAACTTGGAGGTAACTTTTCAACTATGGGCTTAACCCCACGGGGTGTGTCGAGGTAGGCGAGGCCTGGGAGATAAGCTTCATCTTTAGCGACCCGCAGCTCTAAGAGTAAATCTCCAAGTTCCCTGAGTTTTACATTGTCTCTGTTTGTAAGGCGAGGGAAGTTATCTAATTTTTTGAACAAGGCGTTTTCTACTACTTCTGGCGTAGCGTAACACTCTTCTAACCTGTCCCATGACAAATGGAGAGCAGCTTTGGGGTTAGTGGCATAGACAGCTCTGATTCTTTTAACATGCTCTGAGGACTCTTTACCAAGCCACTTGACTAGGAGATCTAACTCCTGGCTATATGTGAGACCAACGTCTTCAGTTGCATTCATGAATGACGACTGCCATGCTCTAAAGTTTTCGGGGGTGTCGTCAAACTTGAAGAGTCCGGTCGTGATTAGCTCTCTGCACGCGAGGAACCTAGTAAAGTCTGCCATAGGTAGGTCACCATTGTGGGAAGCATGGTAGCTGTTTGGCCTGACATAGTCTCTCGGTATGTCGATGGATTCATTTTTCACGTACATTTTCTTGAATGTTGGTGGAGAGAGAGTTTGTTCGGGTCTCCTCGGAGTGAATGATTGCACCCTTTGTGCGGGTTCGACTTGAGGTGTTTCTTCTTCAGCTGGTCGCGCCTGTGACTTTAGCTGGATTTGGTGGTGCACATACTCCATAGTTCTCTGTCTGACAGCTTGTAATGGAATTGCGCTCCTTACACTCTCTCCTTCGTCTGGCTCGGCAGCTGCAGCAGCTTCTAGAACTTCTGCTTTTGCTGTGGCGGCCGCTGTTTCCTTCTCTATCTCCAGCATCTCTAGATCCAGTTCTAACTCTGCTTGTTGCTTTGCTTGTTCTTGTTCTAGCTTTGCTTTGTCACGGCTGGCCCTCACGAGCCAGCATAAGACGCCTCAGTTCAGTAAATTGCAGTTCAGTTCTTTTATTTATAAAGCACAGGACTTAGGTGTACAACATAACTTTGCCACGCAGGCTTCGTTACACAACACAACATAAATTCACAATGGAGAGTTATGGCAGTGACGAGGAGCTCTCGTCTGCCGTAGTTAGGAAGGAACGTCAGCGAGGGAGAAGACAGTTCCAAATAAATCACTTACATGCAGCGGGATACGTCGAGGAACCCAGGGAGCATGTGGTAAGGAGACAGGGGAAAGTCATAGGACTTCTGACGAGACAGCCGCGCCGTCCAGTTCACTCGCACTGACATTTAAAGCCAGCTGCTCATGATTGGAAACTCGGCACAGCTGCCCAGGTTCTGACAGCTGAGAGCTCCCGAGCGTCTGGTCAATCAGAGCCCGGGAAACCCGTGTGACGACACCAGCTGTCAAAAGCTGACAGGGATGAGGAATAACCCGAGCGCGGACAAAGCGCTCGGGATATGACAGGGCCCCTCCCTCTATGCGAACTCCTGGTCGCGCGCAACATCCAGACCCCCCCACCCCACCCCAGGGAGGGTGGAGGGGGAAGCAGGTGGAGGGAGAGCAGGGCCAACTCACAACAAGGGGACAAAAACATCGGGGAAGGGAGGGAGAGAGAAAAAAAAAGGCAGAAACCGTACATAAACGGGGACAGAGATGAATAAAAAGAAAAGTCAACGCTAGATTGACATCACTCACATAACCACAAAAAAGAAAGCCAAGATGAGGGTACAAGGAACACCAGTCAATACCACAAGGCAGGATCAAGGAAATAAAAGGACAAATAATACCTTCTTCTCCAAGTTAATGTGTACAGAAAACCGTCAAAACCAAAAGACAACACAGGTGCCAAAAAAAAAAAAAAGGAGAACTAGACCCGAGTAAGGGAGTAACATAGGAAATAAACAACCACACCCTAAAGAAACATGCAATACTCATGATAGCCACGGCAAGAGAACATGTCCATCAACGGAAAACAGTCACCTTAAACATGAAGTCCAATCCCCAGTGGGGTATTTCAGTCACAAGTCAGTGGTGGGGCAAGAGAAGGAGAGGAAAAAAAAACCATTGGGGAATAGAGTAAAACAACTCCGCTCAGGAGGCCTCCCAGCACCCAGCATCCAGGCCGCCAGCAAAAGCAGCGGAACGTGCCCTAACGGCCCAGCCAAACCCTGGGCCGAGGGAAACCATGTCTCCGGTGGGCGGACCAGGGCGCCAAAAGAACCATCCAGCTTGTCAGGAGGCCGGGCCCAGACGCCAAAAGGAAAGAGCCGGTCACCGGGTGGTCGGGCAGTATCGGCCTGCCAACAGAACGGCTGGGGGAAGGTCGGCGAACCGGGCCAGCCGGAATTTACCCCCGCAGTCTCAAAGGCGGGGAAAAAAGGGCCACGGCGAGGACGGGGCATGGCCTGGAAAGCGCTCAGCGGCGGGTCAGCTACACAGTCTCCAGAACCCACCTGGGTCAAAACGACCATGGTGCCGAGCTCCGATTGAGCGAGAGCGGCACCCGCGTCGGACCCCGATTGGGCCGGAACCCCCATGACGTCAAGCTCCGATCGGGCGAGAGCAGCACCCGCGTCGGACCCCGATTGGGCCGGAACCTCCATGACGTCAAGCTCCGATCGGGCGAGAGCAGCACCCGCGTCGGACCCCGATTGGGCCGGAACCTCCATGACGTCAAGCTCCGATCGGGCGAGAGCAGCACCCGCGTCGGACCCCGATTGGGCCGGAACCTCCATGACGTCAAGCTCCGATCGGGCGAGAGCAGCACCCGCGTCGGACCCCGATTGGGCCGGAACCTCCATGATGTCAAGCTCCGATCGGGCGAGAGCAGCACCCGCGTCGGACCCCGATTGGGCCGGAACCTCCATGACGTCAAGCTCCGCTTGAACCGGCGGAGCACTCCTGGTGGACACCATGCCGAGAGCCGGACCCTCCAAGGTGGCACCAAGAGCAGGTTCGCCTCCAGTGACTCTGGGGAGAGGCTCAGAGGGACAAAAGGAACCGGGATCAGGATCACCGGCAGCGGCAGGGCCCGGCGAGACAGGCTCGAGCGCAGCAGACGGCTGCACCCGGCTCGCCCCCCCGAGAGACAGGCAATAATGCTCCAGAAAGAAGAGGAGGGATAGAAAATAGAGCACTTGCCTGATCTCGGGTTCTGCCGCCATCCAGGACTTCGATGCTCCGGGTTCAAACGGGAGGAGGTCGTCGTCCGGTTCCCACTCCGTCGCGACGTCATCCGCCCCTGGAAGAGGGGCTCTTGCAGCTCGAGGACCCCCCGACGTCATTGTCCACGCTAGTTGTTCATGTGGCGTGGAGGTGAGGGGCTCTCGGCCCGCTGGACCGGACTGTTCATCTGCGGAGTCCCGGGGACGCTCCGTCGTCGGCACAGGCTCCAACCAATCGTCCGACCTCCTCTGCCCAGAAAATGGCTGCGGGGCTGGGGTCTTCTGCCCGAGGGCCGCAGGCTCACTCCTCGTCTGGTGACGCTCCTCAGAGGTCGAAGCATGCTCAGCAGGGGGAGACACAGAGGCAGCGGGTTTAATTAACATATCAGCAGGGAGTTGAGGCTCGGGGGGCTGCAAACCCCGAGCCTCACCCCCAGGAGTCAGACAGAACAAATCACTATTAGATGGAAAAAAGTGAACTTGAACTTGCCTGGCTCCCGGAGGAGCGGTGGAACCTGCCGTTGGGAACGTCATTCCATCCTCCTCCCACCGGGTGGTGGCCGGAGACTCTCTTGGAGGAGAGGGGGCCACTCGGGATGGTGTAGCCGCGCTGTCCACTGGAGCAAAACTTCTCAAACTCCCAGCCGCTGGAGAAGGCGTCGAAGCGGAGGGGGCAACAGCCAAGTCAGCCCGGGCGTGACGCGCTGACAGCTCAGCGGGGAAAGCAGGCCCGGGGGGAAAGGCTGCTGGGGTCTCCTCCAGGTGAGACGCCGAAGAGACAGCAGTGGGATGAATGGGGTCAGCCCAGTGAACCGGAGCGGATTCCGGAGGGGAGTCACGCTGAGAACGTCTCTGGCCACGGTGTCGACGTCTACGACGGGCCCCGGATGGTGCGAACTCCAGGACTGGATCGAGGGAAGGATCCGGATTCCAGAGCGGGCAGCGGGAGCTCCGGTCACTCAGCCTTTGGCCTCGTTCCTCCTCGATCTCCTGGAGCACCTCGCGGTGGACGGCGATCTCTTGTCTCCTCGCTTGGACGTCCAAGTGGTCGGTGTAGCGGGAAGACAACCGGTCGAGCGTTCTCTCAGCACAGTCCAGGTAGTAGTGCGCTTCGGATGAGTCGTCAAGGCTGGCGGAAGCGCTGATGAAGTCATCCACCTCCTCCAGCGCCTCAGGCAGCTGGAGCCAGAGATCACTCCACCTTGCAGCCTCCTCCTCTTCGTACATCAGAATTATCTGGCGTTGGGCAGCGATGTCGAGTCTCCTCGCGTCGACCTCGGGGTGACCGTTGTAGCGGGAAGGCAGACGGTCAAGCACCTCCTCAGCCCGGTCTAAATACCACTGTACATCGGGCTGATAACCGAGGAGAGGAGGGGCGAGGGAGGTGTCTGGATGCCCATCGAGGTCGGAGGCGATAATGAGGATTTCATCTACCTCCTCCAACGCCTTGGTCAGCAGGACGTGGGAACCCCGAGAATGACTCCGCTGAGATGGCATATTTCCAACGCCGCGTACCTGGACAGGAAGGACAAAGTTCCCAGAACGCAACTTACTGAGAACGGCGTCTCCTTCTGGCAGCTGTCTACTGTCACGGCTGGCCCTCACGAGCCAGCATAAGACGCCTCAGTTCAGTAAATTGCAGTTCAGTTCTTTTATTTATAAAGCACAGGACTTAGGTGTACAACATAACTTTGCCACGCAGGCTTCGTTACACAACACAACATAAATTCACAATGGAGAGTTATGGCAGTGACGAGGAGCTCTCGTCTGCCGTAGTTAGGAAGGAACGTCAGCGAGGGAGAAGACAGTTCCAAATAAATCACTTACATGCAGCGGGATACGTCGAGGAACCCAGGGAGCATGTGATAAGGAGACAGGGGAAAGTCATAGGACTTCTGACGAGACAGCCGCACCGTCCAGTTCACTCGCACTGACATTTAAAGCCAGCTGCTCATGATTGGAAACTCGGCACAGCTGCCCAGGTTCTGACAGCTGAGAGCTCCCGAGCGTCTGGCCAATCAGAGCCCGGGAAACCCGTGTGACGACACCAGCTGTCAAAAGCTGACAGGGATGAGGAATAACCCGAGCGCGGACAAAGCGCTGACATGCTTGTTCTAGCTTTGCTTGTTGCTTTGCTTGTTCTAGCTTTGCTTGTTGTTTTTTAATTTCTAATTGTTTCTTACTGTACAAGGCTTTAGCATTCGCAGCTTCAGCAGAGGCTCGTGCCATAATGGCTGCTTCCATTACATTGGACTTCGAGGACAACCTGGAGCTAGAACGTTTGGTGCTGGAGCTAGCGTTGTATAATGATTTGGCTTCAGAGTTCGCCTTTTCTTCTGCCCTCTTCTCTTGAGTGTCGTCCATCGCTGTGTCGTGAATCTTATCTTCACCAACTGCTGACGTGGCTTTTCACTCTTGAGTGTCGTCCCTCGCTGTGTCGTGGACCTTATCTTCACCAACTGCTGACGTGGCTTTTCACTGTACTATTATCACTACGTGTTATATACACGGTGTATGTGAACGCAGATTAACAGCAAGCCAAACTCGTTTTTCACGAGCCAGGAAACCGAGCGTCCTGCTCCTTTATTCCAGTCTTCTTAGAAAGCTTACAATTCTTAACAATTGTGGCTTGAAGAGCTCGATGAAAAGCACGAGTGAAACTGAAAAGAAATAAAAACAGAAAATAAATACATATAACAAGCTAGCGGGCCCCTGGGGTAAGACTAATTTCTGGAACAACACATTCATAATATATTTAACAAGCTAGCGGGACCCTGGGATAAGACTAATTCCTGAAACAACACATTCTAAAAAACGATGCCAAGTTCACGTCTAACAAACTTATATAACTGACAAAATACCAATTGGACTTACAGCCATTGCTTTTGGAGGTGTAGAAAAGAGTTTAAGACACAGGAGGAACGTTTCAGACATTCGCGGGCAGGTTATGCTCTCTGCCTTTTTTTCCTTTCTCTCTTACCAACGTTCGTTTCTTCTTCCCACAAATCATAGCAGCAACTGGCTGCGCTTTCAACATAAAATACAGGCAAATTGTCACTAACTATACAGAAATTATTTTTAACACAATGACTATTTAGATAACGTGAATTATTACAAATGAAGTATGATATATTTTAATATGAACTTGTGAACTATTTTTAACTTTATAAAACACACTCTACTGAGGACAGAACATCCAGATTTGAACCTTTTTAGTGATGGATGTTGCTACAGGAGAACAGATGGGTCTCTGAGTGCCTCATATGCAGTTGTTGTCATGAACTGAGCTGTTTTTTTTCTTCCAGGCTCAGTTCCATGACTTTCCTCTCTATTTCATATTCATCTGTGTATTGTTGTATTTTGTACTAAGCCAGGTTTCTCCCAGGCTCAGCCTCATAGTTTTTCACGGGTTGTGTATTTATTTGTGCCTTGTTATGCTTTTTGAGTTTTCATATGTATTTGTGTACTGCTTTGCCTTTGAGTTCTCATATGGTCTTCATTTAGTTTGCTTTTGCCATATCATGTCTTATTTTGCATCCATTTCTAGTCTGCTTGAGTTGTTTGTTTAGTATTGGTTCTCTGACTGGCAGCTGTCAGGGAGCACGCTGGGGCTGCACGTGGTGTGGGTGTTGCCTGCCAGTCTGCCAGCCTGACTATGCCCCCTCTCATGAGCTTCAGCTGATTATTCTCTCTTTGATTACTTTCCCCACTTCCTCGCTCAGGTGCATCCAATCACCATGCCATTAAGTTTGTGTATTTAGTTAGTTCCTTGTGTTTCATCCATTGCTGGATTATTTGTTTGTCGTTGCCACATTTCGTCGTGGTTTTCCTCTGCACGTCTCGTTGTGCAGTCCTATTATCACGACTCATTCGTGTTCCCCTGCCTGTCCTGCGTCCACTGGGCTGTGTTGGCCCAGGGACGCCAATGTAAGTGTATTCGTGTCTGTATATTTTGTCTGTTGCACCATTTTGGGACTTTAGTTCTTTGTGTTAATAAATCTGCCTTGATGAATCTGTCTCACTCTCTGCACCTCGCTAGAGGTGCATTCATGACAGTTGTAAAATATGATTAGAGGACAGGTGCATTTCAGACTGTAGAGGCAAGAATGGTAGACCAATCTGTCTTTGCCCCGAGGCCCCTCGGGGCGACGAGGAGGATCTACTTAGGATGGATTGCTGACGGGCCTCGCTGAAGCACGACTCACAGCACTCACAGCCGCTGGAGATGATGTCGGAGAGGAGGCCATGACAGCCGGGGCGATATGGGCACGAGGACCTGCCAGCGCAGCTGGAACAGATGACCCGGGGGCGGCGACTGCGGGGGTTCCCTCCTGTCGTGAAGTAAGAAATGCGGCCAACTGGGAGGCTGGGTTTCTCTGATGACCCAGAGCTGGATCCGGACGGGATTCTCGTTGGGACTTGGTAGGAGCATGGCAATGAGGCCAACTGGCCAACGGTGCGGCGCGGGACCCAGGAACACATGGCGCTGGGACTGGACGGGCGACAGGAGCTGGATTCCGATCCGCAGGTCTCCTGCCAGGTTTTCCCTCCAGCCTAAGGATCCCCACTCTCGCCAGGGACGCTGTCCTCGCGGGAAGTGGAGGGGTTTCCTGGAGCGCTTTAGCCATCCATTCGTGCTGTGCCACAATCCATGATAACCTCTTGCTCCCCTCCGGAGTAGAGGTAAGGTGGTAACTGCGCAGGGCCCGCTGGGCGAGGCATAAGTGGTAATCGGCTGCTTCAGTGGGCATGAGACAGGCGGCTTCCGCTAGATAGCCGTCAATCTCCTCCAGCCACTCCGGGCAAAAACCACACTCGCGGGCGGGCATCTCCCTACCAAGTCCAACTAACAGGGAAAACTCCACCCTATGGCAAAAACTCACGGTGAAAGGCGTCTCGGTGTGGCGTCTCCGTTTAGACGTCCTGGCTGGAGTATACTGTCATGCGGTGACCCTCGCGGGCCACCATAAGACGCCAAAAGTCACCAGTGAGTTTTGCATTTGATGTTTTATTATAACAAGACAAGACGAGACACAAAGCTGTGAGCCGCTGAGGGCAAAACACACACTACAGAATACATGGGATCGTAGGGCTAACTCCAGCCACTACGACCTAAACTATGACATGAACATACACTACAGAATACGAGGGATCGTAGGGCTAACCCCAGCCACTACGACCTTAACTATGACATGGACAAGAATAAGCACGAACCTGACATGAACGAGGACCAGGAATGATTGACGAATGTTTGACGATACTCCAGCATCAACCAGCTGTCAGCGCCCGCTAATAAAGTCGGCGACTAACAAGTGGTGATGCAGAACAGCTGATCAGCTCTGACAGCAGGAAGCCCCACCGAGCGCTGTCACAATAAGAGCCCGGGGAGCCAGAATGTAATCCACTGCTGTCAAAGCCGGCAGAGATGATGCATAGCCCGAGCGCGGACGAGATCGGTGCTCATAACAAAGAGGTAAACATAAACACTGATTCAGCTTATGCCCACCAAGCTGCACATGTTGAGTTACCACATTTACCACTCACCTCAACTAACATACCAATTAAGCACTTAACAGAAATGGTTGAGCTGTTGGAGGCCATGGGTCAACCAAAGAGGGTAGCGATTCTGAAGTGTAAAGGGCATCAAAAAAGAAATGCAATGGTGGCCAAAGCAAATGAAGCTGCTGATTTAGCTGCTAAACAAGCAGATGGCTATATTACACAGGCAAATATGATAATACAGAAAGAGGATCAGGGATACATAGAACTAGGCCTAGAGGAAATCAAGCAGCTATAAGGCAAAGCAAGTCCTGTGGAAAAGAGCAGGTGGATAGAAAAAGGCCCAAAGAAAGATGAGGAGGGCCTGTGGAGGTCCACAGATGGAATATTAGTAGCCCCTGCTAAAGTGTTGTTGCTGCTGTGCAAAGAGGCACATACAAAAGGCCATGTTTCAAAAACAAAAATATGAACTCTGAATCACATCCTCATTTGTCAGATGTGGCAGAACTAGTGGTTTCTGAGTGTGAAGCATGCCAAAAGTTCAATCCCAAATGCACGTTAAAGGCCTCCATGGGAGTTTTTCCAGCCCCTGAAGGGCCATGGAAGGACATAGTGATAGATTTCACAGACATGGGCCCAGAAAGTAGATACAGAGGCTACAGATATCTGCTAGTGTGTGTGGATATATTTTCAAGATGGAGTGAGGCAAAAGCATGTAAAACAGAAAGTGCAAAAGAAGTGATTAAATGGCTGACAGAAGAGGTGATTCCCAGACATGGTTTTCCAAGAGTGATTAGGTCAGACAATGGCATTGTGCAAATAAACATCTGAAGGAAGTTGAATGTGCTTTAGGCTTAAGGCATAAGTTTGGCTCAGTAGTGCATCCATCCTCCCAAGGGCTAGTAGGAAGAGCAAATAGGAATCTAAAAAGAATGCCAGCCAAGCAGTGCATGGGGACAGGCACAACATGGGTCGATGCACTGCCATTAGCGCTGATGACACTGCGATCCACCCCAAATACGACGCTCTGCCTGATTCCCCATGAGCTGTTAACAGGGAGAAAGATGCCAGGACCATTTGTTGATTCACCTTTGACTTGTAGGAATAGTCAAGCTGTAGAACTGTCACAGTATATCAAGAGTCTAAGGAAAATATCTGAAGCTCTCTCTCAACAGGTTCCGGACATTCTCAACAAGGACACACAAGGAGATGCCACCCATTGGAACCTGGTAACTGGGTGTGGCAAAAAGTAGTGAGACTTCATTGGACTCACCAAAGTGGCAAGGACATTTTAAAGTAATAAAGGCCACTTCACACGCAGTACAAGTGTGGAAAAAAGGAAAACTCAGCAATTGGATTCATGTGACTCATTGTGCTAGAGCTTCTGAGACAAAAATTGCCCCCTTTTACAAACTGTTGCTGACATAGCCAGTGCAAATAGCAGTAATGACACCAACATTTCTCAACTGCACCACAAGGGAGACTGTTTTCATCCTTTTGCTCCGTCACTAATCATATCCTTTCCAGTCTTATGGTGGAAAATTCAACTCCACCAGAGCGTTCATGAAACTAGGTGATCAGTGGCTACAGTCTCAGGTGATAAGTACGGTGCAAAAATAGAGGTGTGTGCTCAGAAAGGAAAGCGCATGGTGGTGACTTTTGATTTGAGCACTGCAATTGACTGTGGGACTTCTGAAGTTATTTGGAGAGAGTATAATGTTTTTATGTGTGCAGTAGATAAAAAGGAACCCTTGGTAGATGACCTTCTCGTAGGATTTGGCCCTATCTGGTGGAGTTCCGGCCCTCGAAAGGAGGTGCACCAACCACCGCCAGCAAATACCTTTGCCTGTTTGCAATGATACATAAAGTTGTTTAGAGGATACAGTAAATCAGTGCAAGTGAATCTGCTGGGGCTTAGCATGAATATATTAAAGCTTCACCACAACGCAATAGACTCATCTTTTTATTTGGTGCTGGGAGTAAACGTGCCAAGGAAAAAAACACTGGGATTGCTGAAGATCACGGTAGTCACCGATACAGTGGTGTGAAAAGGTGCCCGTTTCTTGATTTCTCTTTTTTTGTGTGTGTGTTTGTCACACTTAAATATTTCAGATCATCAAACAAATTTAAATATTAGCCAACTGTGATGTATGGGAGTTACATGAGTTGCATTTACATATGCCACCACACAGGTGGGCGCTGTACCCTGTGGCATTGCCAATCGAATAAGTGTACTCGCTGAACTGAGCTCCAGTAAAAAAGAGAGTTAATGACCTGCAGCCGTGTGTGTCGTCCTGTTTTGTTCCTCAGAGTGGTTATCTGAAGTAGAACCCACGGACATAACATCATTGGCGATGAGGATAACTTTAGGTTTCCAAGTCTCGCCGCGGTATTGACTGCGAGTGAAGGAGGAAGAGGAATGTTTGTCCTGGCGGGAGTTTGGCTAAGCGCAGCGCGCCAAGTGGAAGGATCGCTAAACGCTAGCTAACCGCACGCCATGGCTGGATTTATTGGACACATTAACCCATTCGACGAGTCGGTGGAGCAGTGGACAACCTACGTTGAAAAGTTTGAGTACTTTGTAACGGCAAATGGAATTGCAGAGGATAAGAAGCTTGCTGTTTTCCTAAGTGTAATTGGTGCGTCAACATATGGCCTTTTACGTAGCCTCGTAGCTCCAGATAAGCCGGGGGCTAAGACATACGCTCAACTTACTGAAGTTTTGAAAGACCACTTTTCTCCGAAGCCAATTGTGATCGCTGAAAGATTTCGCTTTCATAAACGGAACCAACAAGAGGGAGAGTCTGTGACGCAATACATAGCAGTCATTAAAAAGCTTTCTGAACACTGCGAGTTTGGCACACACTTGCAGGATGCATTGAGGGATAGGCTCGTTTGTGGACTGAATATAGAAGCTATCCAGAAAAGATTGCTGACGGAGGAGAAGCTTACTTTTTCCAAAGCAATGGAACTAGCCGTGTCAATGGAGACAGTAGCCCGCGAGACACATCAGCTGAGCAACGCGCTGAAAGTGCATGCACTGTCACTACACGACAAACGACGCACGAAATGTTCGCGCTGTGGAAAAATGAACCACAAAGAGAGTGATTGCTTTTACAAGGAGCAAAAATGCCACAAATGTGGTAAGAGAGGACACATCTCGAAAATGTGCAGGAACAAAGAGACTGTAAATAAGGAGAAACCAGTGGAGTATAAAGTTAAAAAGAAAAACAGGGTGCACCAATTGGATGTAAAAGAAATGTCTAGCGATGGTAGCACCACAGACACTGAGTCGAGTCTGCATATGGTCTCTCAGCAGGGAAATTTGTCACACGTGTGTTAAACCAAAAATTGAAGGCAAAATGATTGAAATGGAATTAGATACTGGTGCTGCCGTTTCTCTGATTTCAAGAGAACTGTATGATGCACACTTTAGGGACTTGCCCTTGCGCCAAACCCACATAATGCTGAAAACATACACTGGCAAGGTGATTCCAGCAGAGGGAGTCATCACTGTCTCAGTGAGGATGAACAAGCAGAGGGCTAGACTACCACTGTATGTAGTCCAGGGAAGTTCACCCCCACTCTTTGGTCGAGAGTGGCTGCGGAAGATTCGAATTGACTGGCGAGAAATAAAGACGGTCCGGGAGGAGACGCTAGAGGGCGTGCTACAAAGACATGCAGAGGTCTTCCAAAAAGAATTAGGCACTCTGAAAGGCATGGAAGTAGCCATAGCGCTGAAGCCGGATCATGTGCCACGGTTCTGTCAAGCGAGAGTCGTTCCCTATGCCCTTAGGCCAAAAGTGGAGGCTGAAATTGACCGACTGTGTGAGCAGGGCATCATATCCCCTGTCAAATTCAGTGAATGGGCAACACCCATTGTGCCCGTTGTGAAAAAGAATATGGATATGTGGGGATATTAAAGTCACAGTTAACCCTGCCTTGTGTGTGGAGAAATACCCAATTCTACGCATTGAAGATTTATTCGCATCACTTTCGGGGGGGGCAGCATTTCAGTAAACTGGACTTATCTCATGCCTATTTGCAAATGGTGATAGAGGAAAATTCCAGAAAATACCTCACAATAACCACATCCAAGGGTCTGTTCTGTTACAACAGGCTGGCATTTGGAATTACCTCAGCACCAGCGATATTCCAACGTGCCATGGACCAAGTCCTCCAAGGTCTGCCGAACGTCCACTGCTACCTGGACGACATATTGGTCAGTGGACAGGATCGTGCGCAGCATCTGAAAAATCTGGATGCAGTCCTAGGACGCTTGGAAGAATTCGGCTTATGAGTGCAGAAGGAAAAATGTGAATTTTTCAAGGATTCACTGGAATATCTGGGTCACGTCATCGATGCCCAGGGTCTACACAAGGCACCAGGGAAAGTCAGGGCAATCGTGGAGGCTTCTGCACCAACAGACGTGAGTCAGTTATGTTCTTTCTTGGGGCTAATTAATTATTACAGCAGATTTATCCCCAACCTGTCATCTATCCTAAGCCCACTGAATGCTCTGTTGTGCAAAGGAAAACAATGGCAATGGACATCTGAATGTGCAGCATCTTTCAAAGAGGCAAAAGAGCAGCTACTCTCCCAAAGCGTGTTAACCCATTATGACCCACAACTTCCCATTCGGCAGGCGTGTGACGCATCACCTTATGGTGTAGGCAGCGTCATCTCACACATCCTCCCAAATGGACAAGAGAGGCCCATAGCTTTTGCATCAAGGACTCTGAATAAGGCAGAACGCAACTATGCCCAAATTGAGCGCAAAGCTCTTGGCATCATATTTGGAGTTCGTAAATTCCATCACTATCTGTATGGCAGGCAGTTTACACTCCTTACAGATCATCGCCCATTGACCACCATTCTGAGCCCGTGCAAAGCCACACCATCCATGGCTGCTGCTAGAATGCAGCGGTGGGCTCTCTTGTTAGCTGCCCATAACTACACCATACAGTACCGAGAGGCAGCTCGTCATGGAAATGCGGATGGGCTTTCACGCCTTCCACTACCAACATCACCAAGAGAAGAATCAGTGCTGTGGACAGGTTTCATATTAAACACCTAGAAGCCTTACCTGTGAACTGCCGAGAAATCTGCCGCGAGAGCAGGGGTGACCCTGTCCTTGCTCAAGTCCTGGAGATGGTCTCCACAGGTCACTTTCCGAGGGTCCAGGATGTGGCCAGCACATTGGCGCCATTCATCAGCCAAAAGGATGAGTTGACACTCCAGCAAAGTTGCCTTATGTGGGGTGTGCGCGTTGTCATTCCCTCAAAACTGAGATCACGAGTGCTGTCGGAACTGCATACCGGACACCCAGGTGTTGTCAAAATGAAAGCTGTCGCCCGCAGTTACATGTGGTGGCCCAGAATTGACGCTCAAATTGAACAAGTCTCAAAAACATGTCAGTCCTGTCAACTTACACAGAAAGCACCGGGACCAGCACCACTCCACCCATGGACCTGGCCTGGATCCCCATGGCAGAGAATTCATGTTGACTTTGCCGGGCCGTTCCAGGGCCAAATGTTTATGGTGGTTGTAGACGCCCATTCAAAATGGCCTGAGGTGCACCTCATAAGTTCCACCACAACGGCCAATACCATCCAGGTGCTCTGAGGGCTATTCAGTTGCTATGGGCTCCCTGAGGTGTTGGTGAGTGATAATGGTCCCCAGTTCACCTCACACGAGTTTGACACTTTCATGAAGGGTAATGGAGTAAAGCACATCCGCTCTGCACCATTCCATCCATCAACATATGGTCTTGCAGAACGTTTTGTACAGACATTCAAGCAGTCACTGAAGCGCTCCACTGGAACCACTTCCATACAACACCGACTGGATGCCTTTTTACTCACGTACCGCAACACTCCACACTCCACAACGAAGGAGTCCCCGTCCATGCTTTTCATGCATCGCAAGCTGCGATCTCGACTAGACCTGCTGAAGCCCAGCGTGACATCAGAGGTAGAGAAAGCACAAGAGGCACAGTGTGCGTATCGAGGAATGCATGCAAAAGCCAGAACGTTCAAGGTGGGAGACCCAGTCCTCGTTCGGGATTACGGCAGAGGAGATAAGAAGTGGATACCAGGGGTTGTTTCAGCAGAGACTGGCCCTGTATCCTACACCGTCGACATCGGCGCATCGCAACACTGGAGGCGACACGCGGACCAGATGCTGGCCAGGTTTGCTGAATTGGATACTTCTACAGACAATGGCGGAGCTGCATCGTCGTGCATCTCAAAAGACCTGCCTGTGCTGGAAAACACCGTTCCAGAATCAGCTACTCCGGTTCCTGTGAGTGACCCCTCACCACCACCCCAGGTAACCCCAGAGGGAAACACCACACCACCTCCAGAGACTGGTAAGAGATATCCTTCTCGTACTATTAAACCACCAGAGCGTTATGTCCCATAAACTTTGTTTAAGATACACTAAGAGACAATACCTTGGACACTTTTGAATAAGAGACCCTTTAGGTGTTAGATTAGAGAGTCAAGTCTCACCAAAAGGGCAGAATAAACCCTTGACTGACTCAGGGGTTTGGGACGGTCTACTCCCAGCCTCAAGGCTAGTGTGTGATAAAAAAAAAAAAAGAAAAAGAGAAAAAAAAAGTTGTTTGCTTTGTGTATCTTGGGGGTGGGTACAACATTTAGTGGGGAGGAGATGTGATGTATGGGAGTTACATGAGTTGCATTTACATATGCCACCCCACAGGTGGGCGCTGTACCCTGTGGCATTGCCAATCGAATAAGTGTACTTGCTGAACTGAGCTCCAGTAAAAAAGAGAGTTAATGACCTGCAGCCGTGTGTGTCGTCCTGTTTTGTTCCTCAGAGTGGTTATCTGAAGTAGAACCCACGGACATAACACCAACGATAACACAAGTAAACACAAAATGCAGTTTTTAAATGAAGGTCTTTATTATTAAGGGGAAAAAATCCAAACCTACATGGCCCTGTGTGAAAAAGTGATTGCTCCCTAAAACTAATAACTGGTTGGGCCACCCTCAGCAGCAACAACTGCAATCAAGCATTTGCGATAACTGGCAATGAGTCTTTTACAGCACTGTGGAGGAATTTTGGCCCACTAATCTTTGTAGAATTGTTGTAATTCAGCCACATTGGAGGGTTTTTGAGTATGAACCGCCTTTAAAAGGTCATGCCACCGCATCTCAGTCGGATTCAGGTCAGGATTTTGACTAGGCCACTCCAAAGTCTTCTTTTGTTTTTCTTAAGCCATTCAGACGTGGACTTGCTGGTGTGTTTTGGATCATTGTCTTGCTGCAGAGCCCAAGTGTGCTTCAGCTTGAGGTCACAAACAGATGGCGGGACAGTCTCCTTTAGGATTTTTTGGAAGACAGCAGAATTCATGGTTCCATTTACCACAGCAAGTCTTCCAGGTCCTGAAGCAGCAAAACAGCCCCAGACCATCACACTACCACCACCATATTTTACTGCTGGTATGATGTTCCTTTTCTGAAAAGCTGTGTTACTTTTCTCCCAGATGTAATGGGACACACACCTTTCAAAAAAGTTCAACTTTTGTCTCGTCAGTTCACAGAGTATTTTCCCAAAAGTATTGGGGATCACCAAGATGTTTTCTGGCAAAAATGAGACGAGCCTTTACATTTGTTTTGCTCAGCAGTGGTTTTCGTCTTGGACCTCTGCCATGCAGGCCATTTTTTCCAGTCTCTTTCTTATGGTGGAGTCATGAACACTGACCTTAACTGAGACAAGTGAGGCCTGCAGTTCTTTGGATGTTGTTATAATATCTTTTGTGACTTCTTGGATGAGTCGTCGCTGCGCTCTTGGAGTAATTTTGGTCAGCCGGCCACTAGTCGAGGATTACGTCAGGGCTACGTCATTACATAGTGTGAAGTGCCTTTATGCAACCCCGCAGAACACCACAGAAGAAGAAGTAGCAGCGCTAGCTTGTCAACAGCTTGTCAACATGGAGGAGTTTGTTGTCTCTTTGGGAGCGCTGCTTTTATTATTCCAAATCTGTATTACCATTCAAAAACAGTTTTATTCTTAACTGCAGAGAACATCGGCTACGTTTAAGGAGACCGGTAATATCAATTATTTCAGTTATCAGCTGTTGTTAGATCAAGTTTTGTAGCGCGAGCATTGACTACACTTTTAAACATAATATTTATGTCAGTTCTGTAATAGGTGGTGTTACGGCGCATTACTAGACGGAGTTTGCCTGTTATGTCATGCCAAAGCATGGTCAGGCTGCCCCAAAAATGATTGCCAGGGCCATAATGGTATGGGTTTATATTAGCCATTAAATATATATTTCACAGATAAACAGTACTTAGTTAGGTAAAACAAGCTATATTTAACCTGTTGAACTCTGTTCTACTTCCCTAAAAAACGCCTAAAAATAACTTGCCCAAAGTAAATCAAAAGCTGTTCTTCAACCCTTTGCAGCATCTTCATGGTTAGTCTCATTTAAAAGAAAACACTCTGAATTTTTTGCCAAAACAGGTCATAATCTCTCTAAGTGTCTCCTGCCACTGAGTAACAAGAAAGTTCGCCTGGGTGTTTTTTTTAGATACAAATACTTGCAAATAACATACAGGTGTCAGATACTGGCTGGAAAACACAACAGAAATGTAGAACCAAGTGTTTTCAAGCTCAGGTCAAAATTTTGCAAAAAATACCACAAAAAATGAATATATTACACAGCTTTTTCTCAGGTTGTAACAAGGCTGTGTCTGTACTGGAAGACCGGAAATACAGCTTTTTTTTCAGTGCGCACTGAGACGCACTAAGATGCAGAGACGTGACTGCCCGCGGAATTCACAGAGTTCAAGGGGGTTAACACTTACCATGTATTTTGAACCCGAAACAAACTTGATCTAGGATTAAAAGCAATTAAAATATGCAGTCACAAGGTTACATGGAAAAATGCATAGATTTACTGCATATACTGTATATGTACATGAAGATACTGTATCAATATATATTTATTTCTGCACATAAATATTGCTATTCAGATAAATCTATACGTTGTTTTCCAAACTGCAACACTTTGGCCAACACTATAATTTTTCAGATGTGATAAAAGCTCAAAACTTTTAAACACATTGTAGGTGGGACTGAGACCAGGCAGGACACCTTTAACAAGCGGGTGCTCCTGGCTCCTGTAGATGTGATCAGTTTTTGGCACGACACCAGATTTCACCACCCAGCCGACCCCGACGCAGATGTGGCTGATGAAACCCTTTTCGGACACAGGCAGACTTACCCCTGAACAACGTAACTACTAAACTACTGGATGAGCCATGCGACGTTCAGGTTGTGGAAATGGTTTTCGGCGGCTTGAAGGATGATGGAGGTCCCTCCTGACAGGAATGACTGCAAACATGGAAGCTGAGCGAGAAAATGGTGCTCACCTGCTGCTTACTTGATAATATTTGTGAGGAACATGGTGACAAGTTTGGACTTCCAGACACACATGATCAGTCAGCCTCCAGTTTCAAACCACTAGCTGACCATGCAGTGTAGAATGACATTAGGGCAGCTTTAAGATAAGATAAGATAAGCCTTTATTAGTCCCACAATGGGGAAATTCCAGGATTGCAACAGCACAGGGATAGCAACACTCAGAGCAATAATCAGAAGGCAAGAAAAAAAAAAACAAGAACATCTAGTAAACATATGTACATATTACTATAAATGTATATATATATGTATAGACACACAGTGCGGAGCATTATGGTTGGTGAATGTGCAGCAGAAAGTCTAAGTTCTCTCTCCACGGATGCGGCGGGCCAGCTGGAAGTCTTTGGGCATGATGGTGACCCTCTTGGCGAAGAAGAGACCCACCAGGTGGGCCTCTCTGGTCTCCTGCAGAGCCATGACGGCGAAGCTCAGGAAGCGCAGGTGGGTCTTGAAGTCCTGAGCGATCTCCCTCACCAGGCGCTGGACGGGCAGTTTACGGATGAGCAGCTCCGTGGATTTCTGGTAATGACGGATCTCTCTCAGAGCCACGGGCCTGTAACGGCGAGGCCTCTTCACTCCGCCGGTGGCCGGAGCGCCTCTCCGAGCAGCCCTGGTGGCTAGCTGTCTCCTGGGGGGCTTCTTCCTCCAGTAGATGTTACGGGCGGTCTGCTTGGTTCTTGCCATCGCTCTTTATTATTCTGTCTTATATTTCTTGCACGCCGCCTAAACTCCAGCCCGGCACCCACGTCGTTTTCACTACAGCTCCCGGTATGTCGAGTTTCCCATTAGCACCGGGCGGCGGCCAAGTGCTAGCTAGCACCAGCTC
This sequence comes from Pholidichthys leucotaenia, assembly GCA_020510985.1. Taxonomy (NCBI): domain Eukaryota; kingdom Metazoa; phylum Chordata; class Actinopteri; order Cichliformes; family Pholidichthyidae; genus Pholidichthys; species Pholidichthys leucotaenia. The sequence continues at coordinate 441,385,760 of CM035838.1, forward strand.
CTCCCCGCTGTAATGTCTCCCGCTGTAAACAGTGGCTCCGTCCGCCGACCCGGGAGATCCCCGGGGCGATCCGTGCATCCGTGATATATATACAGAGTGAAAGGTGTAGAAAGAAGGAGGAAGATAAAAAAAGGCTGTTGCAATGGGCAGCCGACTTGTGTGGCGCCACCGGTCCGGCGGAACCGGACCGGTGGTTTAATGGAGTATTTTAACAGTGGGCAACAATAACCTGTTTAGTGCCTGCCATATCATTTACAAAATATAACATGTAAAGTAGTTCCAAAATAATTAATGAATAAAACATTCAGCTGACAATCAGGTCCTCAGTGTACTCTGTTTTAAAGTATTTATGATGTATGTATATATTTTATAGGCACATTTACAGAGTTGTTAAAGGTATACCCTCCTGTACTTGTATGTCATCTGTTGTGTATGTAAACCAGCTGTAGTAGTAAGATGGCGGCCGGTTTGGTCATGAGTTAGACCGGGGTGGCCACTGCCGGTTTCCGGTGGTGATGTCGCCCCTGGTATAAAGGTGTGGGCAGAAGAGGTTCTGCCTCTTTTGTCGGGGAACCACCTGGTCAGCAGGGCGGATGCCATAAGCCTGTTTATATACATTGACTATTTATGTAATAAAGCTCCGTAAAACTATAAACAACCGTGTGCTCATTTACCATCAGTTATGGACATAACATTTGGCGACGAGGTAAAAGCGGGAATGGATATCGTTTTGTGCTGAACTTCGGCCCATTTCTGGAGGCCGGGCACGCCGCCCGTGCCATGGCCTCACTGGTTCTCGTCTTTTACCAACTACCTCGTGGTCTTGGACTTCGGTGAGTGTGAGAGGCTCCGTGCGATGGTCAGTGTTAATCCTTATGTTGGGCACCGAGAAACAGAAAGTGTTGGACAGTCTGGATGGGAGCCGACAGTTTTCAACGGCGTGGTGGAATTAATGGCGCACCATTTTCGTGCTGGTGATAGCGTCACAGTCTGACGCATCCATTTTCGACAGCGCCGCCAGTGTCTGGGGGAGCTGGTATCAACGTTCGTGGCCAGGCTCCGCAGGCTGGCGAGGGGATGTGAGTTTGGACACCTAGAGGAAATGATTCGGGACCAGTTAGCGGAACACGTTCGCAGTGAAGCGCTACAGTCCAGGTTGTTGAAGTTCCCAGGAGAGTTGACGTTGACCACGGCTGTTGAGCTTGCCCAGCGTTTTGAGGCTGTGGAGATCATCGCAAGGGGCCTGCCTGATGAGGCTCTTCAGAGCGAAGATGATGCTCCGCACAAGGCACCCAAATTGGGACCCTAACGACAGTGACGCCGGAGGTGACTCGTATGCCACAGTAGTGAAGATATGGTCTGACCCTGGCACACCCCGTTGTTATGGGTGTGAGTCCCGTTCATCGCTATAAAGCCAGTGTGTGCCCAGCAGCAGGAAAGCGGTGTGGCAAGTGCGGTCTGCATGACCACTTCGCCAGGATGTGCAACAACTTCGTACGCAGGGGCCGTAGGAGATACCCATGTGCTGCGAAGAAGTCTCCCACCATTGTGCATACGGTCTCCCCAGCGACCACAGGGAGGATCGGACATCATGCTCGACGGTGTTGTGGTTCCGCTGTTGATTGACACTGGTGCTGTCATCTCAGTGTTGAACATGATGACCGTGAACAGTCTGTTTCCTCATTGTGCCATTTATCCACCAGAGAGAGACTATTATGGCTATGGACTGGATAGGCTGGCTGTGATGGGCTTTATGGAGGTACAAGCCCGTTATGGGTTTGCCGTGGTGCCCCAAGCCCGCTTTCATGTCACTGCTTCAGGCGTCAACATCATGGGGTGTAACCTATTTTCTAGCCTGGATTTTTCGGTTGCCAACGTGTAGGGTGAGGAATGGTCGGGCTGCGGACTGTGGAACCGGCCGACTTCGCCAACGGACGGCGTGGAGATGAGGGAATCGGACTGGTTGGACATGTGTCAAGAAGGAGAGCACATTCAGCGCTACGCGAGGATGCCATGGGTAGGACCCGATGCCGGTCTGTCTAATGCCCGAACTGGGGGCACGGACTGGCATGACGGGACCTCATGGGCAGTCTGTAAGGACGAGGCACCCACGCTGGATCCGGGAAGAGTAGGACGAGTGAGCAGATTGTTCCATCGCTCGGGAAATCAGTCAACCATGGATAACACAGACTGGGCCCAAGAGTCGACCGGACCGTTGGTGGAGACCAGTCAGACCCATCGTCATCGGAAGAAGAAGTCCACGGGCCCTCCCTGCAGGGCGGCGATTCTGGTGCGACTGAGGGTTGAGGCCCGGATGAGTGGAGAAAAAGGTTTGCGAGATGCAGCGCAACAGGAGAGGCGGGCTTCGAGTGGAGGCCGTACAGATCGACTGGTTTCTTGCGCTTGTCTGACCAGACCTGTTGGCACCCAAATGAGCTGCGCAAGGTGGGGAGACAGGATGACGCGGGAGGAACCCGGAGGTCAAGAGACAGAGGCGGTCGGGGGAAAAGACCCCGCCGGAGGACTGAGAGAATTATTTATTTGTCTGTGTCTTTTCTGCTCAGTCCGGTTATTTTATTTTCCCAGTTTTGTTTGTCTGTTACCAGTTGGTACCCTGCTGAAATTCAAAAAATGTGAGAGTATGAAAATTTTGGGAATTTGGGAAATATGAGCTCTTGGTATGGTAAATTTTTTGATTGTAATTATGGTTCTTATTTGTGTGATTTTGACCAGTGGGGCTCATCCATGTAAATTCATCTGAGTAAATTTATTTGAGTAAGTTATGTGCTGTTTTTGTCATTAGAAATTTTCTTAGGCTATTGTTTATGTTCCCGATTTGGGGTGGTGGGTGTACAGTATATCTGACCCTGTTAATTGGTTTACATACCTAACGGTTATAGAGTACCCAGTGTGTGGGGGTGTGTTGGGGGGGAGGCCGCCAGTAGCTAGTCTTTGTCTTTGTGTGATATATGTGGAGCTGTTCCGGGGTTATTTTGGTTTAATTTTGTTTTATTCTATTAGGTTTCACGGCTCAGTTTCTGTGTTCAGCGGCAGAATAATTCGCCTAGCCGTGTGGGTGGTGCCAGTAGTTTACCGGCCCCCCCCAATTAGTCGTGTGCATGATTGATCATTTATGTGTGTTGTAAATTATTGTGTTTTAGTGGCTGAGTCAGGATACAAATTTTTTTTGGGGGGGGATCTATTTGTGTGCTTGGCATTTTGTGAGGGGGGGGGGGGATGTTGTGTATGTAAACCTGCTGTATTAGTAAGATGGTGGCTGGGTTGGTCATGAGTTAGACCGGGGTGGCCACTGCCGGTTTCCGGCGGTGATGCCGCCCCTGGTATAAAGGTGTGGGCAGAAGAGGCTCTGCCTCTTTTGTCGGGGAGCCACCTGGTCAGCAGGGCAGATGCGTAAGCCTGTTTATATACAGTACATTGACTATTTATGTAATAAAGCTCCGTAAAACTATAAACAACCGTGTGCTCATTTACCATCAGTTATGGACATAACGTCATCTATTCTGGTTAAAGTACTGATTCAAGTTTTTATTCATGTAGGGGTAACAAGAGACAGACTGTAAAGTGTAAAAGTTAAAAGTACTTTCCCAGAAATGATTTTGTCCAGAGCTGATAGAATGTCATGTGGTACGTTGTCAGAAGAATATACTGTAAACTCATTATCATTTTTGAAGCTGGCAACTTGGAACATTTTCCACAGAAAAAGTGCATAGATTTAAAGTTTGTTGCTGCTTGTTCTTTAGAAAATGTGAAAAAAGTTGTCAAAAATATGAGGAAGTCCACAAATACCTGATATATTGTCCAATACCTGAAAAAATTAACTTAAATGCAATAATGCAGTACTTGTACTTTCACTTCCCACCACTACAATGTTATAGTGATTTGCATTGTTTGTCCTAAATAGCTTTACCTTTCAGGCATATGTTTGGTGTGAGGATAACAATTACTTAATGGAGAAGCAGAAAAACACTTAAGGAAAGAAAGCTTTTATTTACAAAATGTGCAAAAACTTAAAACTGCTACATAAGAAATACTAGAAAAGCACTCGGAGAGCGCAGACCTCCGCCAAGCGCCACAGTTCCCCCCCGTACAGTGTTTGTGTGTACGTTTTCAGATTCCTTGACCATGAAAACATATGACTAGCAATTGGATTCACAATGATAGGATTAGTGGTTCAGTAGTAAAAGCATTACCTCCTTGGCGGAGGTAATAAACTGAAGTGTTGGTGTTGTGTCCATCTCCTCCATGTGCAAAGTCCCAGGCTGCGAGCGTTTTCATAGATCACTGAAAGCAGCACTCAGGGCTTCAGTGACGGATGCAAATTGCGTAGACAGGTTGCCGTGGGTTTTATTGGGTTTGCGCTCCGCGGAAAAAAAGAGGATTTTGAATCTTCCCCGGCAGAGAGCTGGTTTTTGCGCAGCCCCTATGGCTGGCCGGGGAATTTCTGCCAAATAATCCGGTGGCGGACAGCTGCCCGTCTCAGTTTTTGCAGCGTAGTGCAAACACAGGCACGCTGGCGGGCCAGGGCCACCACTGTTTTGACGGATGCAAATTGGGTAGACAGGTTGGCGTGGGTTTTATTGGGTTTGCGCTCCGTGGAAAAAAAGAGGATTTGAAGCTTCCCCGGCAGAGAGCTGGTTTTTGCACAGTCCCTATGGCTAGCCAGGGAATTTGTGCCAAATAATCCGGCAGCGGACAGCTGCCCGTGTCAGCTTTTGCAGCGTGGCGCAAACACAGGCACGCTGGCGGGCCCTGCCCACCACAGTTTTCCGCGTGCTTTTGTACGTAAAACTTTGAAGAAGGCGGAGTTTGTGTTCGTCAGACACGACGACCAGCGCCCTCTATTGCCCCTGCACACATGTTGAAAATGGCCGTATGTCACAATGTTAAAGAATCCTTTAAAAAATTCCTGTATCCAGACGGTGATCCGGATCATCCCCAAAATTTAATCAGTTCTTCCTTGTACCATTTCCAACAACGCCTGAAAGTTTCATCGAAATCCGTCCAAAACTTTTTGAGTTATCTTGCTAACCAACAGACAGACAAACAAACAGACAGACAGACAGACAGACAGACAGACAAACCCCGGCAAAAACATAACCTCCTCCTGGCCTTCGGCCTGGCAGAGGTAATTATGTACACACAGCCAAAAATATCAATGCTGTGATAGTTACTTTGTTTGCAGTCTCTCAAGCACAGACACAGCGTGTCCCATCAGTCCGACAAAGGTATCACTACTGTCCTCCATCTTCTGGATGCTTTGCAGCAAAGATCAGCTGCTCCTCCCTCCTGCTCTGCTCCTGCTGTCTCTCATCTGACCTCTCCAGGTAGTCAAGAAGGAGGTCTATGTTTGTGTCCCACTTCTGTTTCCCTGTTTTAAAGTACAAAAATAAGCAATATAAAATAACCACACACTGAAAAATGCAGGAATTGTCAGTCCAAAATTGAATGTGTCTATTCAACATCCATTTACTGTTAGTGGCATCACAACATTCAGTTCAAGTGTATAATTAATTTAATTCACTCCCTCCTTTGTGTGAATGGGTCATGATCTGAACATATATTACCTAATCTGGTCTGATGAGAATAGGAAGAGCAGGAGGAGGACAAGCTTGGTGCTGGTGAAGGTGAGCTGGACACCACAGGTCTGGGTGGTTCTCCCTCATCATCCAGCTGTGATAAATCTGTAAATACAAAAAAGTGTTTTAGTTTGTGCAGTGTCCAACTTAAGCCTCCAGGCAATTTTATTCAATATCAATATTAGCAAAGCTTACATGTCTGATTATGGAACAGAAGAATAGGAATAGAAGAGGCTTCATTGTCACTGTGCAGCTGTACAGTACAATGACATTGTAGGAGGAAAAAGCAATTCGACAAAACAACCCAAGCTAACGGACTTCCACTCTCAAGGCGAGGCAGGGAAAACTCCAGAGACTATGGCGGAGGATGGAGCCAGCGGCGAAGCGGGAACTGCTGAAGAGGGGACAAACGCAGTGCTTACTGCGATCAACTCCATGAGAACAGAGTTTTCGTCTAAATTTGATGGAATTATAGCAGCGATAGAAGGAATGAGAAAGGAAATAAGCGACTGTATGGAACGAGTATCGCAGGCGGAGCTCCGAATTTCAAGCGCTGAAGATGACATCACCAGCTTACAATCAAAGTTGCAAACACTGGAATTAAATTGGAAACATCTGGAAGATAACGTCCTGGACTTGGAATCCCGCTCGCGACGGAATAATTTGAGGCTGGTCAGCCTCCCGGGGGGAGCCGAGGGACGGGACTCATGTTCCTTTTTGGAAAAATGGATTCCAGAAGCGCTGAACAACGCGGACCTGCAGTCATCGGTCGTCTTAGAGAGCACTCACCGAATCGGCCCACCGAGAGATAATAAGACACCACCGAGAACGCTGATTATGAAGTTCCTCAACTACAGGGACAAGATGACGGTCACCAGCGCGGCGCGAGCTAAAGGGGAAATTAAATACCAGGATCAACAGGTGTGGTTCTACCCAGACTTCGCCACAGGAATTCAACAATTAAGGAGGCAGTTCGACCCCGCCCGCAAAGAGCTGCACAACCTCGGGATTCGTCACGGAGTGATTCATCCGGCAAGAATGCTGGTCACATATAAAGGGAGAACTCACATCTTCAAGACCCCTCAAGAGGCGCAGGAGCTCATTAAGCAGATTCAAAAGGAAACTGGTGGGAGCTAAGCATGAACATGAAAAAAGGTAGAACATTTAAACATTTGTACAGGCATCTGATTGATCTGAAACATATAATAAGTCTACAAAATACAGACTGTATTTAAAAAAAAGAGCTATGATGTACAAAGTTGCTATAAAACTTTGAAGTTATGTTGAAAAAACTACAGAAGAGAGCTAATGTCATAAAAATAGTAGTAGAGTCAGGGTGATTGAGAGGAGAAAGAGAGAGTGGTTTGACTGATCCTCGCAGGTGTGGAACAGTCACTAGCTATAACGGGAGACGGAATTTTTTTTGATTTTGGGGGGATAACCACGAATGTGGGGAAGGGGAATTTGTTTTTGTTTTTGTTTGGTTTGTAGGATGAATGTTCTATCATCCATGTTTTTGCTTCTCTGTATGAGCATGTTCATATTGCAAGGTAATCTCAAACTCCTTATTGATCATAGATCAAAGCGTTAATCTTAATTTAACTTCATGGAATTGCAGAGGTCTACAAAATCTAAAAAAACTTAAACAAGTTATGAATAAAATAAAAGACATAGATTCAAAAATTGTATTTTTACAAGAAACTCATCTAATAGAGGAGGATGTAAAAAGAATTAGGAGAAGATGGCAAGGTAACGTGTTCACCTCATCATTTTCATCCCGAGCTAGGGGAGTTATGATTCTCATACACAAAACAGTCCCATTTCAAGTGAAAAATGTAATTGGAGACAAATTTGGAAGATATCTAATCATCCAAGGATCTTTGTTATTAGAAAATAAAAATCTGGTGAACTTATATGGCCCCAATATTGATGATCAAAACTTCTTTGTTAATTTATTCCTTACTTTATCATCACTTACAGGGCAACATATAATAGCAGGGGATTTTAATTGTACATTAAATCCCAGTATAGATAGATCAACAGGACTGGACTGTACGCACAATGGATGTAGGATGACTATTAATCATTTTATGAAAGAATTGAGATTGCTAGATATATGGAGAGAAATGAAACCACAAGTCAAAGCCTATTCTTGTTATTCTAATACCTATAAGACATTCTCACGTATTGACTACTTTTTGATCTCTACAGAATTAAGGTCCAAGATTCAAAATTGTTTCTATGATAACATTGTGATCTCTGATCATGCACCCTGCTGTCTAATATATGGAGATAAAAAAATTGACAAAGGATCCAGGTAGGTGGCATTTTCAGCATAAATGGCTTCAGGATGAGGAATTTGTTAAGTACATAGAAAAACAGATAGATGAGTTCTTTGATATTAATACTACACAAACAACGGCATGTATAAAGTGGGAGGTTTTCAAAGCTTTTATTAGGGGGCATATTATTAGTTATACAGGTTCAAAATCTAAGAAGACTCGAGAGGAGAGAGTCCACTTGGAACGTAAAATAAAAATTCTTCAAGAAAAGGTGTATGCAGGAAGTAACCCACAGTTAGAGAACGAATTACTGATTCTGAGAGCTGAATATGATAAAAAATCAGTGAATAGAGCTGCCTCGAGTCTTCTAAGATTGAAGCAAACTTTTTATGAACAAGGTGAAAAATCAGGAAAATTATTGGCATGGCAGATTAAACAATTAGGATTTAAAACACCAATTACCAGTATTATAAGTAACGGACAGATACTTATACCTTATATACCTTGGAACCTTGGTTCCAAGGTTGTCATAGCCAGGAGTGGCACTGGGGTTAAGCTCCCAGTGCTCATAAAATGCTCCTTATGGCATGCGTCTCGAAAAGCCTCTGACAACTAAGTCCAACTCCTAGCCTGCCCATGTGGTTTAGTCTCTAAGCCCGGCGGAACTGCTTTTACTAATAGGAGAAGGGGCGAGGGCGGATCTCTGGCGCCTTAAAACCAGATGCTTCGGGTAGATGGTGGCTCGTCAACCTGGGAAGGTAGTCCATCTAGGGGAAGGTAAACCCTGATTTCAAACCTCCGCTGCCTTGCGGCATACCCGGTCACGGGAAAGGCTTCGGGAGTCAACCCTGAGGAAAAATCCGGAGTCGGAGCCCCTAAGGCAGTTCTATGTTGTGCTCAACATCGTTCTGGCAGCTCCTGCAACGGCGCTGGTGCCAAACTGTAGCAGCCCTGCTGTTCCTTTGGATTCATCAGTGACGTGGAGAGGGGGGACATGCTGCATGGGCAACATCTTGTCCTCCATATCTCCCTGCCCAGGCTTTTTTTTTTTTTTTTGTTACTTATTTGTACCCGTAGGTAGATTTGGTTTGCAGTCTGGTGACAAGCCACTGGCTGCTGGTCGCTGCGTGCGCGAGCGCCCTAAACCTACATGTTTTTGGTGTGCGGGAGGAAACCGGAGAAATCCCGGAGTAAACCCGCGCAACACGGGGAGAACATGCAAACTCCACACAGCTCACTGTTGGTCGGGGGCTGGGATTGAACCCACGATCTCATGATCCCCGCGATCCCCCGGCCGAGGGTAAAACTGTGCTGCCACAGTGCTTAACCACTGCGCCACCGTGCAGCCCTTGCAGCCTACCCATTGGTAGGCTTGAATCCTACCAATGCCAACGCTGGAAGGTAGAACACCGGATCACTGGAGAGGACACTCCAGCTTCGCCTTTGGCATAGAAAAAACACGGGGAATGACAGTTACCGGTTATAAGCCACCACTCAATTGGCATAGAGCGCGGCGCCAGGGGTTGTTCCCAACGGTGGGAGGGATCATCGGATCTCACTGGACAGCTACCGCCTGCCTCAAGCTGAGCAGCCCCCAGCCAATAAGGTGTTGTCCCACCACAGCTTGCTTTCCTCATTGGGTGCATGGGGATGAGGAGAAGTCCGAACAGCAGGCTGAGAACCTTCGCACCAGGCAAGACAATAAAACAAAAGAGACCAACTCTAAAACTGGGAACTTGGAACGTCCGCACTATGATGACAGGACTCGCTGCTAACCTCAAGGACATCAATGACACCAGGAAGACGGCCATCATCAATAATGAGCTGAAGAGACTGGGAGTGGATATCGCCACTCTCCAGGAAACATGGTTGGCTGATGCAGGCACACTAAGAGAGAAGGACTACACGTTCTACTGGCAGGGAAAGGGCAGTGACGAACACAGGGAACACGGAGTGGGCTTCGCAGTGAAGAACACCTTGCTGAAGATGGTGGAACTGGGCAGCACTGGCCCTGCACGACTCCTTACCCTCCGCCTGAACACCACTCAAGGCCTAGTCACCCTCGTCAGTGTGTATGCCCCAACACTGACAGCCACACCAGAGGCAAAAGACGAGTTCTACGAGAATCTCGCAACAACTGTCAGGACCATCCCCAACTCTGAACAACTCATTCTCCTTGGAGACTTCAATGCCAGAGTGGGTGCTGACCACGACTCCTGGCCCTCCTGTCTTGGACCTTTTGGCGTGGGAAGAATGAACGACAACGGAAAGCGGCTGCTCGAGTTCTGCACATATCACGATCTGTGCATCACAAACTCGTTCTTCAAGACCAAGCCCCAACACAAGGTTTCCTGGCAACATCCGCGCTCAAAGCACTGGCACCAGCTGGACTTGATCCTGACCAGGCGCACCTCACTGAAGAATGTGCTAATCACCCGTTCGTTCCAGAGTGCAGATTGCGACACAGACCATTCATTGGTGTGTTGCAAGGTCAAGCTGCAGCTGAAGAAATTCCATTGTGCTAGACAGCCTGGAAAGGCACGGATTGACACCAGCAAGATGGCTCAACCAGAACTTGTTGAGCAGTTTGCCTCCACCTTTGAGAAAGAACTTGGTGTACCACAAGAAGGAGAATCTGCAAAGCAGAAGTGGGAAGAGCTGCGAAACACCATCCACCGCACAGCCTTGGCTACCTTTGGAAGGAAGACCTCGAAGTCACAGGACTGGTTTGATGCCAAGTTGACCGAGATGACCCCCGTCATTGAAGCCAAGCGCTCAGCACTTGCTGAGTACAAGAAGTATCCAAACGAGAAGAATCTCCAGATTCTCAGGGCTGCGAGAAGCAAAGTTCAGCAGACTGCTCGGCGCTGTGCCAACGAGTACTGGACTCAGCTCAGCCAAGACATTCAAACCGCTGCCATAACAGGGAACATTAGTGGTATGTACGATGGCATCAAGAAAGCACTTGGTCCGGCTCAGAGCAAGACGGCCCCCCTCAAATCCTCCACTGGGGTGATGATCACAGAAAAGAACAAGCAGATGGGAGAGATGGTGGAACACTACTCCGACCTCTACTCCAGAGAGAACACCGTGACACCGTCAGCCCTTGATTGCATCGACTGCCTGCCATCCATGGACAAAACTTGACGCCGAGCCAACCATCGACGAGTCAGGCAAGGCATTGATAGCTTGGCCACTGGCAAGGCACCCCGGCCAACAACGGCATACCCCCCTGACCTGATCATGCACTGCAAGACCAGCCTACTTGCTGCCCATTGCATGACGTTCACTGCCAGTGTTGGAAGGAAGGTGCCTACCACTGGACATGAGGGACGCCAAGATCATCACCCTCTACAAAAACAAAGGGGAGAGAAGCGACTGCAACAACTACAGGGGCATCTCCTTCCTCAGCGTTGTTGGTAAAGTCTACGCACAAGTTGTTCTCGTTCGCCTACAGAAGCTTGCCGAATGTGTCTACCCCGAGTCTCAGTGTGGCTTCCGCGCTGCGCGATCGACGGTAGACATGATATTCTCCATCCGCCAACTCCAGGAGAAATGCAGAGAACAGAACATGCCCCTGTACGTCGCCTTCATCGACCTCACCAAAGCGTTCGATTTGGTCAGCAGAGAGGGGCCTTTTCAAGATCCTGCCAAAGATTGGATGCCCACCAAAGTTGCAAAGCCTCATCGAATCGTTTCACCACACCAACATGCAGGGATAGTGCAGCACGATGGCAACGTCTCAGAGCCATTCAACATACGCAGCAGAGTGAAACAGGGCTGTGTACTTGCGCCAACCCTCTTTGGGATTTTCTTTGCTATGCTCCTGAGGCATGCCTTCAGCACAGCAACAGAGGGAATCTACCTGCACACAAGATCTGACGGCAGGCTTTTCAACCTCGCCTGCCTGAAAGCCAGAACCAAAGTACACGAGGCTCTAATCAGAGACATGCTGTTCGCAGACGACGCTGCAGTCACAATCCACACACAGCAGGAGCTTCAGACCCAGATGGACCGCTTCTCCCAGGCATGCAAGGACTTCGGGCTTACCATCAGCCTGAAGAAGACTAACGTCTTGGCGCAAGGCACGGAAGCACCACCAACCATCACCATCGATGACTACGAGCTGGAGGTCGTGAATCAGTTCACGTACCTGGGGTGCACGATCAGCAACAACCTCTCCCTTGATACAGAGGTCAACAAGAGGATTGGAAAATCAGCCTTCACACTCGCTCGCCTCACCACACGAGTGTGGGAGAATCCCAAACTCTCTGTCAAGACGAAGATGGGCAGTGTACAAACGCCTGCATCATCAGCACACTGCTCTATGGGAGTGAGACATGGACAACATACGCCCGGCAGGAAAGAGACTGAACTCCTTCCACTTGCACTGTATTCGCCACATCCTGGACATATCCTGGCAGGACAAAGTGCCCAACACAGAAGTTCTGTCCTGCGCCGGCCTTCCCTCCATGTTCACTCTACTCAGGCAGCGCAGGCTCCGCTGGCTAGGCCACGTTCACCGTATGGAGGATGGCAGAATCCCCAAAGACGTCCTCTGGAGAACTGGCAACTGGCAGGAGAGACGTTGGCCGCCCACAGCTGCGCTTTAGAGATGTCTGCAAGAGAGACATGAAGGAACTGGAGATCAACACAGAGCGCTGGGAGGACCTTGCAATGGACCGCTCCAAATGGAGAGGCACCCTGACCAGACAGCTCAAGGCGGGTGAAGAGAGACTGACTGCTGCAGCAGATGAAAAAAGGGACCCGCAGGAAGAACCGCCACAGACCCAGCAGCACGGAGACCACCCACAAGTGCGACCTGTATGACAGGGACTGCCATTCGCGCATCGGCCTGTTCAGCCACAGGCGGTGCTGTTCCAGCAGAGTAGACGTTTAGGATTCTCTTCCATGGTCATCATAGACCGACGGAGGCCGACGAAGTAACGGACAGGTAGTTATAGATCCTTTAGAAATTAATAGTGCCTTTAGAGATTATTATGAAAAACTATATGATACAAAAAATGAAACTGACTTAACAAAACTAAATGGGTTTTTGGGTGGATTATCTATACCATGTATCCAAATGAAAATTTGGAGATACTGGAGTCTAAAATTAGTCAAGAAGAAGTTGGGCAAAGCCATTGATAATATGAAATCAGGAAAAAGGCAGGACAGATGGTCTTCCAGTTGACCTCTATAAAAAATTTACGATATAATTAATAAAACCACTTTTGGAAATGGTTTTAGAAGCATTTCAAAATGGTAATTTACCACCATACATGAATAATGCCTTAATTTATACTGTTGCCCAAAACCAGGTAAACCCCCTAATAAATGTGAAAAACATGAGACCAATAAGCCTATTAAATGCTGATCTTAAAATAATCTGTAAAATTTTTAGTAAAACGACTACAAGAAATATTACCAAATATTATTAACAGAGATCAGAATGGCTTTATAATGGGAAGACAAGGCTTCATAATGTCAGAAGACTGTTTAATATTATTTATTCAATAAAGAAGCACTGGATACAGCTCTCCTATCATTGGACGCCGAAAAGGCCTTTTGATAGGGTCGAATGGCCCTATCTTTTTGAAGTCCTACAAAGATTTGGACTTGGAAATAATTTCATAAAATGGGTCCAGATAATATACAATAATGCTACAGCAGAAATCCTAACAAACAGCAATATCTCAAAATCAATAAAAATCAATAGAGGATGTCGACAAGGCTGTCCACTTTCACCTTTACTGTTTACTATGGCAATTGAACCTTTAGTGATGGCAGTACATTTACATCCACAAATATATGGAATTAAAGTAGGACCAACAGAACATAAGATCTCCCTGTATGCCGATGACATAATTTTGTTTATGTCGAATTTTAAAAAATCAATTCCGACTTTGTTAAATTTAATAAAGAACTTTGGGGAAATATCAGGATATAAAATAAATAAAACAAAATCTTCAATATTAATGCTAAATGAGACCCAGAGAAATCACCCAGCTCCTGAGGTAAATCAATTCAATGTTGTAAATCAGTTTAAATATTTAGGAATTCAATTTTTGCCTAAGCTAGAATCAGTCGCCAATGCCAACTATGAAGCCTTAATGACAGATATTAATGAGTTACTTCAGAGGTGGATGCCACTACCAATGTCGATGATCGGGAGAATTAATATACTTAAAAGTAATATCTTACCAAAAATACTTTATTTATTTCAAAACATTCCTTTACCACCACCTTCAGGTCTATTCTCAAAAATTAAAAAAAAAGTTAGTGGAATTTATATGGAACAATAGGAAGGCTAGATTACATTTGTCCTTACTATATTTACCATTTGATCGTGGAGGTCTGAAATGTCCAAACTTTATGTTTTATTACTGGTCAGCACAACTGAGGTCTATGACATATTATTTTTCATCAAATGATCCTACTCACTGGACTGAAATGGAATCATACAATTTACCTTTACTTCTTCCCTTATTCATATACTCAGACTCGGCTAAAAAATTACAGAAACAAGTTAAAAATCCAATTGTAAAGCACATGATCAAAATATGGTGTGAAACCAAAAAATATTTAAAAGAACCATACTGTCACAATTTAGCCCAATATGGGGAAATCAATATTTACACCAGGGAGAGCAGATGCTGTATTAAAGTATGGAATTTAAAAGGGATTCAAAAGATTCAAGACTTATATTTGTCACGTTCAGATAACATAATGTCTTTTGAAGAACTGAAGATTAAATTCAATCTTAATAGAACACATTTTTTTAAATATCTTCAGCTTAGAAATTTTATTCGATCAAATCAAAATAATGCTCTCACCCGACCTACTTATTCATCCTTGGGAAAAATTTTGACCAAAGATAGTAAGAGAAAGGGTATTATTTCAGAGTTTTATAACTCATTGACACTATTCTCAAGTGAAAACTCACAGAAAAGACTGAATTATTGGAAAGAAGGCCTGCAAATTGAAATTTCAGAGGAACAATGGGAAATGGCTTGTGCAGAAGCTCAAACCAAATCAATAAATGTACGTCTTAAACTGATACATTTTAAATGGTTAATGCGGATGTATGTTACACCAGTGGAGTTATGGAAAGTAAAGGAACTCTATTTCACTGTTTATGGGAATGTAGAAAAATCAGAATGTTTTGGGAAGAGGTGAGGGTAACAATTGAAAAAATAATTTCAAAACAATTCACATTGAACCCTAAACTGTTTTTGTTGGGTCTGTATCCAGAAAAACATAACTTTCATAAGAGTGAAAGAACATTCATAGACCTCGGTTTGCTTAATGCCAAAAAATGTATTGCACTACTGTGGAAAAAGACTCATAGACCAGATGTGACTCAGTGGTTAAGACAGATGTTAACAAACCTTCCACTAGAGAGAATAACATATATACTGAAAATAAAGGAAGGTGTGTTTGAGAATATATGGAGACCTTTCATTGATTATGTAAAGAAATTAAACATAACTTCTGAAGAAGAAGGTGAATGATATGTGTGGACCCTGCAAATTCCAAACTGGTGAATGTATATTATGTATTCTTATGTAATAGATTACCTAGACTAAACAGAGGAGCATTGTTGTTGATTTGTTTTTGTTAATGGTTGTTGTTGTTTTTAATACTTTTTTTTATTAGTGTATTTTTTTTAATTTTTAAATTACTTTAGTGTTAGTGTTTGACTGTTTGTGCCATGTTTTTTTTAAAAAAAGGTTCAATAAAAAATATTGTGGAAAAAAAAAAGACGACGTTACTAGTGTCTGGTAGAAAAATCTCCCATAACACAATGCAAGGCACCCATTCATACACAGTATTGATACCACAAAAAGCGTATTTTGCGCTGGATGTCTTTATAAAAAAAAAAGTTCTGTAAGACGCTAAGATTTTTGTTCTCGTTTTCTCTCAAATGAGCATTTCAAGATATATGGCGACGCCATTAACGTCATTTAAGACAACAATAAACAGTACTGATACTGAACAAACAGCGTATTTTGCACTGGATATCTAACAAAGTATTCTGTAAGACGCTAAGATTTTTGTTCTAGTTTCTCAAACGCGCATTTTTTTATGGTGAGGAGAAATGTTCGTGGTAAAAACACTGTTAGCTTGATAGCATAGCTAACCAAAAATAGTACAGCCACAAGAGGGAGTAAGAAAATATCCGCACTTTGGCCGTTTCATATCAATACAAGCGATATACATTTGTCAGCAGAGTCGGCCTGTTCATTTCTTTATGGCGAGGAGAAATGTTTGGTTGTAGTAAAAGTACTGTTAGCTTGTTAGCATAGCTAACAGAAAATATTATAGCATTTTATTATACTATATATATCCGAACTTTGGCTGTTACATATCAATACAAGTGGATATATATGTATATATATTCGTTAACTTTTGGCATTTGAAGACAATACACTTACCAGTGTGCTTTGAGCAGTTTGTTGTACGGTCTAACCAACAGAGTTACGATGGTCCGGCTGGCCTGTCCCCCAAAACAGTTCATCAGATGAGTGGCCTCCTCCAGCTTATCTTGTACTTCTGCTCATGTCCATAGAACCAAGAAATGTGTCTCCTCTTCGCTCCAAATCCGTTTGGTTTTGGAATCCATCGCTTGCTCTGCTGTTTGGAATGCAACATGGCGGTCAGTAATGTTTTGAAGCTGGTCAGTTAACCACGCCTATGGCTGTGAACATAACCAATGTAAACTGATGCTGCCGCTGGCCCAGCTAGGAGTTGGGGCCACGATAGCCACACTTTTGAGAGCCTGGGAATGGTGTTTCAGGGGGTGGAAAACCAAAGAACTGGTGCCATTCAGGCTCTGGCTCCAGTTAAGCACTGGAACTGTTTTGGTGGAAAAGGCAAAACTGTGGTTCACTGGAATCCCAAAGCTTTAGAAATGGCTTTATAACCTTTTCCAGACTGACACATCTCAATTACTTTGTTTCTCATTTGTTCCTGAATTTCTCTGATAATGTCTAGCTTTTGAGGATCCTTTGGTCCACTTCACTTTGTCAGGCAGGTCCTATTTAAGTGATTTCTTGATTGAGAACAGGTGTGGCAGTAATCAAGCCTGGGTGTGGCTAGAGAAAGTGAACTCAGCTTTCCAAAGATGTGATAAACCACAGTTAATTTATGTTTTCACAGAGGGGGCAATCACTTTTTCACACAGGTCCATGTAGGTTTGGATTTATTTATTTTTTTACCCTTAATAATAAACACATTCATTTAAAAACTGCATTTTGTGTTTACTTGTGTTATCTTTGTCTAATATTTAAATTTGTTTGATGATCTGTAACATTTAAGTGTGATAAACATACAAAAAATGAGAAATCAGGAAGGGGGCAAGCTCTTTTTCACACCACTGTATGTCTAGTAAAACCATGACTACAACTACACAACCTTTGCACTGTAAGGTGGTGATTTTTTTTTTTTTGATTTTTTTTTTTTTTACTTATTTTGTACCCGTAGGTAGATTTGTTTTGCAGTCTGGTGACAAGCCACCAGCTGCCGGTCGCTGCGTGCGCAAGCGCCCCTTAACTCCTTAACCTGCATGTTTTTGGCATGTGGGAGGAAACCAGAGAAATCCCGGAGTAAACCCACGCAAACACGGGGAGAACATGCAAACTCCACACAGATCACTGTTGGCCGGCGGCAGGGATCGAACCCACAATCTCATTATCCCCGCGATCCCCCGGCCGGGGGTAAAACTGTGCTGTCACAGTGCTAACCACTGCGCCACCGTGCAGCCAAGATTTATCTAGATGTGCAGACAATTAGGGATCGCATAGCTGTAGAAACAGGATATGTAGATCAAAATGAATGGTTGACGTGGGTCCAATATTCAGTCCGCACAGTAATATAGGATCAGGCTGACTGTTATGCTTGTGCAGCTGCAAGACCAGGATTGGCCACAGTGCCGTTCCCACTGGACCCCAATGACGATCCACAAGAATTCAATTGTCTGATCAGCCTGTTTTCAACATCTAAGTCCCAAGAAAATTGTGCTGCCATGCATAACCATTTCCCACCAATAGAGACAATGACTCCTCCACCATTTCAGCCTTACAAGGGAAATTATACCTGTTTTGTACATAAGAAAGACAGTCTGAATGTGGGAACTCTGACTTACTGTGCTAACACATTAGCTGTAAATAACACAAGTTATTCTGAGATGCAAGATATGTCCCAGCCTAGATCAGAGGTGTGGTTTTGGTGTGGCCAAATGAGGATATGGCCCATATTTCCTAAGAATTGGAAGGGAACATGTGCCCCCAATTCAATTAGTAATGCCATTCAGTATTCTCCCATTGGGCCCCCTAGCTAATACCAGGATTGGCAGATCCTGGTAAAGAGAGATCAGAGCTAAAAGAAGTACACTTGCAGTTATGGACGATACATTGGGTAGTGTTACACCATGGATAGATTCCACAGGAAGAGTCAGGGGCATTCCGGAGGAGTTTAAGGGCCAAAATTATAAGGCAGCATTGTTCACTCACTTTATTCCATAGTACCAATGGCAAAGAAACCAGTTGTGTCCTGTCTGAATGACTATCGTCCTGTTGCACTGACACCAATTGTGATGAAGTGTTTTGAACGGCTTGTCAAACCACACATCACAGCCTGCCTCCCTGCATCACATGACCCGCTCCAGTTTGCATATCGTTCAAACCGCTCCACGGAGGATGCTATAGTCACCACCCTGCACTCTGTCATCACCCACCTGGATCAGAAAGACACCTATGCCAGATTCCTGTACATTGATTTCAGTTCAGCATTCAACACCATTATTCCCCAGAGACTGATGAAGAAATTACTCCCTCTTGGTCTGAACACCGCCACATGTCTCTGGATCCTGGATTTCCTGACTGAGAGACCACAGTCTGTCCGGGTTGGAAATAACACCTCCAACTCTATCACGCTGAGCACCGGATCCCCTCAAGGCTGCATACTCAGTCCACTGTTGTTTACACTTCTATAACATGACTATGTATCAAGACACGAGGGGAACCAGATTATTAAATTTGCAGACGACACCACGGTGGTGGGACTTATTCAGAGGGATGAGGAATCAATGTACAGGGAAGAAGTTAAAGACCTGGAGGGCTGGTACAGGGAGAACAATCTGGTGCTCAACGTGGACAAAATGAAGGAGATGATTATCAACTTCCAGCGGTCACTGCCTGAACACGTCCCACACAGCATCGGCGGCCGTTTAGTGGAGAGAGTGGAGAACATCAAGTTCCTCAGAGTGCAGATCTCGCAGGACCTGACCTGGAGCAAGAATTCCTTGGGGATCAGAAAGCGGGCCCAGTAGAGACTGCACTTCTTGAGGAAACTCAAACAGGCCTCTCTCCCCATCTGCATCCTCAGGACCTTCTACAGAGGTGTGGTGGAGAGTGTTCTGACGTACTGCATTGCAACATGGTACTCCAGCTGCAGTATGTCAGACAAAAAAGCCCTGCAGAGGATAGTTAAGGGAGCTGAGAGGGTAATTGGAGTTTCCCTCCCCTCTGTCCAAGAACTTTTTCAGAATCGTTGTAGGAGCATGGCACTGAACATTGTCAAGGACCGTTCTCACCCTCTGCATAAACACTTTGAACTTCTGCCATCTGCAAACGATTCCAGAGCATCAGAGGCAGAACCACCAGACTGATTAACAGCTTCCTTCCACAAGCTGTTAGGATACTGAACAGTTGATCCGGAAACTCTCATACATACTACCGCACCTATGGACATTATGTATATTATTTGTATATTATAGTTCTGGTTAGTTTTTCAAGTATGTCTCAGGGAAGTGTGAATGGCTGTGTTGGGGTAGGGGGTGAGGGTGTGTGTGAGTGTGTCTTAAATTATGTTCTTTTTACTTATATGGATGCCGACAGAAATGCAATTTCATCTTGCCTGCACTACTGTTGTATGTACAGCAATATGACAATAAAGGTCGATTTGATTTGATTTTTGATTTGATCATTCCTGTCATGGAAGGGGTTGATGTCTCAACCTGTCTCATGACCATTATGCCTGCTGCGGAAGCCGCAGCAGACTTAGCACCAGAGCTGGACCCTAGAAGCCGGGCCCAGGACATCCTTACCAAGTTCATTGGAGTCCTGGATGGCAGTGGAGCTCGAGCTCAGGCAAGTGCTCTCCTTCTTCTTTCTCTTTTCTATATCGGAGCATTTTTGCCTGGCTCTAGGTGAGGAGAGCCAGCTGCAGCTGAACGCTGCACCTGAGCTCGCCTCGCCGGGCTCCGCCACTGCCGGCCACCCTGACCCTTCCTTCTCCTTGTCTAAGTCCTCTTCCAGGGTAGTCGGGGAGAGTCCATCGGCACCGGATGAGTCCGTGGATCCAGGCTCGCCGCTGGAGGTCACCGAGGGTCCAGGTCTGCCTCCAGAGGACATTGTGGTTCCAGTTCCTCCCGCCGAGGTTATCAGGGGCTCTCTTCCTTCACCCTCACTTGGGGCCCCCTTGATTGACCGCATCCTGGGTCTGATGCTCACGGGGGTTGGCTGGCCCACAGTCAGGACGGCATTGGGGTCAGTAGTGGCCCAGCCGGGTCCCACCGTGGGTGCAGCAGGGGCCCAGCTGGGTTCCTCCATGGGTGCAACCATGGTCCGGTCGGGGTCCACCGTGGGTGCAGCAGAGGCCCAGCCAGGTTCCACCGTGGGTGCAACCATGGCCCAGTCGGGGTCCTCCATGGGTGCAACGCAGGCCCAACCAGGGCTCACCACGGGAGCAATGAGGTCCCAGGCCAGGACCACCACTGGCGCAACTTTGTCCCAGGCCAGGACCACTGCGGGTCCAGCCAAGGCCCAGCTGGGTACACCGTGGGTGCGGCCGTGCTCCAGTCCCAAGCCAGGACCACAGAGGGTGTAGCCGGCCAGTCTGAGGTCACTAGGGTCTCCTCTTCCCTTTCAGAGGCCTTGTGGGTATTCCTTCTTCTTCTGCTGGGCACTGTCGTGGTCCATCTTCCTCCACCACCAATAACCGCAGGGGTCCCCCTTCCTCTGTCCGGCCACCTGCCTCTCAGCCTTCCGGTGGGTAGGCCACCACCTCGTCCACCCCTCCAGTCCTGGTGGCTCAACTATGCGGGCTGGCCACCCGAAGGACTGGGTCTTTGGGTCAGGTGGCCCATTTTTTCTGGCAGGCTGCCTGATGCTGTACTGCAGCCACTTGCTGGCCCTGTGACTTTGGCTGGCCCCCTGAACTTTGGGACTCTTGGGTCTTGGGGGGGGGCTTAGTCCTAGGTTTGGGGTTGGGTGTTTTTGTGTTTTGCTTTGTTATGTGGTGTTTTATTCTCTGTTTGTTTATTCCCTTCTGACCTGGCTTCCCCCACCTCCCGCCATGGTTTGCTTGATTGTTCTCTGGGTGGGGGGTGGGGGAGGTGGGGGGGCAGGTTTTCTTTTTTGTTTTGATGGTACGGTGAGTGTCTGGTACCTACCCCTGGGGGGGGGGGGTGTCTGTCATGGACAGGGTTGATGTCTCAACGCCGTTCCATGATTTGTGGCTGTAGTTTTCCTGATCATTGCTTTCTTAATTCTCAGCTGGCAGGTTTTAAGAGCCTCTGTGTCCTGGGCTCCCTGCCAGTCTACAGCCATGCCTACTCCTCTCCCTGCCAGGCATTCACCAGCTGTTTGCCATCACTTTTTGTGTTTTCACACATGCACGCACTCATGCTTCACTCAGCACATGCACACACACACACACACATTCATTCTTACTCACATACGCAGACATGCATTCATGCACCGGCTGCCACTGCACACCTGCATCCACTAGTCACTCATTAAGTACACGGTGTATTTATGGGTGACAGTGTGAGCACTCAGTGTGGCGGCGTTAGTCAACATTCGATGTTCTGGCTCACTCACAATTGGTTTCTCCTCTTTTTGGACTTTTGATGGCGTTGTTGTTTCCAGAGCCTAATTGCGCACCAACCCTCATGTAAGTCTTCCTCCTCCTTATTATTAGCCCTTCCTCTCCGCTGCCCAATTCCGTCTGGGAGCACGTGGGGCTTGCAAATGGAGTTCGTTAGCTGGTCATCGTAATCTTTATTAATTTTGGACTGTACTCACTGGACACTTTGTATGTTTTTCTGTTTAATAAACACGTTCACTTCACCAGCGGTTGGGCTCAGATCCTTTCACCTGCTCACTGCGGTGCACGTACATGGCAATTCCTTGGGTTGGACAGGTAATAGAAGCATTAAAATGCAATCTTGGATCGAGTATGTTTTTTATAACCAGCAGCAAATGTTTAACTTCCCAGTGGATGCCCTTAAAGGAGTTCATGAACAACTGAAGGCAACATCTCTCATGACATATCAAAATTGCATTGCTCTAGACATGCTCCTGGCAGAGTCTGGGAGAGTGTGTCAGA
Organism: Pholidichthys leucotaenia; assembly: GCA_020510985.1. Classification (NCBI taxonomy): domain Eukaryota; kingdom Metazoa; phylum Chordata; class Actinopteri; order Cichliformes; family Pholidichthyidae; genus Pholidichthys; species Pholidichthys leucotaenia. Next base: position 441,408,033 of record CM035838.1, read on the forward strand.
TTTTTGGCTCTATGTGCTGTACTTTTATCCCTAACCACACAAGTTCAGATGGAAGTATTACACGTGCTATAGAGGCTCTGGAAGGCCTATGTACTGAATTTGGTCAAAATACCAGATATGAACCTGATGCATTTACATCTTGGCCCCAATCCATCTTTGGACGTTGGGCGGGTGTGATACGTTCAGTAATCCTGATTGTAGTCATCTCACTAGCAGTGATACTTGTGATGGGGTGTTGCTGCATCCCCTGCTTGAGAGAACATTGCTGGAAAGATGCATAATCACAGCCCTAACCAAAGAGCCAGTCCAGAGGATGATAACTCAAGTCCACTCCCAAGAGGAGAAAAAGTCCCTTCTCCACAACAAGAACCAGTGTTCATCTGAGAATGATAGTGATGAAGGAGAGACTATTGTTTAAATTGTATATATATATATATATATATATTGTGTCTTTCTGCTATTTTACTATCCTTTCTAACTACACAATACATCCAACACTACACACATGTATATACTTACTGTACATGAAAGGGGGTGTGCAGAATATATCCCTGTAGCGGTGAGTCATGTGCTAGTAACCTCTGGCCCCTTCCAACTTTTCTGTTTTCTTACAGGTCAGTCCAGAAGATCAACGTTGCTATCTTGTGGTCATGTAGTCAGAATAGAATTAGAAAGTTTGAAGCGGTGTTATGTGGCAGGTCTTGAGGCTCAGACACAACACACAAGGATAAGAAATGTTTTGACTGAGATGTTTTGTTTTGCATATGTTTATTTTCCTGATATAACATGTGTGTGTTAATAGTTTTCAAAAGGCCACCAAGGGCATTGGGGCCAAGATGAGAGTTTTTGCCTGTAAATATTGTAGCAATATTTAATAAAATATAGTGTAATAAGGGACAGGAATTATTTATTTTATTTAGAAGTGGATGTGCATGGGGGACAGAGTTAAACAGTCACCACAACACTCACTAAATGAAATAGAAAAGCACTCATAAAAGGGGGCACCAGTTCTAAAAGAACAAATTATTGATTAATTATCATTAATTAGTGAGTCCTTTACTGCCGTGACCAGGAAAGTATACAGTATATGCAAAGGAAAACACTTCAACTTGTCTCGTTTACAAGTTTATTAAACTCAACCAGGTTAAATGACATTACATTCAAATGATTGATCAACAGATGTCAAATATCACATCAGATGTTAATGGATTACTGAGCATAAAATCTATAGTTAAACCTTTGTGGAACCAAGAGGAAACCAGATTTTATATTTTAACTGTAATGCAATGGAAGGCTGAGAAATCTAACAAAATCAGAACGCAATTTTATGTTGAAAAATTCTATAAGCTGATTATCTGAAAAGGGACTTCTGAATTAATCTACAAAAATGAAAGGAGGTTACTGAGAACAAAGAATAATAATTTTCCTTCAGTTTATAGCTTTGTCCTACAGCTGAGGGACTAATTGTACCATTGATATTTAGGACATCTCATTTAGACCCAGCAGATAGGAAAGTGGGAGTCTCACTTACGAACAGCTGTAGCTCCAGGTAGTGGTATTGTTCGGGCAAGACTTGAACAAGGCTGTGTTCCGAACGCTCTCCCAGACAGCGTTGGGAATACAGGACTCAACCGGGGGGGGGGGGGGGGGTAGCGGCTAAGCCTCAGGTCAGGCGTGACGTCTTTTGGCAACCAGTCCAAATTTAGGATGTAACTAGCATACAGGACAACCCCAAAGGCTGAAGGAAAATGTATTTAGTCAGTTTCACTCACCAACTCCTGGTTTCTTAACATTGTCATACGTGGGTGAGGCAGGGAAAGAAGGTACAAAAATCTCTACCAGTTCACTTTAAAGGCAGGGAAATTGAAAGTCCACTTTACCAGCAGGAAAAGTCAAAAAGTCCAGGAAAAACATTTAAATAGGATAAGAACAGCTTCTTGTCATGGTCTGAGCGCTGATCTCACTCGCGCTCAGGTCATGCAGTGTTTTCTCCCCATTCTTTAGTAATTCCTTGTGGGCTCTCTGAGCTCTTATTTTGACAGCGTCTCTGCAGGGCTTCCGGCTGTCAGAGCTGAGCTCAGCAGTGACAGCCGGCCTTGATCTGATTCAACTGTTGACGCCTCATCAGCTGATTAATTATCTTGCCCTATTTTAGGGAGCAGCTCTGTCTCTCAGGGCTGCGATTTCGTCTTACGTCGTCAGACATTCACTCGTTGAACATCCCTTCATCTGTCATCCGTCACTGTAAGTGTATATCCTGATAGTCTGTATTCCTGTGTCTGAGTCAAACCTTAGTTGTGTTTTTGCCCCCCGTGGCTCATCATTTGTTCATCTGTCACTCGTCAATAAATTATGCAAACTCATCGGCGGCCTACAGCATCTCATTAGCGGTTCGCAAAGACTGCACCATTACACTTCTGAGGCGAGGAAGGAAAAAAGTTGAGAGTTTGACCCTCATTTAAAGGCGAGCTCACAGGAAAAAGGATGGTTTCCCCTCAGTTGCCAGAAAAACAGGCAAAAGCTTATCAAAAGGCGATTTAAAAAACTGGCACAGGACTTGACAAGGTTCAGACACACAGAACATACAGAAATCACTGAAACTTAGACAAAAACTGAGCTTACAGAACATTACCTAGGGTGGCTCCCTCTCTGTTTTTAAAGCACCACGCTTCTAATATCATAAAAGTGTTACTGGCAGCAAGATGGACCAATTATCTTCCATAAAGTGGAATTTAAATGGGCTTTTGTCCAGTGAGGGAACAGTTCTTTGTCTGTGAACAGCCAATCAAATGCAAGGGCGTTATCCACCAGAGAGGCAGCATGGGGATTAGTTAGAAATAGCTGACTCAAGTTTTCAGAAAACATTCATTCAGTTCCTATGAAATTCATTATATACTCAATATAAAATCTAACTAAATTAAGTGACTCAAGGCTAATATTCAGTGACCATGCATTTATACTGTTACTAATAAGTTTAACCTTCATTTGAATAACATTCATGAAAAAACATTCCTAAGACATGCACTCACATTTAAATCAAGGATTAATGAATTATTGTGAACTATTATTGTCCATCACAAAGGGCGATTATCTTCACAGTGTCCAGAGTTATTCTGTGGAATGTAAACTATAAAAAGTGTTAATGTTCAGTCAGAAATAGCAAAGTTACAGATTGCACAAGTAATGAAACATATTCCGTAGATGTCCACTAGGAGGTACTGTTGAGCTGTAGATAATTTTTAGGTCTTGGTATGTGAAGAGATGGCAACCTAGAGAGTTTTATGGATGTTCTGAAAAGGCTCCAAGAGTTTATCAGCATAACCTGACGGGTTAAGGAGTGAAATTTGGAAATTTATGACTTTTTAAGAGTATCAGTTCCTGGTACGAACGGATTCTATCAGCATGAACTGTCTGGTTGGGGGTTGACTCCAGAAGTTTTATAGTCCACTTAATCCTTTAAAAGCAAGTCCTTTTCAGGTTTCTCTACAAAAGGGAAATTGTTTACACTGGAGTCCTGATGATGAAGAAACACAGCAATTCTTGACCAGAGTTGAGTGAGAGTTTCTTTAAGATGAAGAAGAGTGGTTTCCCGAATTAGCCTGAGGAGAAGCTGATGCTACAATATGCACTGAATGAATAAAGAAATTGCATTACAACAGGGGTCACCAACCTTTTTGAAACCAAGAGCTACTTCATGGGTATCGAGTCATGTGAAGGGCACCAGCTTGACACACTCCTCTAAAATAACAAATTGTGTGTGTGTGTGTGTATGTGTGTGTGTGTGTGTGTGTGTGTGTGTATATATATATATATATATATATATATATATATATATATATATATATAAATAATTATCAATAACTTAGAGTGGGTAACAGACAAGATCAATATTCAACACTTTATTTTTATTAATCTCAGCAATTGTTCAGATGATTACTAACTAACTAACTAACCTGGCTGCACGGTGGCGCAGTGGTTTAGCACTGTGGCAGCACAGTTTTACCCTCGGCCGGGGGACCGCGGGGATCATGAGATCGTGGGTTCGATCCCAGCCCCTGACCAACAGTGAGCTGTGTGGAGTTTGCATGTTCTCCCCGTGTTGCGCGGGTTTACTCCGGGATTTCTCCGGTTTCCTCCCGCACACCGAAAACATGTAGGTTTAGGGCGCTCGCGCACGCAGCGACCAGCAGCCGGTGGCTTGTCACCAGACTGCAAACCGAGTCTACCTACGGGTACAAATAAGTAACAAAAAAAAAAAAAAAAAAAAAAAAAACCTGCACCTATATAGCGCTATATATGATCACTTCTACATTTCATAAAAAAATGTCCAGTTTTCACCAGTCCCTTTTAACCATAAAAAACTAAACCCTTTTAATTCATGAACTATGTTGAACCATGTTTGAAAAAGTTATGCAACATTTAAGAAAAATCAACTTTCATATTAAATAAATCTTATCACATTTTTAACTGAACAAATCTGCTGCAATTCTGCTCAAAATCTGTTACATTTAATAAACACACTTTTGTGTGTTCTTCTTCACTGGAATTATATCCATACAGTTCTTGCCAAGAATCATGCTTGAGCAACCAGCACTGTCCTTTCATGAGAAGAAGCTAAACAGCGCTGCGAGTGCTTATATGCACGGTGGCGCAGTGGTTAGCACCGCGGCAGCAGTTTACCCTCGGCCGGGGGATCGCGGGGATCGTGGGTGCGATCCCTGCCCCCGGCCAACAGTGATCTGTGTGGAGTTTGCATGTTCTGGTGGTGCATGTTCTCGTTTTTCATGCAAAAACATGCAGGTTAGGGAGTTAAGGGGCGCTTGCGCACGCAGCGGCTGGTGGCTTGTCACCGGACTGCAGAACAAATCTACCTACAGGTACAAGATAAGTCCAAAAAAAAAAAAAAAGAGTGGGTAGTGAAGTGGCGCTTCGCCATCGCCCCGCAAATGAAATACACGCAGCTTCCTTTCACGGTAGTAAAAAAGAACTCTTCCTCCCGCTCACTTTGAAAATGATAAATTTTCTGTCTTTTTTTTGCCATGTTTTTAGGCTTGGAAACAGCACTCCGCCCACCATCTTAACTGCCCGCTAGCTTACGCTCCACAAGCGCGAAGGTTTTGTCATGCGCACAATACTGACCTTTGAACTAGGTCAGAGTTCACCTTAACTTTACGTATAATAAACATATTTTCATTTTTTTTATTTTTAAGACATTGTCATTTTAAAATCTATATAAATGCAAGTGTGATTATAAAAAATATAAAATAAAAAATAGCGGCAGAAAAAATTACATCTTAGACGCAGCTCACTTGCGAGTTGTGCTATTTTTAGAACAGGCCTGCGGGCAACTCATGTGGTCCCTGCGGGCGACATGGTGCCCGCGGGCACCGCGTTGGTGACCCCTGCATTACAATGATTCCTCATGAAAGTATATACTGCCTACAGGTTTTTCGCTCATCTCATGTGAAAATGACATGAGGTGTCTGGTACCTGTTTATTGTTGTGCCTGCCATAGTTGTTGACTCCATAAAAATGGAGTCAAAAGAGGGAAATTGTTATAATAAATAAATAGTGAAGATTAGTTAGTTAGCTAGATATTACACAAAGTGCTTGCATACACATATCCTTAGTTGCACTCACACACCTTCACACATACTTAGTAGCCTGTAATTTGTAAATCCAATATGTTTCCTGTTGATTTAATAGTCTTTGTTTGTTGTGTTTTCTTGCAGATAGTGGAATATGATCAATCCCACAGACCTGTAAAGTACTAGATGGGTCACTGTTATGATGCTCCAAGTAGTGTCATGGCAAGACACTACTTGGAGCATCTTGGAGCATCAACTTGAATCTGTACAGTTCACGTTGCCTGTACGGACTGCATATTTGTGTTCTGCCAGTCTCTCTGTAGGCGTCATTTGGTTCTTCCTGTATAGAAAACTTGACACATAGAATATCCCAGTCTATAGAAAACAAACAGTTTTGCAATTTATGAAATAATTGTCAGTTTTTGGGATACAACGTCATAAAAAATTGGTTTATGTTACATTTGTACAATGATTACAATGTTGGCATTTGTAAGATCCTTTTGGCCTGGAGCCCAGCCACGTTTGATATCCATCTGGTTTCAGATAACTATGGACCAGTTTATCTTGTAGAGTTGGACATCTTCTAAAGCTAACCAGAGGTGGTTCAGGAAAAATTTGGTTAAGTAGATCATCACTTTCAATAATACCCCAATTTTTTCTTATAATCTTCTTGATTTGTTCAGCCTCTGTTCTGTATGTTGTAACAAAAACTGACATAATGCACGGCTCAGGAGACACACACGCAGGCTCAGGGTAAATTTAGCAGCTTTATTCAACAACAGGGATGTGTGGCTGCGTGTCTGTGATATGTAGATGTACTGGTGGTGGACGTCTGCGTCAGGCACGGGGGCAGGAGACCGTACAGCCGGACAACCCTGGGAAGAGAGCACAGGGAAAAGGTAACGGGCACCAAACCAGTACAGGGAATAAATGGGGTTTGTTTGCTTACTTGGCAGGGCAGGTGGCAGGCGTGCACAAGCGCGTGCCCAGGAGACAGCAACCTGAAGCACCTGACAGCAGCGGGGAGACGGCGATGTTGAGACGAGGTCCGCCGCCGGGGAAATCCACCTGTGGCAGCAGCAGGCAGGCGGCAATGCAATCATCCGGGGCGTGGGCGGTGCGGCAGGAGGAGGGCAGATGGGGTCCGACACCACCGGTTTTACCTTGGAGACGTGGAAGGTGGGATGGATGTGGAGGGAGGGGGGAGTAGCAACACGCACAGCCACCGGGTTGATAACCTTGGTGACGGGGAATGGGCCCATGAAGCGCTTTGCCAGCTTCCTCCTCTCACCCTTCAGGTTAACATCCTGCGTGGATACCCAGACTGGTTGGCCTACCTGGTAGGCGGGAGCAGGCCTCCTGCGCCGGTCAGCCGTGGTCTTGTTGCGCTCCGCCATGCGTAAAAGCGCATTGCGTGCAGTGGCCCAGATGGAGCGGCACCGCCTGAGGTGAGCCTGGACCGTAGGAACTGCCAACTCGCTCTCCAGCGAGGGAAACAGAGGGGGGTCGTAACCCAGGGACGCCTTAAAGGGGGACATCCCGGTGGCGGTAGAACGAGTGGTGTTGTGGGCGTACTCCACCCAGGCGAGGTGTTTGCTCCATGACACAGGCTTGGATGCGATGACGCAGCGGAGAGCAGCCTCCAGCTCTTGGTTGGTCCACTCACACTGCCCGTTAGATTGGGGATGATGGCCGGAGGAGAGGCTTACTTGGGCTCCTAAGGCTTTGCAGAAGCTCCGCCAGACATCCGAGGCGAACTGGGGACCCCGGTCGGAGACCACGTCAACCGGTATCCCGTGCAGCCTGACCACGTGTTGGATAAGGAGGTCCGCCGTCTCCAAGGCAGAGGGGAGCCCTCGTAATGGCACGAAGTGGGCGGCCTTGGAGAAATGGTCGACGATGGTCAGGACTGTGTCGAAGCTGTTAGAGACAGGGAGACCGGTGACGAAGTCTAATGCGATGTGTGACCAGGGCCTACCAGGGACGGGCAGGGGCTGGAGCAGATCTGCAGGGGGAGCATTGCCAGACTTACTGGTGGCGCAGACGGGGCAAGCCCGGGCATAGCAGGCAGCGTCTTTACGCAGTCCCGGCCACCAGAAGGAGCGTTGAAGGAAGTCGATCATCCGAGAGGTCCCAGGATGGCAGGCAAGCTTGGATGTATGCAGCCAATGGATGACCTCGCCCCGGACGGAGGACGGAACGAAGAGCCTCCCCTCCGGTCCGCCGCCAGGGTCCGGTTATGATTCCTGCGCCCTCCAGATCTTGTCCTCAATCTCCCAGGAAACGGCCCCCACGACGCACGACCTGGGCAAGATGGTGTGTACGGCGTCCACAGGTTCCTCTGGGGCGAACTGCCTGGAGAGGGCGTCAGGGAGACCGTTTTTGGAGCCCAGCCTGAATGTTATGGTGAAACCGAACCTGGCAAAAAACAGAGACCAGCGCGCCTGGCGGGCATTCAGGCGCTTGGCAGTTCTTAAGTACTCCAAATTCTTGTGGTCCGTTAATACCACGAATGGCAGGGTGGCCCCCTCCAGCCAGTGACGCCACTCCTGGAGCGCGAGCTTGATGGCGAGGAGCTCTCTGTCCCCCACGTCGTAGTTACGCTCCGCTGGGGACAAGCGCCGGGAGAAGAAGGCGCAGGGCCGTTTGACCCCGTCAGCAGGTGACCGCTGTGACAACACCGCCCCCACCCCCGTATCCGAGGCGTCGACCTCCACAATGCACTGTAGAGAGGGATTGACCTGGCTGAGGACCCGGGAGGAGGAAAACTCCGCCTTCAGCGCCTGGAAAGCCGCTGCGGCCTCTTCAGACCACCGGAACGGGGTCTTGGGGGAGATGAGGTGGGTCAGAGGACCGACGATGGCTCCAAAATTGAGGACGAAGCGGCGGTAGAAGTTGGCAAAGCCGATGAACTGTTGCACCTGCTTCCTGGATGTGGGGGTTGGCCCATCTACCACCGCTTTAACCTTTGCTGGGTCTGGAAGCACCTGGTCATGGGAGATGACAAACCCCAGAAATGACGTCGTCTTGGCATAGAATTCACACTTTTCCGCCTTCACATACAACCGGTTCTCCAGGAGCCTCTGGAGGACCCGCCTCACGGTCACCCGGTGCTCGTCCCTGGATTTGGAGAAGATGAGTATGTCATCCAGGTAGACGAACACGAACAGACCGATGAAGTCCCGGAGAACGTCATTGATCAGGCGCTGAAAGACGGCTGGAGTGTTGGTCAACCCGAACGGCATGACCAGGTATTCAAAGTGGCCATTCAGGGTACGGAAGGCAGTCTTCCATTCATCTCCCTCCCGGATCCGGACGAGGTGGTACGCGCTGCGGAGATCCAGCTTGGTAAACCAGGTCGCCCCCTGGAGGGAGTGGAAGGCAGTGTCCATCAGGGGCAGGGTGTAACGGTCCTTCTCCATGATGTCGTTTAGGGCACGGAAGTTGATGCATGGACGAAGAGAGCCGTCCTTCTTGCCCACGAAGAAGAACCCTGCACCTAATGGGGATGAGGATGGGCGAATTATTCCTGCACTGAGCGACTTCTTCAGATAGGCGTTCATGGCCTCCTTCTCCGGCGCTGACAGGCTGTACAGACGTCCCGAGGGAAGAGGCGCCCCCTGGCGGAGATTTATGGCGCAGTCGTAAGGCCGGTGTGGAGGGAGAGACATTGCCTTGGACTTACTGAAGATCGCGCCCAGGTCGTGGAACTCCACGGGCACCAAAGAGAGGTCTGGGGGCGCGGCATCCTTGGCCACGGGAGGAGAAGATGGGGCACAGGCAGCGGATTGGAGGCAGGTGCTCATGCAGAACGTACTCCAGGCAGTCACTCCTCCGGTCTTCCAGTCCAGGACGGGGTTATGGAGGCGGAGCCACAGGTAACCCAGTATCACCGGAGACACAGAGGATGGCAGGATGTAGAAGGATATGTCCTCCCGGTGGTTTCCAGAGACGATGACTGAGACGGGGTTCGTCCGGTGAGTCACTTTCCCCAGGGACACACGGGAGAGATTGATAAGGGAGAGAGGAGTCTGGAGGGGCTGGCAACGGATGCCCAATCGGGATGCCAGGCTTTGAGAAATAAAACTTCCCTCCGCGCCTGAGTCCACCAGTGCGTGGGTGAGATGCCCTGTGGTGTTATGGCAAAAACGGATGGGCAGCGACAAATGTGTGAGGGGAGCTGACCGGTTAGCGTCCGCGAGGCCCCCTACAGTGACTCGCGGACCTCCCTATTTGGGCTTCTCCGGGCAATGCTCCACAGTGTGCTGGTTGCCTCCGCAATACATGCAGAGGCCCAACTCACGGCGGCGTTGTTTCTCTGCAAGGGGGAGCTTTGCCCGGCCCGTCACCATGGGCTCCGACTCCTCGGAGGACTCAGGTGGCGGTAACGCCAGGGGGCGAGCTTGGGACATGTGCGACGAGGCACCCCGCGAGCGAGAAGGCAACTTCCGCTCCGAGGCGCGCTCGCGCAGCCTGTTGTCCAAGCTGATGGCGAGGGAGATTAGCTCCGCTTATGTCCCAGGGATATCCTGACCAGCCAACTCCTCCCTCAGACCAGAGTTCAAACTGCGGAGGAAGATGCCACAGAGGGAGCGTTCCTCCCAGCCAACTTCCTCCGCTGTTACCCGGAAGTCGATGGAGTAATCAGCGGCCGATCGGCTCCCCTGCTGCAGACGGAGGACACGATCGACCTGGACGCTATCCAAATGCGAATGATCAAAGACCTCCAGGAACTGGTTAACAAACTGGCCATAGGTGAGGGCGGCGTAGCTGGGCTTCGCTATTACGGCGTAAGCCCAGGTGAGCGCACGACCCTCCAGGAGATTTCCTATATAGCCAATTCGGCTGTGGTCTGAGGGAAAATCTCCGGGGACACGCAGGAACACCGACTCACATTGCATAATGAACTCCCACGCTCCACCGAGCTTACCGCTAAAGCGGGCGGGGGTCGGAATAGGTGTGAGCCGGGCTGGGGCACCCGGAGCAGGCTGGACAGCCGCTGAGGCAGCTGGAGCTATGCCTCCCTGACGAGCCGGGGGGAACGGCTGACGGGGGTCCAGGCGGTCTAACCGGTCAGTAATTAGGGTTAACTGGTTGAGTATCACCTGATGCTGATGAGCTATTAAATCCACCCGAGCCTCGAGGGTGGAAAAACGACGTGTGAGCCCGCTGTCCGCCGAGCCGCTCTGCTGAAGCCGTACTGACATAATGCACGGGTCAGGAGACACACACGCAGGCTCAGGGTAAATTTAGCAGCTTTATTCAACAACAGGGATGTGTGGCTGCGTGTCTGTGATATGTAGATGTACTGGTGGTGGACATCTGCGTCAGGCACGGGGGCAGGAGACCGTACAGCCGGACAACCCTGGGAAGAGAGCACAGGGAAAAGGTAACGGGCACCAAACCAGTACAGGGAATAAATGGGGTTTGTTTGCTTACTTGGCAGGGCAGATGGCAGGCGTGCACAAGGGCGAGCCCGGGAGACAGCAACCTGAAGCACCTGACAGCAGCGGGGAGACGGCGATGTTGAGGCAAGGTCCGCCGCCGGGGAAATACACCTGTGGCAGCAGCAGGCAGGCGGCAATGCAGGAGTGAGGTCCGCCGCCGGAAAATCCACCTGTGCACAGGGGAGAAACTGGAAAGACAGTGGTAAGGTATGCTTACGCTGTAGATCTTGCTGGGAGACGAGGGGGTTCCTCTGCAGCAAGTCAGCCGAGGGAATCAGACGGCTTCAGTCCGAAGCCCAGGGCAGAGTGGCTTAAATCCCAGGCTGCTGACGAGGTGCAGGTGTGCGCGCAGCTGGCGCCAATGATGAGCGGCGAGTTGTAACAAAAACTGGCCTATCATTTGTTTGTTTGAGTGTATTTCTTTGAAGTAGTGATGGTCTGTCCACCTGTTTGGCTCTGCATTATGAAGGGTAGTACTTTCATAACCACATTCTATAAATCGTAACATTTCTTGAGATTTTCTTTCAAAAACATCATCTTGGTCACAGATTCTCCTAACTCTCTGGAACTGCCCATATGGAACGTTCTCTTTTAGCCAATTAGGATGGAAACTACTGGCAAGTAAAATGGTGTTCCTGTCAGTTGGTTTTCTATATACAGAAGTGTAGTGGTTAGGCGCTGGTACAAATATTAATGTAAACATACGTGAGTAGGAATGAAAATTTCTTTTCATTGCCAGCACACATAAACTCGTTAGGGAAAACCAGTCCAAAAAATGGACAATTTTATTAATAATTCAATATTTGTACCGGTGATTAATCAGTCTCAAAAACCTGTGAGTTTTTTTCTGTGTTTAATCAAGAAGATGGGCATGAAATTAAACAATAACTCCTATATGTTTTTTTAACAGTTTAATAAGACATTTCGGGATAGATGAACACATTCAGATGACTTTAAGACAGTGAATTCAACATGTATCATGAGCACATTAGACTGTTAATGGATTACTGAGCATAAAATGTATTATCAAACATTTGTGGAACCAAAGAAAAGCATAGCTTAAATTGGCACTGTAATGAAAAATGAAAAAAACAAAAAAAACAAAACAAAAACAAAAAAAAACAAAAAACATAAAATAGCTTTGAAGCCAAATGATTAGGAAAAATTGACGCAATTTTATGAAGAAAATGATGATTAAACTAGTTCATAAAAAGGAAAATTTGTGTTACTCTGAAAAGGAATGGAAATTAATGAAAAGATAAATGTATTAAGTTATGTATAAGTTCTAAAAGGAGTTTGAAGATGTTAGGTTTATACGTAGAATTTATACAAGGAATATTCTGAAGAATTAATTTTAATCTGGACAACAGACCTTAAGCACAGCAGATGAAGTCAGATTGTGTCTTGGTATCAGGCCTTCAGGTACCAGCTTTGGTCCAGACGGATGTACATTGATGAAGTTGAGAGAAAAGGGCAAGCAGGTTCTGCCACAAAATGGTACTGGCACTGCTCCTTTGAATCACAACCGTAGAAGCTGGATGCTCATCACACTGGTCACCGTCTCAGTTTATACACAGAAAAAGGAATTTGACATTTGGCCAAGTTGTCAAATTCCAGATAATATGTGTTTATAATTCAAAGTCCAATCAGAAAATTAAACTTAATAAATTTTTTTTAAAAAACACACACACACACACAAATACGTTTCTTCCGATCTGTTGTGGTCAGAACAAAGCTGACTTAAGTTTAGTGAAAATCAAACAAAATCTTCTTAGCATTGTAATTTAAGAAAAAAATGTAAAAATTGAAAAAGGCAAATTCTAAAGAAAAAAAAAAGTTGAAAGGGTTACAGGTAAGGAACACAGAGCTTATGCTCCGGGCCTGCTTGGGAAGGGGAGAGAAGAAACTGATTCTCCCCCCGACTTTTCAAGACTCAACTGGATAACTTGGAAAACAAAGGAAAATTTTCCAACTTAGCGGGTGTGGCAGGATGGCTCAGCAGGATGACAACTGAGCCTGACCAATTACATTCAAAGATCAGGATTGGATCTGGCCATTAGCATAAACGTTTGACCAATTGCACTGAGTTCCTTTGTTCGGTCTAGGGTCGTAAAATTGACTAAAAAGGAGAGAAATGGAGACTTGGAAACTGACTGGTCAGCTCACAGTTTTTGGAATGTGAGCTTCACCAAGAGAAGAAGAGAGGATTTGATACGAGAAGTGAAATTATCCTAAAACATATATATGCTGCCTATCAAAGCATAAATTCTTTAAAACTTTAGTGACTAAGATATTCTACTTCAACAATAAAGGAACAAGCAACATGTCTACATTGTAAATGTAATAATAATTTCTTTATAGTGTGCATACAAAATTAATTTTTCCTGAAAATAAGGAGACATATATCAAATCATATCAATGAAAGCATTTGAAACCATAATTGTCCATCACAGGGTCTAGCTATAATCTTCAAAAGTAGATGTTATCTGTGGAGGATGACAAGTTATTTCATTGTTCACAATTCATAGTTTAAACTTCAGAGAAAACATTCAGTCATCAGGGAAAATATTCCTATATTATCTATTGGAGGGCAATGTTGGACTTCTGAGTTTTAATGAGTGGAATCTTGCTGGTCAAGAGTCTGTGGAACATCATCGTAAACGTGTCACTTTGGCATTCTTTTGGCAAATGGATTTGAGGGGAAATGACTCCAGTCCTGAGCAGGGAGTAACTTATCCACTTTATGGCCAATGGCATAAGGCTTCACAGCTCCGGTCTTGGGTGAAAAGGAGGGTTTATGACCAGACTTTTAGGTGAAACAATTTCTCCTTAGCAAGGAGTAATTTTATAAATTTGGATCCAGTGCATGATGCTACAGAGGTATGGAGAAATCCTTGATTGTCTTTAGAAATAGGTCAAGAAAATTAATGTACTCTTTACTATATTCCACAGACAATTTGATGTTTGGGTTGATGTTATTCAGAAAACTATGGAATTGTTTCAACTACAGACCAGATCAAACAAATATCATCAATGTAATGCCCCCACCAAACTACAGTATGTACTTCAGAAAGGCATTCTTTTCTTGGTTTAAGACAAATTCTTCTTCCCATTTACAGAAACACAGACCTGCATGTTATGTATGAATAAGAAGACAGGAGCCATGCTGAACTGAACAGCGAACTACTCTTTATTATCAGAACACAGAATTATATACACCAGTGGCTGTGCCCACCTAACGTCACCCTGTGGGCGGGTACGGCATCACACACACACTACACTCACGACAACACAGTCCCCCTACTCCTTACAAAATGCAAGAGACCCTCTCCAATTTAGGACCCAAATCATGCACTAAGAAAAAAAGGGGAACAATTAACTGTAACAAAATAGCCTACCACATTCACACAAAACAACTAAAATTGGACCAAGTCTCTAAAAATACATAAAATAATCCCATAGCACACCACATACATACTCTCATTTACACCAGCACTATGTACATGTATTTACATTTGAAATTTTTATGTTACTCCACAGTTCCTGGACAGCCATGAACAAAACTGGCTTGGAGGCCCAGGCCACGCCCTTGGCCGCTGTCTGCCCCCAGGATCGAAGCCACCCTCCCCAGCGAAAATGTCTCCTCTCACCTTCAACTGCTTCTCCTATCTGGCCCCGCAGTGCTACTGTCTGGCACGCTGTCCCTCTGTGCCCATCGGTCTGCTCCTGACCGCCTTCAACACCACTGTCATGGCTCCAGACACTGCGGCCCCCCGTGGCCACACTCCGGGGAAAACCGAAGCCCGCTCGTCGGTGCCGCTCGTTGCTTTGGGCACCTCGCTGTACCGCCCAGTGCCCTTGTCCAAGGCACATGGAGCTCTGGCATTGAGACACTGCCCAACCTCCATGGCGCACGGCTGCTGCGGCTCACTCCCAGGGTCCACAGCCTCAGTCTCGTATACGTTATTCTCCGACCCAGGCACTTCATCACCGCTCACAGCACCCTTGTCCCAGGCGCTCTGCTACATCGTCTCCATGCCTAGCCGTAGCTGCTCTCTCTTGGGGCTCTCAGCTTCGCTCTCGTCGGTGTCACTCTCCAACCCAGGCATTTTGTCGCTGCTCTTGGCACCCTCGTCCCAGGCGCGCCGCTGCGTCATCTCCATGCCCGGCTGTTGCTGCTCTTCCCCGGGCCTCTCAGCCTCCATGGTCCCACTCACTCGCTGCCTAGCCTCCAGCTGCAGGGATGACTCCTGCTGCTCTCCCTCTCCATTGTCATTGCACACCATGCCATCCAACTCATCAGCACTCCGATCTTCCACCTTCCTGTGCTTCATAGCTGGCCCACCGTCTTCAGTGACCGGGGACTCTCCCGGTCTCACCTCAATGCCCAGCTGGTAGCTTGGAGCCCTCTTTTGGCACACAGTTAGCTTCACGGTTAGCCTATCCATAGACACTGACCACTGACCCACCACCCAGAGCATCGTGGTCCTCATCTGCCCGGCAAAAAAATCGGCCAACCACTGGACAGCATCCTCATAGCGCTCCGTCTCTCCCAACGTACCAAGAATTCTTCGGCCCTCCGCGCCAAGATGATGAGCTAGGAGTGCTCGTCGTCTTCTCCCGTCGAGCCCACCTAGGCCCAGCGCCCTGATGTAACCCTCAAACATGGCCCTCCACTTCAGCCACAGGATCACCGGCTCTCCCATGTACTCCAGAAACGGCACTAGGGGTTGAGGTAGCCCATATGCTGCCATAATTATCCTCATCGCCAATATGGTATGGATGAATAATGAGACAGGAGCCGTGCTGAACTAAGCTGCGAACTACTCTTTATTATCAGAACACAGAATTATATACACCAGTGGCCCTGCCCGCCTGACGTCACCCTGTGGGCGGATACGGCGTCACACACACACTACACTCATGACACCACACTGCATATGGAGGGCTATAACATGCCCCCATAGCACACCCTTTTATTTGTTTAAAAATCTTATCCTGAAAGACAAATGTGTTGTTAATCAAAGTCCATTCTGTTAATGACAATAAGAAATCAGTGGGTGGCATTTCAGACTCAGGTCACACCTTCAAGAAATGTGCAAGTGCTGCAAGGCCCTGTTTGTGATCAATATTTGTATACAATTCTTCCACATCTATTGTGACTATAAAGTTTCACAGTCTACATTTTGTAGCTCTTTAATCTTGTTCAAGACATGAGTTGTGTCTTGAACATACACAGGAAGTGAAGGTAGAAATGGCTTGATGAAATAGTCAATATATTTAGACACTGGTTCTGTGAGGCTATCATTCCCAGAAATCACTGGTCTACCTGGTGGATTTTCAAGACATTTATGGATCTTTGGTAGCATATAAAATGATGCTATTCTTGGATTCTCATTCCACAAGAACTTAAATTCAGGTTCAGAGATCCAACCATTGTCTTTTGCATCACATAGCATTTTCCCCAATTCCTCGTTCAATGATTCAGTTGGATTATGAGTCAGAGGTTTGTAGAACTCTGTGTTATTTAACTGACGAAAAGCCTCTGTCATATTCATGTCCTTGCCCCAAATAACTATAGTACCCCCTTTGTCTGCCTTTTTTATCACAATGTCATCTTTTGATAGTGCTTCCAAAGCACTTTGTTCTTTGTGGGAAAGGTTGCATTGTTAAGGTGCCTTTTTGTTCTTAAATAATTTATCAATGTCAAAATTAACTTTTTCACAAATGTATATTTAATGCAGCACTTTGAACCAATGGGCAAAATGTAGATTTAGGTTTAAAAAGCAATCTTTGGGAGAAAGAGGCAGTCTGACCTGTGTCTGTAGAACATGCAGATGCTGTGACATTACACTTGTACCACATCTTAAGATGGACGTTCCTGTAGAATTGAAAGAGATCAGTCTCTATGTCAAATTCCTTTGCAGAGTGGGTTGGCGCACAGGATAATCCTTTGGAAACGACCCCGATGCTCTCATCTGCCATGGCCTTGCCTGAGGTATTGATTACAGCTGGTACTTGGTTCTGCTCTATGTCCTTATGGGCTGGGTGTGACCTGAGTCTGAAATGCCACCCATTGATTTCTTATTGCCATTAACAGAATGGACTTTGATTAACAACATATTTGTCTTTCAGGATACAATTTTTAAACAAATAAAAGGGTATGCTATGGGGGCATGTGCCCTTCATATGCAGGTTTGTTTTGGGGTAAATAAGACGAAGATTTAGTCTTAAACCAAGAAAAGAATGTCTTTTCTGAAGTACATAGTTTGGTGGGGGCATTACATTGATGATATTTGTTTGATCTGGTCTGGATCAGAAACAGAGTTGAAACAATTCAATATTTTTCTGAATAACATCAGCCCAAACATCAAATTGTCTTTGGAATATAGTAAAGAGTGTGTCAATTTTCTTGAACTGACTAATTCTAAAGACAATTAAGGATTTCTCCATACCTCTGTATATAGAAAACCAACTGACAGGAACATCATTTTGCATGCCAGTAGTTTCCATCTTAATTGGCTAAAGAGAATGTTCCATATGAGCAGTTCCAGAGCGTTAGAAGAATTTGTGACCAAGATGATGGTTTTGAAAGAAAATCTCAACAAATGATGTTATTGTCAGAGTGTGAGTTGAGTCTCATGTTGTCAGTTTCTGTCTTTGTTTCTGTAAAGCATAGACTCAGCCCACATCCTTGCTTTGTGTTTACGTTGTATTTGCTGCACTTATCATTGTTTGTTGGTTTCTTGATTCTGATTCTCAGCTCTGATTAGCATTATTTATGATCTAGATTTAGTTCTGTCATTGTTTGTCATGGTTGTGTCTCCCTTGATCCCCTACGCATGTTTTGTCTCCCTCTGTGTGTGTGTTAGCCCCACCTCCTTCTGCCAGCTGTTTGTGATTATTGATTTCTCCACCTGTCCCGTCTTTTCTGACTGTGTTTGGTTATCAGTGTTTGTATTATTTAAAGTACGCAGCCCCTCTGTTGGGTGCTGCGTCATTTATCCATTTGGCATTTCACACACACTTCTGCCTGCCATGTCCGTGAGTTTTCGTGCTTGCTTGTTCAAGTCTGTTTAGTTTTTGTGTTTCAGCTTCTGAGCTGACTTTTGTGTTTTGTTTAATAAAATGTTTAATGCTCATTATGCATCTGGGTCCTGCTCTCTCCCTCGAGGGGCGAACTTTGATAGAATGACGCAGCCAGTCATGGACCCAGCGAACGAGCCCAGCAGGAGAAGGAGGAGGTGTAGCCGCAACAAGCGTGAGGTGGTGGTTGCTGTGGTGGATTTGACGGCCACCGCTCAAAGTAGCTTTTCCCTGGAGGACGTTTGGGATTGCTGGGGGGGAGTAGCAAACTTGACGACAGCAAGACCGAGTTTGCACTCCCATCCCCAGATTCGGAAACTGACACTTCCTCCACTACATCCATTACTAGCTGTCCCCTCCTCACCGGAGCCAGCTGTCTGGCTGCTGCTTCGCGGCTGCAAGATGGCATTTGGGGGCCACGGGTGGAAAGATGAGTCGAGGAGATACTGTTCCTCTAATCACTCTGCCTCTACTCCTGTAGCTCCCAACCAGACGATGTCCGGAGCCACCCAGAGGGATTCGCCTGGACTATTCGTGGCAGCAGAGCAGGAACACAGGCAAGTGCCTTGTCATTTTCTAACACCAATAGATGATAGGTCTTGCCTGGTTCCAAGTAGGAGGTCTCAACACCGGCCGGCTGCCGCTCCTGAACTCTCACCACCCAGCTCTGTTGTAACATCTGTTGCCACTACTTTACTCTCACCTGCCTTTCCTCTCTCCCCTTCCCCGAGCACAATGACTGATGATGTCACTCACCGCCGGAAGCTGCAGGATCTCTCACAGGGTGGTAGAGGAGTGCTATACCCTTTGCCTGCGTCTGGATGGGTGGAAGGACGCAGAGGTGAGGGATGCAGCATGGAGACTCGCTCATCGGATCATCGCAGTCAAGCCCCATCTGAGGGAGGTCATTCCTGCCTTCCTCAATGATTTTCTGCAGTCCGATAAGTATGTTCTCACGCCAGAGGAGGAGGGGCCGTCATCAGTCCCTGGGTCCGGTGCCAAGACGCATCCATCTTCTGTTCCTGAGGACGATGTGCTTCCACCACTTATTCTGCCGGTTTCCACTACTGAGCTGGTGATGGCCTGGTCGAAGATTTGTTTCCCCCAGCTGAGGTGACTGTGCCAGGGTGGACCCCCATGCATCAGGGGTCACTGATCTGCATGCTACATCTGAGGTCGCCATAGATGAGCCAGTTTTGTCAAGACCTGTTGTGGTGCCAGAGGTCTGCACACCACCACCTGCCATTTTGGAGTCCAGCACGCACCTGTCTGCTGTTTCTGAGGGCTGTGCACCTCAGTCAGCTGCAACAGAACTAACAACTCTCCTGCTATCTGTTTGCAAATTAGAAATTTCTGCATTTGCATGTCCTGAACTGGCAATTTCTGTACCTGTGTATTTTGAACCGGAAATTTCTGCATTTGTGTGTCTTGAGCCAGAGATTTCTGTATTTGTGTGTCCTGGAGCAGAAATTACTGCATCTGTGTGTCTTGAACCAGAGACTTTTTTTGTATTTGTATGTCCTGGAACAGAAATTTCTGCATCTGTGTGTCCTGAATCAGAAATTTCTGCATTCATGTGTCCTGACCCAGAAATTTCTGCATCTGTGTATTTTGAACCAGAGATTTCTGTATTTGTATGTCCTGGATCAGAAATTTCTGCATTAGTGTGTCCTGAATCAGAAATGTTTTGTATTAGTGTGTCCTGACCCAGAAATTTCTGCATTAATGTGTCCCAAATCAGAAATTTCTGCATTAGTGTATCCTGACCCAGAAATTTCTGCATTAGTATGTCCTGAATCAGAAATTTCTGCATTAGTGTCTCATGAACCGGAAATTTCTTCATCTTTGTTTCCTGTGCCCAAAATTTCTGCATCTGTGTCTCCTGTGCTGGAAATTTCTGCATTTGTGTCCCCTGAGCCAGAAATTTCTGCACCTGTGGCCCCTGAGCTAAAAGAGTCCATATTGTGGTCCCCTGAGTCAAAGATCCCAGCATCTGTGTCTCCAAAATTAGAAATTTCTGCATTTGTGTCTCCTGTGCCAGAAATTTCTGCATCTATTTTTCCTGAGCCAGAGATTACTGCTTTTGTATCCCCTGAACCAGAATTGCCTCCGTTTTCTGTATCTGCTTTAAGGTTTCCTGTGATAGCTTTAGAGCAGGGAGCTCCTGTGTTGCGTTCTAAGCCTGTAGCTCCTGTGTTTCCCTCAGAGGTTAAAACGTCTAGGTTATCACCTCCCGAGGTTGAGGTGTTGATCTTATCTCCTCCCGAGGTTAAAGGGTCTATGTTATCATCTTCTGAGTCTGAAATTTTTGTGTTGCCTGCTCGAGGGCAGGAAGTCCCTATGTCGTTTTCTTTTGAACAAAGAGTTTCTGTGTTATTATCTGAGCAAAAGGCTCATTTGTTTTCTCCCATCTGGTGACCCATGGACTTTGGTAGGCCTCCCAACGCATTATGTCCACCCCTCAGGTGCTTATGGATTCAGGTAGGCCCCTTGACCCGCCTTGCTGTCGGGTCCAGTAGTCCTGGGACTCTGGAGGACCGCCCAGAATGCCTTGCTCTTTGGTCCAGTGGCCCTGGGACTTTGGCAGGCCACTCGATCTGTTTCTGTTTTGGGGGTTGGGTCTGCGGACTTTGTGTATGCCCATAACTTTGTTGTTTGGTTCTGGATACTTTGGGGGGAGGGAAGGGGGGTTGTTTTGTCCACCTGGCCTTGAACCCCCACCACCCTGAGAGGGTAATTTCCTGTTTGTAGGTGGTGTATCTTGAGAGCTGTCTAAAAGCCGCCCCTTAACAGGGAGGTACTGTCAGGCCATGGGTTGAGTCTCATGTCGTCAGTTTCTGTCTTTGTTTGTGTTTCTGTAAAGCATAGACTCAACCCACATCCTTGCTTTGTGTTTATGTTGTATTTGCTGCACTTATCATTGTTTGTTGGTTTCTTGATTCTGATTCTCAGCTCTGATTAGTATTATTTATGATCTGGATGCAGTTCTGTCATTGTTTGTCAGGGTCGTGTCTTCCCTGATCCCCTGCATATGTTTTGTCTCCCTCTGTGTGTGCTAGCCTCGCCTCCTGCTGTCAGCTGTTTGTGATTATTGATTTCTTTACCTGTCCCGTTTCCTGATTGTGTCGGTTATCAGTGTCTGTGTTATTTAAAGGACACAGCCCCTCTGTTAGGTGCTGCGTCATTTGTCTGTTTGGCGTTTCACACACGCTTCTGCCTGCCATGTCCGTGAGATTTCCAAGTCTGTGAGTTTTCGTGCCTGCTTGTTCAAGTCTGTTTAGTTTTTGTGTTTCAGCTTCCGAGCTGACTTTTGTGTTTTGTTTAATAAAATGTTTAATGCTCGTTACACATCTGGGTCCTGCTCTCTGCCCCAAGGGGCAAACTTTGACAGTTACAATTTAAAATGTGGTTATAAAAGTACTACCCTTCATAAAGCTTACACCAGAGCCAAACATGTGGACAGATTCAAGATTTTTATTTGTCAATACTACAGTACATACAGGACATACAGGAGAATTGAAATGGCGTTTCTCTTCTCTTCAGTGGTGTGCGCATTATAAAAAAACAAAAGGAATAAGGCTGAAAAAGCAACAACAGTAGTCTAGGTACAGTAATGCTACTCGTAGTACAAATAGCAGCAAAAGATAGACCTAGACATCCCATAGTGCAAATAAAGATAAACGATAAAACCTAGCAATCCTATATACAGGAAAAAGTAGAGCAGTAATACGCGTAGTTGCAAGTTTGATGCAGTAGTGTAGGTGCAGACAGTGACAGATTGGACTGCACATGAATAGTATTGCAAAACAGACAGCAGCAGATGTGGCATTTGTGCAAATGGTTGCAGTAAAGTGCAGAAACATACAACAGCAAATGTATTACTGTTGGTGTGCCAGTCTGTCTGTGTCAACAGCTGAGGTAGTTATTGTGTGGTGGGGGTGGGATGTGGGGTGGGAGGAAGTGGGCAGAGTTCAGGGTCCTGATGGCCTGATGAACAAAGATGTTTAGTAGTTGTGTGGAGTGGGCCTGGAGGCTCTGGTACTTTTTCTCCGAGGGCAGGGGGCTGAAGAGCGAGTGTGAGGGGTGGGAGGTGTCACCTGCAGTGTTGATGGTATACAGTACAGAGGCTGAACAAATCAAGAAAATTATAAGAAAAAAATTAGGGTATTATTGAAAGTGATGATCTACTTTAGTAGATTTTTCCTGAACCACCTCTGGTTAGCTTTAGAAGATGCCCAACTCTACAAGATAAACTGGTCCATAGTTATCTGAAACCAGATGGGCACCAAACATGGCTGGGCTCCAGGCCAAAAGGGTCTTACAAATGCCAACATTGTAATCACTGTACAAATGTAACACAAACCAATTTTTAGGATGTTGTATCCCTAAAACAACTGACTATTAATCATTTCATCAACTGCAAAACTGTGTTTGTTATCTATTGGGCTGCACGGTGGCGCAGTGGTTAGCACTGCGGCAGCACAGTTTACCCTTGGCCGGGGGATTGTGGGGATCGTGGGATCGTGGGTTCGATCCCAGCCCCCGACCAACAGTGATCTGTGTGGAGTTTGCATGTTCTCCCCGTGTTGCGTGGGTTTACTCCGGGATTTCTCCGGTTTCCTCCCACATGCCAAAAACATGCATGTTAGGTTAATTGGCTGTTCTAAATTGTCCCTAGATATTTGTTTCCTATAGGCCCTTAGAATAGAGGGTTAGTATTAATGAAAGCGCTTTGAGTGGTCTTTGTGACTAGAAAAGCGCTATATAAGTGCAGGTTAGTAGTTAGTATAGACTGGAATGTTCTATGTGTAAAGTTTCTATATAGGAAAGAACCAAACAACGCCTACAGGAGAGACTGGCAGAACACAAATATGCAATCCGTACAGGCAACATGAACTATCCCATGGCAAGACACTACTTGGAGCATCATGACAGTGACCCATCTACCTTACAGGTCTGTGGGATTGATCATATTCTGTCTGTAAGAAAAGGCAACAAAGACTATTAAATCAACGGGAAACATATTGGATTTACAAATTACAGGTTACCAAATATCCAAGCCCGAGTGAGGACCTGGATTTTAGTATCTTTATATGATTGCCTGGTTTGGGTTTGAATACTGTTTTTCTTTTACTTTGCCTTGTCTGCAGGATTTAGTGGTTATATATGTTGTGTGGGCATGTGTAACGGTTCTCGTCACAAGTATAGTGGTTCTTTTTTTGGGACACCCTTAAGCGGCCGTGATCGGGAACATTAATGCAAGTGTGTGTGCGGCATAGGGACCACGATGACACCAGACTGCTGTTTCCACAATTTATTTCTCCTGTTGGAGAAATAAAACAAAATGCATCACGCTCCATCTGTACCTCGATCCCACACAGGCTCCCACAGCAAAGCAACGCGATACTGTGTGGGAAAGGAGCTCTAAAATAACTTCACAATACAAAAATAAATTACTTTTCAAATAATAAAAATTTTCCAGAAACAAACATACCTGTTGGAGAAATAAAACAAAATGCATCACGCTCCGTCTGTACCTCGATCCCACACAGGCTCCTACATTAACAAAACATAAATTACACAATGACGCAGGCTGCTGGAGTCACTACAGAACCCACATTGGCACGAAACTCCAAAATGGCGCCTAGCGGACTCCCAATGTACGCCGAAACACCCACAAAACTCTCATTTACAACACAAACAACAAAAAAAATACACGACAGTGACATGTCAAATTAATAATGAACAATTACAAACCAAGGTTACAGTTTAAATGATAAGACTAACGAACGATACGATTATTTAGTGCCAGCAGCGTTTGGACACAACTTACCCACAGCAAAGCAACGCGATACTGTGGGGAAGGACTAAACTACCGGAGCCTCGGAGGTACAGAAAGAGCAGATGCGAGAAGCGTACTGCCAAAATAAAACACTCAAGTAAAATAAAATTCACAACAATATAAATAAAAACATAACTGAGGAAAAGAAATACCTAAAGCACATTTTTGACTCCGTTACACCCACCCCACTGAATTTTACTGAACTTGAGCCATAGCTACACAGAATTCACTATAATACACAAAACACCCGGGGTTAGTTAAAGAACACCATTTGACAGAGTGTCCCACACAAGGATGAAGTGGCGTGAGAGCAGCGCTTATCTCTCAACCCAACCACTGGTAATGGAGTGCCTTGTACACCCCACCAAAAACCCCAACTATAAGTGTAGCAAATGAACAAGAAAATAAAATAAAATAACCGAACACTAGAAAACAAAGCTAAGTCCACAAAAATATAGTCCACACATGTAACATTCAATCAGTTAGGGTCTGAAACACAGACCTACAAACAGCCTTAACATTAAACTTGTCACGAATCACATCTTGCCTGGACATTGTCTGCACTAGTCTGTTCACAGGTTTAATCAGGCGACCAAATCTTGACCTGATTTGAGGTTGTGCATTCGGACGGTGACAATGTGCACGTGACGTCTGGTCAACAGTACAGCGAGCAAGGGGAGTGTCTGTCTGTCTCTCAGAGTCAGGAACAGAAACTAGTTGACTGTCAGGTGTTTGTCCACCATGAATATCAGTAGCAGCTGTAGTCACAGGTCTAGAGTCAGAGGACATGGGATGATCTACACCTTGAGCAACAGGTGCAACTGAAGAGTTCTGGGGGTCAGAGGACACACTTCTCACATCAGGAACGTCTACCTGTGACACAGATGGTTCAGTGAGCTGCGTGATCCACTCAACAGTTCTCCTTTCAGAGTCAACAGGTTCTGGATCAACTAATGGTTCACGTGTTTCTCCACATGAAGACGGATCACCTGTACCAGCCTCACTCTCTCCCTCGAAGAGGTCCACAGATGTATCTCCCTCATCACCAATGTCTGTAGCTAAGGTTTCTGGAAGTAAGGCGGATGAACCATGGTTGGACACATCGCACACATCCATCACAGGAAGAAAATTTACCAGCATCAACAGATTCCTGTGGACCACTTTTGTCCGTCCAGTAAGAGTGTCACAAATTCTGTATGTATGGGTCTGCGGGTTCACATCCATTACAGTGTAAACAGTTGATTCCCACTTATCAGCAGTTTTCTTTTTGCCTCTCTCCTTTCTGTTGGCCAAAAGCACCCTGTCACCAATCTCAATCTTGGATCCTGTCACTTTCCTGTTGTAAAGATTAGCATGTCTGTGTTGCTCCTTAGCAGCACGGTCCTGAGCAACCATCATTGCTTCTTTTAGCTCACAGGTGAGAGTTGCCACATACTTGTCGTAACTGGTTACATCAGCATCGCGAAGAACAGAACGAAACATGATATCTACTGGCAAACGGGGCACACGGCCATACATGAGGTAAAAAGGAGGAAAGCCAGTCGTCTCATGGGCTGTACAGTTGTACATAAATGTCAAAGTCTGCAACCGTCGTGGCCAGTTAGCTTTCACCTCAGGGGACAGTGCACGAATCATCCCACCCAGTGTCCTGTTAAACCGTTCGACACTCCCATTTCCCATTGGGTGGTAAGGGGTAGTGTGAGATTTCCTGACACCGGACACTTTGAGGAGTTCACTGATTAATTGACTTTCAAAATTAGGACCTTGGTCACTGTGGATTCTTTCTGGGAATCCAAAGACACAAAAGTACTTGTTCCACAAAACATTTGCCACTTGCTTAGCTGTTTGATCCTTACTAGGAAAGGCCTGAGCCATCCTGGTAAAGTGATCTGTTATCACTAGGACATCAATAGACTTGTTCCTAGAGTCTTCAGCTGACCAAAAGTCAATGCAGACCAGCTCCAGTGGTCTAGATGACAAGATGCTCTCTAAGGGAGCTCGTCCCTCAGGTTCAGCTGACTTGCTGAGGACAAAAACGCTGGCAGTGTCTGACATGGTCTCTAACATCTCTCTCAAGGGTCAGCCAGAAAAATCTCTGTCTGGATAAACTGAGGGTTCGCGACTGGGCTTGATGACCAGCATCATCATGCACGCCTTTCAACATCTCATCCTTAAGTGAGTCTGGGACAACATACTGAAGCCGTTTGGACTTGGTTCTCTGGTCTCTTGAAACTCTGTACAGAACTCCATTGCTCACAGATAGCTTATCCCAGTGTTTCAGATATTTAATCACTGAAAATGATTCTTTCACCCTTTCTCTCCTTGAGGGTCTCCGATGTCTTTCAACATAGAACAGGACGCGAGAAAGAGTTCCATCTTCCAACTGTTTGCCACGCAAAGCCTTTTCAGAATAGGCAGGCAACGGGTCTTGACCTGGTGGAACTAACTGGGGCAAAAACTGCAAGGCTTCAATTGCCCGGGCCCTCGGACCAGCATCCCACTCAATGTGTGACTGCATCACAGCAGACACTTCTTCTGAATTCACAATCTGAGTGTGTACCCAGGAGGTATGAGCATTGTCACACATCGCATCCACGTGATCACTGGATGAACGAAAAGCATCCTGAACAGAGGCAGTAGACACATTTTTTACTTCACTGAGGAGTTTCACATATGGCTCATTGAACAGTCTGTGACCAATATTTTCCTTGACAAAAGGCACACGGCTTAATGCATCAGCCACAATGTTCTGCCGCCCTGGAACATACTTTATGTCAAAGTCATACGCAGCCAACTTGGCTACCCAGTGTTGTTCACAACAGTCTAGCTTGGGCTTTGTCAATATGTGAGTCAAAGGATTGTTGTCAGTCCAAACAGTGAATTTGTGACCCTTTAGCCAATGACTAAACTTGTCAGTGATGGACCATTTCAAAGCCAGAAATTCCAGTCGGTGCGCTGGATAGTTTTTCTGAGACTGTGTCAGTGACTTACTGGCAAAAGCAATATGTCTGGCATGACTTTCACCTTCCTGGACTTGGGACAGAACGGCACCTATCCCATCCAGGGATGCATCAGTTGAAAGCATGAAGGGACGGTCAAAGTTAGGATGAGCCAAGACCACAGTGTTAACAAGTGCAGATTTGAGACTTTCAAAGGCATGTATGTGCTCTTGGGTCCAATCAGAAGCACAAAGCTTTCTGCAAGCCATCTTGGTTTTCTTACATCTGCCTTTAAATTTTCCACCTTTCAACAGGCTGAACAATGGCTTGGCAATGGCAGAATATCCTGGCACAACATGCTGATAGTAATTAACCATCCCCAAGAAGGATCTAAGTCTTTTTTGGGACGGTGTCACACCATCAGTGTCCATAAGGTCAGCACAAGTCATTTTTGTGATGTTCTCAACCTTACTAGGGTCGGTTGAAACACCATTCTTGCCAATTACGTGACCAAGAAACCTCACAGATCTCCTGAGGAAAAAACACTTTTTGGGTGCCAACTTCAAGTGGTGCCTACGCAGCCTACTGAACACCATCTCAAGGCGCTGCAATGCACTCTCCTCATCAGATGCAAAAATCAGCAGATCATCCAAATAACACAACAAAGTCAAATAATTCTGGTCACCAAAAATGGCAGTCATCATGCGCATAAAACTAGCAGGACTATTGCATAATCCCTGGGGCAGGCGATTGTACTCATACAAGCCCATCGGAGTGGTAAAAGCAGAATACTTCCTGTCATCCTCATGAAGCGGCATGTTGTAGAAGCCGGACGTTAAATCCACTGTGCTGAAGAGGCAGTTACCTCCCAGTGCTGCCAGACAATCTGCCTGGTGAGGGAGAGGGTGAGCGTCTTTCAGAGTCCTCTTATTCAGCCAGCGAAAATCCGTGCAGATGCGGAGGTCGCCATTCTTTTTCCACACAAGAACCAAGGGAGATGCATACTCGCTAGTCGATTTCCTGATAATGTCTTTTTCCTCCATTTCCTTTAACACCTGTCTTAATTTCTGATACTGACTAGGGGGTACACGCCTGTATGGAAGTCTGAATGGTTTATCATCAGATAAATGTATACGGTGTACAAAGCCCTTAGCTTCTCCACAGTGTAGGTGGTGGCGTGAAAAGACATCCTCGTACTGAAGTACCAAGTCAGCCATTCTCTTTTTGCAGTCCTCTGACACTTGGCATGAATTAATGTCTATGTCACAAAGCCCCACTGACTTGAGTTTTTCTTTTACAGACCCCATACCAGCATCACATGCCGTTGTAGACTGTGTGTAGCAGGTCACTGGTACACTAGACTGCTCAGCTGCATCCATGTCTTCAAGGGTTACACATGTGTAGACGTCAGCTAGCTTTGCATTGCACCGTAACAACACAGGCTTGTTGGACGTGTTGATGAGTTTGAGCGGGACCCACCTGTCACCCCACATAGGAGTTACAATCTTAGCTACTAGGACACCCCTAGGAGCTGAACGAGAAGATATGGGCTCTGTCATGACTGTACTGCCTGGAGATACAACAGTGTCTTTCGGCAATTTACCCCAAACAAGGTACTCACGCCCAGGTTCAAGGTAGGTAGCTGAGTTACATCTGACAGTACCAACTTTATCAGGAATGTCATTTCCTTTCCAGGGGTTCAAACCAGTGAGCATAGACAAGAACTGCTCAGCTTCCGGTTCTGCAGTTGGGCAGGGGCCAGACACTGTTTTCCAATAGGACTTGCACTGTTTTGAATGGTGTAGGATGTGCTTTATTACATTGGTACCAATAATCAACTCATCATGCTGACCACAGACAACCAGAGTGGGGACCAGCATTTTACAACCATACACCTCCATCACAATGTCAAAAGCACTCTTTGGCCTGACACGCTGTCCACCACACCCAACCAGCATCACATTCACATCAATCTGGTTCTGATTTGTTATTACTCCAGCAGTTCTCAGTTTCTTCTCTGCATCTTCGTTGATACTGCAGGCCATGGAGCCACTGTCCAGCATGCCATCAATACCACCAAAAGCTACTGGTGTGTAGAAAAGGCTGGAACTATTGCCAATTATGTGAATGTTCTGATATACAACAACTACATCATCGCATGAGCTACTCACCGATGCAAAAATCGACTCAGCATCAGATGTGTCACTGCAGTGGGAGTTTGAGGTGAGACCTGCACTGCCTCCCTCCAAGTACAGGTCAGTTAGTTTTCCCTGAGACAGAGAAGGAGGCTGACAGTTGTTGTTGGGACAGGCCAGTCTGGTATGACCAGGGGAAAGACAGGTAAAACACAGTTTCTCAGACATGCAATGTGAAATGGTGGAGTGACGTGTGTCATTACAGAACATACAAGTTGATTCTCTGGGGCGTCTCTGACGAGGGGCATGTTTAAATCTGTTGCTCTCAGTCGGGTGAGGAATTGTACACTGCTGCAACTTCTCCATCATTTCCTGAAACATATTCACCATGCGACCAAGGAGCCTCTCCTCTGACTGTTGGAGATTTTGAGCAACAACCAGCACGCTAGCACAATCTGAGCTGAGTGTATTTGGGGTAGGGTCAGAGATGGGGAATGGAGAGGGACCCTGACATGTAAACTGTCGGGTTTGAGGAAGTGAAGAGGGAATGACTGGGGTGTGGCACTGTTCTGGCATGGTCATGGCTGAAGATGGCAACCTGGGTTTGTCAGATGTGACAGTAGCTGTGTGACTCATTAGCTGTGGACCATCAGGCGCTCTGGCACTAGCTCTAACCTCTCTCTGATAATCGTCAATTATCAACTGAACATCACGTGAGGTCCATTCATGAGGTGGTTTCCACTTCAAGGTGCAAGACAGATCAGGATCAGGACGATTTTTAACGAACATGATAGCAACCTCTTTGCTCATGTCCTCAGTCTGCTTGCCTTGTCTACACAGGCCCTCGAGAGCCAGGTCTGCTGCTTTGTTCAGCCTTATCCAGTAGTCCACTGGTTTTTCTCTGTGCCTGGGCAGGGTTGCATAAAAATCTGCGAGCGGAAGACATGAGGAGGCATCACAGAAGTAACGGAGAAGAACATCGTAAATTATTTCAGGTTCCTTTTTAGCATCTAGCTCCAGGTCACTACGCAGGGTAACTTTCACAACGTCTTTAGCTTTGCCCAATAAATGACTCATTATCTCTCCTGCTTGCTCACACACAGGAATCTATCTCTTCTTGAGTTCAGCCTTAGTCAAATCAATCCAGTCCCGAACTGAATATTTGTCAGTACCGTCACCTCTAAATATACGTAGTTCTTTGTCTGACTTAACATGGACAGTCACATGTGGAGGGTCACATTTGGTAACATCACAATGTGTTGTTCGATCAGTAGGAGAAGTCTGGTTGTCATTGGTCATATTCACAATACCAGCAGACATTAATTTAGTGACTATAGACTCACCAATTTGAGCACCAAGCCGCCCCACCATGTCTGTAAAATTTTCAATGGCACCGACATTACTGCAGGGTGTGGAAACATGAGGACCCTCACTCATGAACTCACCAACAGGAATACAACCTGGGCTCTGACCCAACCCTGTATCCCCACCACTGTTCATAAATTTTGAATTTCCCACATCTCTACTAATAGCAATATCACTGCGCCAAGTACCTCTCCCTTTTGGCAAAACAGGTGTTTTATAATTATCCATGTCTTTTTTTTTTTTCCTTGAACTACTTTACACAGTGAAATTTTTTTTTTTTTTTTCGTTGTGACTAACTCCAAAATAAGGTGGCATATATCAGTTAAAACGTACTACAATAGTCCTGTATATGCCTGACCACATATACGTCCCAGCGTAGACCCAGTATGGCGATGCAGCATCCACGGCGACCGGCGTCCAGCTGATCTGAAGTTCCAAGGGTCACTGGCACCAGTGTAACGGATCTCGTCACAAGTATAGTGGTTCTTCTTTTGGGACACCCTTAAGCGGCCGTGATCGGGAACATTAATGCAAGTGTGTGTGCGGCATAGGGACCACGATGACACCAGACTGCTGTTTCCACAATTTATTTCTCCTGTTGGAGAAATAAAACAAAATGCATCACGCTCCGTCTGTACCTCGATCCCACACAGGCTCCCACAGCAAAGCAACGCGATACTGTGTGGGAAAGGAGCTCTAAAATAACTTCACAATACAAAAATAAATTACATTTCAAATAATAAAAATTTTCCAGAAACAAACATACCTGTTGGAGAAATAAAACAAAATGCATCACGCTCCGTCTGTACCTCGATCCCACACAGGCTCCTACATTAACAAAACATAAATTACACAATGACACAGGCTGCTGGAGTCACTACAGAACCCACATTGGCGCGAAACTCCAAAATGGCACCTAGCGGACTCCCAATGTGTGCCGAAACACCCACAAAACTCTCATTTACAACACAAACAACAAAAAAAATACACTACAGTGACATGTCAAATTAATAACGAACAATTACAAACCAAGGTTACAGTTTAAATGATAAGACTAACGAATGATACGATTATTTAGTGCCAGCAGCGTTTGGACACAACTTACCCACAGCAAAGCAACGCGATACTGTGGGGAAGGACTAAACTACCGGAGCCTCGGAGGTACAGAAAGAGCGGATGCGAGAAGCGTACTTCCAAAATAAAACACTCAAGTAAAATAAAATTCACAACAATATAAATAAAAACATAACTGAGGAAAAGAAATACCTAAAGCACATTTTTGACTCCGTTACACATGTTGTTTATGTTTTGAATTTTGTTGGTTGAAAGGTGGTAGGAATGACATCTGCTGAATGTGGTGGGTGTTTACACTGTGCATTTTTGAACCAGGACACCACAGCAGATGGAGGTTTCTGCATGTGGAGGTTTCTGATTGGTGGACCTTTTTCATAAGAACCCTCCCCTCTTTTTGATATCTCTTTAACTCCCTGATGAAGACTGATTGCTGAAACACATAGGAGCTTTTAACTGATTTTAATAGGTTCAAATAACCAAAGTCATTTGAATAAAGGATTTTTTACTTTTGAAATAAGAGTGCCTTGGAGTTTCTTTTTGGCTGTTTTCATGATGTTTCCCACCCAAAGAGCCCCTCAGAGAACCTAAAGCTTGTTCTTGAGTCCAAGAAGCACCCCTCTTCATACCTTTAGTGAATCTTCAAGGAAGATAGCAAGGTTCCCAGGCCAGCTGGGAGATATCATCTCTGTAGCATGTCCTTGGTCTGTCCCAGAGTCTCTTCACAGTGGGACATGCCCAAAACACCTCACATGGGAGGTGTCCAGGAGGCATCCTGATTAGATGCCCAAACCACCCAGCTGGTAAATTGACAGCTTTGCTTTAGAGCTTGTCTCCTGTTTCATCACAACAGACTTGCACAATGTCTGCATCACTACAGATGCTGCTCCAATTCGTCTGACAATTTCCCGTTCCATTCTCCCATCACTTGTGAATAAGACCCCGAGATACTTGAATGTCTCATCTCAACTTGAAGAGCTCATTCCCAACCGGGAGAGGACAATCCACCCTTTTCTGGCTGAGATCCATGGACTCTGACTTGGAGGTGCTGATTCTCATCCTGGACGCATTACAGTCTGTAGCAAACCACCCCAGTAAGACCCGTAGGTCATTACTCAATGAAGCCAACGGGACCACATCATCTTCTTACAGCAGAGACGAGATCCTGTTATCACCAAACATGACAACCTCTGTTCTTTGCTTGCACCTAGAGATCCTGTCCATACAAATTATGAACAGGATCAGTGACAAAG
Source organism: Pholidichthys leucotaenia (assembly GCA_020510985.1). Lineage (NCBI taxonomy): Eukaryota > Metazoa > Chordata > Actinopteri > Cichliformes > Pholidichthyidae > Pholidichthys > Pholidichthys leucotaenia. The sequence continues at coordinate 441,440,759 of CM035838.1, forward strand.
GGCAGTCCTCACAGAGTCAGCAGACCTACGACTCCTTCCATCAGCATTGCCTCTACTTTATCCTTAACATCAAATGGAGCAACTTCATCACCAACAATAAAGTCCTTAAACAAGGTGATAAGCAGTATCAAGGCCATGCTCTTATAAACATAACTACCATGGACCAGGCACATCTCTACAATGGAGGATCACTGCCTTCCTAAGAAATAAAGTGCAAATGAGTTAATACAATGTTACCTTCTCATTCACATAGTGAGCATCCCAAAGCCTCTTAAAAAAAAAAAAATATTTGGTCTTGCTTTGGAGGGTGCATGGGAAACCAATATGGACCCTGGACTATAGACATTTAATTGATGAATTTTAATTTCAGAAGTACGCTATTTTGATGGGAGAAAAGTGTATTATAATTGAAAATTTTCAGCAATATCAAGTTCTAATTTTATTCTAGAGGAATTTATCTTTAATGTATCATTTATATGGACTGAATTAAAATAATTTGGAAAAACTTAATTATTTGTACCTAAAATCTGTGCAAAATTCCATATTTTAAGGTGGTGTCAAAAATTTGCTGAAAAAGTATAGTGCAAATGAGTTTTTGCAATGTTACCTGCTCATGTCACAGCGGACATCCCAACACTTCAGAAGACATGAGGAATGTTTTACTGTGGGGGGAATGAGGAGACTCTGGCTCCCAGACTATAACTCTGACCAATGTTAGTTTTTTGCAATGTACTAGAACTTCAGTCAAATCAAACTGAGCCATGGTAAAGGTCAAATAAAAACCACTGCTGCCACCTAGTGTCTCTCTCTATGAATGTTACTGTGTTCATGAGTTACATTTACCAAGATGATGACTCCCGCCTCCCCCAAAAATCAGCAACGACAAAAAAATGGCATTAAGTTGCCTTCATTGCTGTGTTGTAGATAGATGTAATATTATTTATTGATTTAAAAAAAGCAGAGCTGGGGAGAACAAAGTTGTCAAACAGAAGACCAAGTCCTGTAGTTTCAAAGGTGCAACACAAAGGTGTTAACAGAAGGCATTCTGGGATATGCGAGAAGTTTCTGGAGATATTTGAAAATCTTTTAGTCATTCAGTGAACATATGAGTATTATGATCTACAAAATCCTGCTTGTTTGTTATGTGCCCTCTCCCTCCTGGAAGTTGCAGGCAGACTCCTGAGGGGTTTAGCAACAGCATTACACTTGGGGCTCATTCAGCACTTAGTTAACTAGTTAGCTGTCTTCCAGCTACAGCACTTTGTGGCCAACCAACTCTTGCCTTGAGGAACACATTATCTGCCAGTTAGTTTCATTTTTGATACTCACCTTGATCTTGTGTTCTCTCAAGGATAATCACCTTAGATCCCTCCTTGCGGCCCTGATGCTCCTACTCCTCTCACCTTCTGGTCTGTCAAAATCTCGAACCCCTTATCTGTCTGCCCACTCTGCCGCTGGAAAAAGGAAACAGGGTTAAGGCCTTGAACTTGACCATTTGCCCTTCACTGTTTTGTCTGCACTTTTTCACCGGTTTTCATCATTATACAGCAGTTAGTTCAGAAACTTGATTGGACAATAGTCATTCTCAGAGTGCTAATGATAAAGCATAACATCCACTCAATTGGCAAAAATGCACGTATCACCCCAACTCATCGATGATTATCTATCATTAGCCTACAGTAACTGTCGTTAATGTCTTGTAATGTGAACATGTATACCACACCTTCTTGACAAGCTATTTGACAAGAGACAGTCCTCACAATCTGGACCTCCTTGACCCAGATAATTCACCCAGCATCTCGTAAACATCTCGTTCAAAGAAAGCTACTATGTCGGTGCTGCACATTAAACTACTGTATGTAACATCCTTTCCAAACAAAATGGATGAGATGAAGTTGTATTTATCATCCCTGTTAGCCAGCCATAACACCTGTGTGATGATGGACTCTTTGCTTCAGCTGAAAATGCCAAGAAGTGGTACATGGAAACAAAATGACCCAAAGCTAAGCGGTTAGCTGCTCATGACGTCACTGGAGGCAAAGTGGAAGAGCTCAAGTTTGTTTTACTATCCCAATCAGAAACTCATATCTATGTAATGATAAAATAATCAATGTTTCATCCAGGACTCCCTGAGCACAGCTATCAGCTGGAAAATGGTATGAGCCACATGACCCATTAAAACTGCAAAAAAGGATCAGTGTGTATCTAAACACTTCCGCACTGTATCTAACTTCCATCACCATGTGTGCAGGGCTGGATTAAGGAGGTTATTGGCCCCTGGGCTAGAGCAATTTTGGGGGCCCTCCCACATATTATTTATGGGAGTATGATATGCAAACTGGCTATGTTTACATGCACGGTAATAAACCGCTTATAATTGGATTTCTGGAGTTATCCGATTATTAAAGTAGTCATGTAAAAACCTCCATCCATCCATCTTCTACTGCTTAATCCTTTTCAGGTCACAGGGGGGCTGGAGCCTATCCCAGCATCTTTGAGCGAGAGGCAGGGTACACCCTGGACAGATCACCAGTCCATCGCAGGGCCAACACAGAGAGACAGACAACCATTCACTCTTGCATTCATAAGGACAATTGCCAATCCCCAGTTGATGCCAATTAACCAAACCTGCATGTCTTTAGCCTGTGGGAGGAAACTGGAGTACCCAGAGTAAACCCATGCAGACACGGGAAAAACATGCAAACTCCACACAGAAGGGTCACCAACGGTCAGGGGTGGGATCGAACCTGTGACCTTACTGTGCTACCACAGTGCCAACCACTACTCCACTGAGCTGCCGATCTAAAACAATAATCACATAAAAGGCAATTATTGTGTTATGAAAAATTACATTAACACACATAGTTTATTGTCATATAATCTATTTATTACCTTCGCCACAGAAGTTATGTTTTCAGGGTGGTTTGTCTGTTTGGGTTTTTTTTAGCAGGATTACACAAAAACTACTGTATGGATTTTGATGAAATTGTCACCAGAGGTAGCCCTTGGGCCAAGGATGAACTCATTAAATTTTGGTGATGATCTGAGAGTGCACACCTCCACCAAGGACCTTGTCTGTATGTGTGCTGCAGGATTATACAAAAACTACTGGATGGATTTTACCCTTATTTGATTATTCCTAGTTATCAGATTATTGTGGCCATGTAGCCGGGGACATTGATGGATCAGCTTGACCTTCAAGTCCTAAATTACTAAGGCAGTGGCTATGGATACAGAACAGTACCCATAGAATTATTGTTACAGACACAGCTTGAATCTGATTGGCCAGTATGTTCTATTAATGTGTATCTTAAAAGCAGCAGGCTACAGGTACGGAAATCTGAGGCATTTATTTGTTTCAAAATTTTAATTAGTATCTATTTACTACATTTTTAACTTTACCCACTCCTAAATCCTAAGGCTAACCTCTTAATTTTAAGTCTAAATTTTATCTCATATCAAGTAAAATGGTTTGGACAAGGTGCCGATAGCAGGACATGAACCAGCAGCCTTCTGATCACAGCTCCATGGTAGTATCTACTAGGGCTGTCACGGTGGAGGAATTTCCCCTGCGGTGATGGTGGATAGCTCAGCACCATGATATGCAGTATTACTGCAAATGTTTTTAGAACCCTGTGGTCTCGTAATTTAAACAGGGTTCAGAACTTACTGTATGTGGCAAACGACCAAAGAGAAATTGTGAAACTGTGAGAAACTCGCTGCTGCTCTGCATTCAACTTGTGCGTGTGTGACAATTGTGCGAAGCTCCAGTGTTCCTACAGGCATGAACTGCTGATTCTGTAAAAAAAAGAAAAAAAAAAACGATCATTTTCATAAAGCAGTGGTAGTAACTCCAGTATTTCAGCTACAGGGTGTGGACTGGTTGGAGACTGCAGCAACATTCAGCTTATTTAAACAGGACATCCTTTCATACAGGACCCTGTGTGGCTCTTGTCTCCATGATTTTTGGATTTGTGCCGCTGTCTGAAAAATCATGTTCAAACAAGCAATGCACTATATAGTAGTTGTTTCACTCTCAGAGCTCAGTTGTCAGGATCATGAACACTCCGCTCAGAAGGAAATAAAACGCTTTGTGCCCTTTCAGTGCTCACTGTCACAGCTGTATTTGGCAATGTGTCCAAACGCTTCTGCCACTAACTGCCTGCTGGAATTCGTCTGGAGAGTCCCACACACAGTGCTGGCAGTGGCAGCGCCTGGTGCTGTGGAAGCTTCCACGGTACCGGGTGCAAACATGCTGTTGGCAATGAATAAAAAGCCGCCAGGTGCTGTGCCTTGGTGCCTGTGTCATGGTAGCATGGGTGGCTGTAAAAAAGTGGCACTCCGACCTCTACTGGCCTGGGATAGTTATTACAAAACCTTTTTTCGCTGCAGCATTGACAGAAATGGTGAGTTAAATTTGTGTTTATTTCAAAAACAAAGTGTTATTTCAAAATTCTGGTAAATTAAAAGTCAAGTTAATATGGTGATACAATGATATAAGCCTTTAGTTTCACTTAATTTTGACCGGGCGAGCTGAAACAGAGAGGCAGACAGACAGACAGATACAAACAGCCACAAACAGATGCACTAACCGATAACTGTATGCCTCTGTTTCACCGAGGCATAATAAAAATACACTTAACATTTAACAATTTTATTTTATTTATCCGGAAAGTAGATTTATAATATTAAAAATCTTAGTTCAAAATTTGGATCTATGTATTGCAAGCGTTTATGGCCCAAATGTTGACGACCCATACTATTTTCACACTTTCTTCATTTCTCTTTCTGAGCACTTGGACACTACACTCATAATAGGAGTAGACTTCAACCTGGTATTAAACCCTGCAATTGACAGGCTCAGTACATCAGGGAATTATCAAAAAAGGCAGCCTATTGACACTCTCAAACAATACATGAATGATTTTGGTCTTTGCAATGAATGGCGTTCTTTTCACCCAACTCTTAGGGAATACACTTTTTTTCATCAGTTCATAGTTCATATTCCCATTTAGACTTCTTCTTAGCCAGTAACTCTATTGTGAGGGATATCACAGACACTGAAATCTGGTCAAATCAAGCTATCAGCAATCACCATCCAGTATCTCTTACACTAGTAAATAGGAAAGCTATTGGGAAAACTAGAAGCTGGAAATTTAATACATCACTACTAAAAGACAAAGACTTTATTAATTACTTTAATAAAGAGTGGGAATCATATCTGGAATATAATGATGTGCCAGGAATATTACTCTATTTCTCTTACTGTTCATATAAGACTAAAAAAGAAAAAGCACTGGTACTGGAGTTAGAACAGAAAATTAAATCACTGGAGATGACCTGTGCCATTTCTCCACAAGAACAGGCACTTAATAATCAAAAGAAAATTAAAGATGGAATTAAAAGTAATTACAAATAAAAGGACAGTTTTTAATACAAAGACTGCGTCTTGAGAAGTTTGAACACAGTAATAAATCAGGGAGATATCTTTCTAACCAGCTTAGATTGAATAAAGAAAACCAACTATCCACTCTATTAAGGATACGACTGAAAATATTACCCATGAGCCTGAAGAAATAAACAACTCCTTCAGAAAGTTTTATGAAAACCTCTACTCATCTCAGATTAACCCATCTGACTCAGAGATAAATAAGTTTCTGGACAATGTTAACTTATCACGATTAAATAATGAACAGATTGCAGCTCTGGATGCACCTCTTCTGGTGTCCGAACTTCAGGAGGCACTTAAACATATCCCAAACAACAAAGTTCCGGGAGCAGATAGTTTTCCAGTAGAATTTCTTAAGGAATTCTGGCCTGTGATGGCACCTACATTTTTTAAAGTGGTGAACCAAATTGAAGAAGATAATGCAATCCCTCCAAATATGAACTTGGCTAGTATAAGGCTGCGTGTCCATCAAACGCATTTTTTCCGCTCTGGGCGACTATTTTCTACTCATTCTCTATGTAGTCCAGCGTTTACAGTGCTGAAACGCTCTCAGCAGTGGCCATTTTTTTGTCACGGCGTTCAGGGCGATCAGAGCTGAAAAAAAGTTCAACTTTTCAGAGACTGCAGCTGAGCTCATCAATGTCAGACCTAAGCAGCCAATCAGAACTGCTGCATGGGTGGGACATATGACGCCGGTACTAGTCTGTACTCAGACTCCTGCTTTCCGTGTCATCATATTATACACCCAGAGCTGCTAGAAAACATTTCCTGTCCATTGTTATTTAGAGACTGCTATTAAAAAAATGCTGAGCTGAGAGTGACAAGCTGTTGCTGGGATACTGGGCACAGACTTTTTTTCCCAGAGTGCCACACACAAACGCTGAAAAACAAAGCTCAGGGCAGTCGGGCAACAAAAAAACGCATTTGGTGGACACCCAGCCTTATCCTGCTCCTTAAACCCGAAAAAGAACCTACAGTTCCATCCAGCTACTGTCCCATCTCACTTATGAATATCGATCTTAAAATAATTTGCAAAGCTCTTGCCAAAAGAATGGAAAGGATAATTCTGTTTATTATACACCCAGATCAGACAGGTTTCACCAAGGGCAGACACTCGGCTAATAATACACGCAGGCTATTTAATTTACTAAACTACTGTAAGATTAGTAAATTAGAAACCACAATTTTATCTCTGGATGCAGAGAAAGCCTTTGACGGTGTTAATTGGAAATTTCTTTTTATGGTGTTAAACAAGTTTGGGTTTGGGTCATCTTTTATAAACTGGCTTAGAACACTATATAGCTGTCTAACTGCAACTGTCCGAACAAATGATCAGACTTCTCGAAGCTTTTGTCATGAACCAAGGGCTGAAGATTTCCAGACTCGGCTTCATGGCACTTTCTGTATATTGCACTTATGTCCTCTTTGTATGATTATCATTATTGTCATTTTTCTGCTTGTGTTTATGTTTTATTTCAGTTTCTGTACTGAATTATTATTACACCTTGACTTGCCTTTTATCCAGTTTAGTTCCTTACTGTTTACAGCTGTCAGGGGGCGTGTAGCCTGGCATGGGCGTGCCCTGTCAGCTGCCAGTGTGGTCTGCCTCCCTCTCATGGCCTCAGCTGATCCCAATTACCATTTTGATTCCCTCTATCCCCGTTCATGTGCACTCACACCTGTCACTTGTCTTGTAATTAGTTTGTTCCCCATTTAAGGGAGATTATGTTTCATGTTTGTTATCACTGCCATGCTTCTGCAAGGAATAATCATCCTGGTCTCCGCCAGAGCCCTATCTTGCTCTGGCATGCCTCATTCATAAGTTGACTCTTCATTGGTATTTTATAGTTTGTTCACCTTTTGCACTTATGTTTGCTATTTTTGTTAATAAAATTCACAAACTCACAGTCCAGCACCTGGGTTGTTTTTCTGCCCCGTAGGGGCGAACATGACAGTTTTAATCTCCAGAGAGGCACCAGACAGGGGTGTCCACTCTCTCCCTCACATTTTACCATCTTTACTGAACCATTAGCAACAGCCATACAACAAAATGTTGATATCTGCGGTATCCAAACCAGAGAAAAACACAAGATAAGTCTTTCTCCTGATGATGTATTGATTTTCCTTTAAAACTCACAAAGATCTCTTCTTCAGACAGTGGCGCTCATTGATGAATTTTCATCATTATCACACTATTAACTGGGGTAAATCAACAGTCTTACCTAAAAATTGTAATTTTTCAAATATATCCACTATTCCAATACAATCAGGTAATATTAAATATTTAGGAAAAGATATTTCCCCCAGGCTCTCAGAGTTATTGTGACTAAATCACATTCCCCTTTTAAAAACAATACAAGACAACCTTATGCATTGGAGGACATTACCTATATCATTAATGAGAAGAGTCGCAACCATTAAAATGATGGTCCTTCCTAAAATCAACTATTTATTCTCAATGATTCCTGCCCAACCATCTATCGCTGTCATGGGCAGCAGGAGCACGCCCCTCCCATCCTGCCTCACATTCACTAACTCATCACGACACCTGAGGCACAAGACACATCTGCACCCGCTCATCAGCCAGCGTACTTAAGGAACCTCTTTCCGCGCAGTCAACGCTGGCTCGTCTGGGTTTTTGCCACCGTGCAGGTGTATCTCTTGGACTGTGCGCGCTCTCCTGCCACATCTCACCGTCCTCAGCTCCTACTCCACCCGGTCAGGCACCATCAGCTCATCTTCCCTCCTTATCCTACTGGTTTGTCTATTCCCTGCTGGGTCCTGCCGGTCATCCCTGGATTTCCCAAGTAAGGGGCAATTTGGCTCGCCTATTTCCCCTTACTCCATTCCTCTGCTCATAGCTCTTGTCTTCTCTCAACAGGGCCATTCCTCTGGCGAGTGACTGTTTCTGCAGCTGTGCACTTTGGTTTTTTGATATTTAATAAAACTCTCTAACGTGCCCCTCTGTGTAGTTCCTCCTGTGCTTTGGCATCATGCACGTGTGCTGTCAAATTTTATTAGTCATGACAGAATGAGCCAGCCAGGAAGATTGCGCAGCTGGTGCCTTACCACAGTAGCTGTCAGCTATGGATCGCCTAGCGGCGACCGAGCACCAGCTAGCTGTGTTGATGCAACAGGTATCCAATATGATGAAACTTTGGGCTACAGCACCTCCTCCAGCTGCTCCCCCCCAGCCTGCTCTGCATACTACAGTGTACCATACAACCTCCGTTCCTACACCTTCCCTGTACATGGGGGAGGTGAGGAAATGTAAGGGTTTTCTAATTCAAGTTCAAATGTACCTGGAGCAGGTCGGGGAGGAGTACCCAGACGATACAGCCAAGATCCAATTTTTTACTCTCTTGCTCAGGGATCGAGCCCTCGATTGGCCACGGTCCACGTTAGACAACCTTGAGGGGCGTCGGTATATGTTTGAGTAGTTTGTGGCTGCATTCTCCAGCACGTTTGGCCAGACCGAGAGTCAGTGCAACGTAATGAGCCGCCTGATGATGCTCCGCCAGGACACCTAGTCTGTGGCCAAGTACTCAGTGGAGTTCTGGGTTGTTGCATCTTATTTGGGGTGGAAAGATATTGTGTTACGCAGTGCATTCCTCCACGGGTTGAACGATCAACTCCGTGACGATCTGGCGGTTCACCCTGTCCCGGAGACTCTCGACGGTCTCATAGATCAGGCTGTTGGATTGGATAACCATTACCGTGAGCGGGTGAAGGAGCGCGAGTCCTCCTCTTGCCCACGCGCCAAGCGTGTGTCCGCTGTGGTTACTGGCACTGGCGGTGCCAGCTCTTCGCCTGAACCGATGGAGCTCTCTCGGCACTTGACTGATGATGAGCGCCGGCGAAGGCAAAGGGCTGGCGCGTGCACGTACTGTGGCTTAACAAACCACAGTCTGGACAAATGCCGCCAGCGGCTAAAAGACGCGGCCTGTCAGTAACCATGGGGGGTCTGGCGAGCGGGACCAAATCTTCTCCCCCCATTAATTTTTCAATTTCGGCCCTCGTGCAATTGCCGGGGGTCGAGAGGCGGACTGAGGTACTGGTTAACTTGGGGTCAGAGGGTAATTTTGTGTCTTCTGAGTTCGTGAAGCAGGTGAGCATTCCCACATGTAAATTGCCCCATGGTCAGAGGATCACAACTATATCTGGCCATGAGGTCGCGGTGGTCGCTCGCAGCACAGTGCCTACAGTGGGGTAAAAAAGTATTTAGTCAGCCACCAATTGTGCAAGTTCTCCCACTTAAAAAATGAGAGAGGTCTCCAATTTTCATCATAGGTATACCTCAACTATGAGAGACAAAATAAGAAAAAAAAAATCCAGAAAATCACACTGAAGGATTTTTAATGAATTAATTGGTAAATTCCTCGGTAAAATAAGTATTTGGTCAATAACAAAAGTTCATCTCAATACTTTGTTATATACCCTTTGTTGGCAATGACAGAGGTCAAACGTTTTCTGTAAGTTTTCACAGGGTTTTCACACAATGTTGCTGGTATTTTGGCCCATTCCTCCATGCAGATCTCCTCTAGAGCAGTGATGTTTTGGGGCTGTCGCTGGGCAGCACAGACTTTCAACTCCCTCCAAAGATTTTCTATGGGGTTGAGATCTGGAGACTGGCTAGGCCACTCCAGGACCTTGAAATGCTTCTTACGAAGCCACTCCTTCATTGCCCGGGCGGTGTGTTTGGGATCATTGTCATGCTGAAAGACCCAGCCACGTTTCATCTTCAATGCCCTTGCTGGTGGAAGGAGGTTTTCACTCAAAATCTCACGATACATGGCCCCATTCATTCTTTCCTTTACATGGATCAGTCATCCTGGTCCCTTTGCAGAAAAACAGCCCCAAAGTATGATGTTTCTACCCCCATGCTTCACAGTAGGTATGGTGTTCTTTCTCCTCCAAACATGACAAGTTGAGTTTTTACCAAAAAGTTCTATTTTGGTTTCATCTAACCATATGACATTCTCCCAATCTTCTTCTGGATCATCCAAATGCTCTCTAGCAAACTTCAGACGGGCCTGAACATATACTGGCTTAAGCAGGGGAACACGTCTGGCACTGCAGGATTTGAGTCCCTGGCGGTGTAGTGTGTTTCTGATGTAGCCTTTGTTACTTTGGTCCCAGCTCTCTGCAGGTCATTCATTAGGTCCCCCCATGTGGTTCTGGGATTTTTGCTCACCGTTCTCGTGATCATTTTGACCCCACGGGGTGAGATCTTGCGTGGAGCCCCAGATCAAGGGAGATTATCAGTGGTCTTGTATGTCTTCCATTTTCTAATAATTGCTCCCACAGTTGATTTCTTCACACCAAGCTGCTTACCTATTGCAGATTCAGTCTTCCCAGCTTGGTGCAGGTCTACAATTTTGTTTCTGGTGTCCTTTGACAGCTTTTTGGTCTTGGCCATAGTGAAGTTTTAAGTCTGACTGTTTGCGGTTGTGGACAGGTGTCTTTTATACTGATGACAAGTTCAAACAGGTGCCATTAATACAGGTAACGAGTGGAGGACAGAGGAGTCTCTTAAAGAAGAAGTTACAGGTCTGTGAGAGCCAGAAATCTTGCTTGTTTGTAGGTGACCAAATACTTATTTTACTGAGGAATTTACCAATTAATTCATTAAAAATCCTTCAATGTGATTTTCTGGATTTTTTTTTCTTATTTTGTCTCTCATAGTTGAGGTATACCTATGATGAAAATTGGAGACCTCTCTCCTCTTTTAAGTGGGAGAACTTGCACAATTGGTGGCTGACTAAATACTTTTTTGCCCCACTGTATATCCATCCTCCTTTCCAGGAACCACCTTGAGTAACTGTCGTACTTTATTCTCCCTATATCTCTAGAAATATAGGGAGGAATATAGGAATATAGAGAGGAATATAGGGATGAAATATAGGGAGGAATGCCATGCAGAAGGATGTCTGCATGGCATTCTTCTGGACATTGTGTCTGACCGGGGTCCACAGTTCACCTCCCACGTGTGGAAATCCTTTTGCCACTCCTTGAGCACCACGGTCAGCCTCATGTCCAGGTACCACCCACAAAGTAACGAGCAGGCTGAGCACGGCAACTAATCCCTGGAGGCCGCCCTCAGATGCGTAGAATCCTGTAATCCATCCACTTGGAGCACCCATCTGACCTGGGTGGAGTATGCCCACAACTCTGCAGTATCCTCATCCATGGGATTAACGCGCTTTGAGGCCTCCATGAGGTATACCCCCCCCCTTCCCCCATTGCCTATGGTGGAGTGGGAAGTTGCCGTACCATCTGTGGGGGCCCATGCTCGCTGCTGATGTTGGCTTTGGAGGGCCACCCAGGCCGCTCTTCTCCACTCTACTGAGCGAAATCATCAGTGTGCAGACAGCAGGCGGGTTCCAGCTCCCAAGTATACAGTCGGGCAGCATGTATGGCTGTCGGCAGACCAGCTGCCCTTAAAGACGGAGTCCCGGAAATTATCACCTCTCTTCCTGGGCCCGTTTACCATCTCCAGGGTCATCAACAACGTGACGGTCCTCCTGGAGCTTCCACCGGCACTCTGCATTCACCCCACATTCCACGTCTCGAGGATCAAGCCCATCTCTGCCAGTCCTCTCTGCCCCCCCCCCCCTCCCCGAAGCCGCCTCCTCCTCCTCGGATCCTCAACAGCCAGACCACCTACACCGTCCAGAGGATTCTGGACATTTGCCGTTGGGGCCGGGGGCTACAATACCTGGTCCACTGGGGGGGGGGGGGGACACTGTCATGATCAGGTGAGCACCTGCCCCCCTCCCTTTCTACGGCAGGTTCCTCATCTTGACCCTGGCTCCGCAGGTGATCAGCACACCTGCGTGAGTGGATGCACCTGCTGTCTGCCTTGCCATCACATATAAGGACCAATTGGTGAATGCTCCAGTGCTGGCTCGTTGGGTATAGCTGCCATACAAGCAAGTAAGTTATCGTACATATTACTAAGGAACCCAATGGTAATTTCTTTTCTCCTCCTCTTCCTCAGGTTGCTGCCATCTCTGTGGTGCGTCTCCTGGGTTTGTTGTGAGCTCACCTGCTCCATCATCTTCATCATCACTCCAGGCTGCCTCTCTCTGCCCGGTCAGATACTTCACCCAGCTTCACACCTTCTCTACCCCCTACCAGCTCCATCCCGCTGGTTCGCCTGTTTTCTGCTGGGTTCACCTGTCAGGTTCTCTGCTCACCTCTCGTAAGTTACATCCTTGTAATTCCCTATTCCTGATCTCCCTCCTCTTTACTAACCAGCTCTCGTCTCCCTCTTACAGGCTGGGTTCTCCTCTGGCGAGTGGCATCTTTCCCTAACTTTGTGTTCCCTTTGATTAATAAAATTGTGTTTAAACGTAGCTTATCTGTGTCGTGTGTGTTCACTGGTGTAGAACCCTGCACGTGAGCTGACCATTCTCTCTACCATGACACTTTCAGCCCCCACTATGACACAGTCAAGCCCCTACATTGAATGTGTGAACATGTTACCAAACCAAATGCCCCTCACAACATTCATAAAAGATAAAGGTGATCAGGTGAGGGTAGTGACAGGAATATTGCAAGACCTATGTCAGACGAGGAAAATGCTGGAAAAGGAATGCATAGTATAATAGCTGCTCATTCCCTTAGTGAATGCACTGACCCACCACAGTCAGGATTAAGTCAACAGGATAAAGTTAGGGTGTCCTTCACTACATCAACTCCAACATATCTTCAGGCTAAGCTGAAAGATGTTGTGGAGGAAAAGGATTTACAGGATGAGAATGGTGAACCAGGAAGGGAGGTTTCACACATGATAAGTCAGTTGTCTGAGGATGATATTGTCATGGACCGGGTTGGACGTGTCCAACTCATTTCCATGATTTGTGGCTGTAGTTGCCCTGATCATTGTTTTCTTAAATTTTCAGCTGGCAGGTTTTAGGAGTCTCTGGGTCCTGGGCTCCCTGCCAGCCTACAGCCATGCCTCTCTCTCTCTGCTGGCATCCACCAGCTGACTGTCATCTTCATATGTTCACTCCCCTCCACTCCATGTACTCTCACCCACTTACACACACACACACACATACACACACACATTCATGCATCATTCAGTACACATTCACACACATGCACGCACTCACACACTCATGCCCCACTCACACTCCGGCTGCCACCACACACCTGCATCCACTTGTCACTCAGTACACAGGGTATTTATAGGTGACAGTGTGAGCACTCGTGGTGGCAGCGTTAGTCAACATTCGATGTCCAGGCTCCTCCTTGTTGGTTTCTCCTATTGTAAGTACTGTGCCCACCGTTCCGCCGGCAGCTTTCTCCTCATTATTATTCTGCCCTTCTTCTCCACTATCTACTTCCGCCTGGGAGTGCATGGGGCTCATTCCTCCTCCTTAGCCAACGAAGTTGCAACCTGTTCATCTGTTTCACTAACCGTTTTGGACTGCATTCATTGAGCATTTATATTTTTGTTTTCCTGTTAATAAACACGTTAACTTCACCTGTGATTGGGCTCAAATCTTTTTCACCTGTTCTCTGCGCAAAGCACACAAATATGACAGATATAAGCAGACTGCAGAATGTGTTGGAAAAAAGACATATTGGAGAATATGATGAATCCAGGAACAAAATCGTTGGGCCAAGAAAGTGGAAATTTAATGCTTATGGTGTACACATGATAATCTAGATGAGAGAACTACTCGTACTAAAGCAAGCGACGCTTTAGTACGAGGTGTCGTACTACATGGACCTTCAGGTCCATGTGGCACACTGCCTCCCTTAACTTCAGGAGGTTCTTCCTGGATTAGGGCTATGCAGAAGGCTACAGTAGGCTGCCGACTGTGCATGGCAGACCTCAGATGAATTATTGGCAGTCATACCTCACCCTCTATGTTGAAGAATAAAGAAGAGGAGGCACGCACTATTTGATAAAGCAGATGAAGCACCATTCAGAGATCACAGTGATGAAATTTTTTGCAGTAATGAGGAGAATGTTCCCTGTTGATCTCATGAGTGCTGAATTAACAGATATACCTATGAAACCAGGAGAGGATGCTAGAGCTTATGTAGACAGATGTTGGGCACTTTGGGCAGACGTGACTGGAGAGAACCTTCATAATAACCCTACCACACTTGTGGTATTCTGCAATGTGATACAGTCATCAGTGCCACAACCTGTAAGGACTGCACTGGAGGGGGATGTTGGCTTAAACACCCAACCCTGGGAAACATGGCTTTCACATGTGCATCATTATGTTAAGCAATATTATAAGAAACAAAATGAAAAAGAGGCTGAAACTGCAGATTTGTCAAATCAGTTGGTGAAAACTCAGTTGAAAGCAGCGTAAGAAGTATTGAACAAGGATAAAAAGCAAAAAACTACTATACAGGCTCTGGTCATTACATTGGCAACCCCTCAGGCCATTATTGGTCCAGTCCCTGCTGAACCCTATATGTTAGCACCCCAACAACAATGGTATCCTCGGCCATCTCAGAGAAGACGTGGTAGAGGTGCATACAGAGGAGGCATGAGATCACCTGTCTTGGCACAAGACATGTGTTACTGATGCGGAAGACCGGGACACTGGGCACGTGACTGCAGAAGTCCGCCTGCTAATAGAGGGTGTACACAGGTGATGTATATGCCCATCCCACCCCCAGCACCAGGGGTGTGGCCTGACCACTCCTCTGCACCACAACAGCTACAACAACGTCACATGGCTCCCAACCAGAACATGATGCCCAGCCAACAATGACGGGGCCTAGGGAGCCACACTGAAGAGGGGGCACTTTCGGATCCAATGCTATCCCTCAAGGTGGGAGATAAAACTTATGAAGTTATGGTGGATACAGGGGCTCGTTTTTCATCAATATCAACTCCTCTACCCAGTCCACTAATTATACATCAGTTGTTGGCGTCTCTGGGACACCAAAGCATCTCCCTTTCTCAGTACCATTGAACTGTTGATTAGCCGGACTTGATTTTGTCCATTCTTTTCTGTACTCCCCAGACTGTCCTGTAAATCTTCTGGGAAAAGATGTGCTTCTGAAAGTAAAAGCACACATCTACTTTGCTTCTACTGGAAGTGTGGTGTGTCTGCCTGATGGTACCATGCTTTGGTGTATGTCAGATCTGTTCACTCCCCTGGATGCTCCACAACTTCAAGCTCAGGAAATTGGACTGGAGGAAAATCAAACCTCTTCAGCAACCGTTTGGTGGTTACAACTGAATGATGTGAGCCCTGGCAAAAATCAGTTGATAAACAAATATATTTCCTGGGCCCCATGGATAGACTCTGTTCAGACATGTGACCCCCCACATGATCCACTCCACTGCACAATGAACTATTCACATGATGATCAAGAACTGTATGATGATCAGTGGGAGATCTAGTAGGGGTTCAGGATTTGGTGTGCAAGGATATTTATGTTGGCCCACAAGGAGTGGCTGCTGCAGTCTGTTTGAAAAAAGACTTGCTGCCTCCATATGCCCTCTTGGACACTGCTACACCTCATGTGACACTGAAGGTGTCCGCTGGGGAGGAGTCCAGGGCATTGGGACCAATGGTGAAAAACTGTCTTAAGTTGACTGACTGGGTTGCTACACAATGTAGGGATTTACATTATTCACCATATGCAGATTGTTATCGTATATCAAGCAATTAAATGTGACAATACAGGCCACCCCACAAAGATTACACCTTGACCGAACACATGGTAGAGAAAACACTGATCACCCAAATTCTGATACACTGTTGGAGTCTAGGCCTCCCTCTCTATGGTCAGACGGCTCTGCGGATGTTAGTCTGATTACCTGTACACCAGTAAAAACCTCACTCAAACCAGATACTCAGCCTATATGGTGAGGACAATATCCTCTCCCAAAGGAGAAAGAGACAAGTATAGCAGGGAAAATACAGGGTCTTTTCCAGGCAGGAGTCCTGGTACAAACACAATTCCCCTGGAACACGCCAATTCTTCATGTAGCGAAGCCTGGGAAATTGGACTACAGGATGGTTCATGATCTGCGACCCATTAACACTGTAGTGGTGCCTACAAATTACACTGTTCCAAATCCTTACCTGCTGCTGAATAACATTAATCCACAAGATAAGTTTTTCACTGTAGTGGATATATCTATTGCCTTTTTTTAGTATCCCACTACATGCAGACAGCAGGCCTCTTTTTTACATTCACCTGTCAGGGTCAGCAATATACTTAGAGCTTACTTAGACTATACTTAGACTACCACAAGGTTTTATTGACTCACCAGCTATTTTTAATCACATAGTGTGCCAACATTTGCAGGATTTATTCCATCCTCCTAACACATTGCCATTGCAGCATGTGGATCATCTGCTGTTAGTGGGTCCTACTGCTGCTTCTGTGCTCTCAGCCATGAAGCTCATCCTGAAACATCTTTATCAGAAAGGCTATAAGTTAAGCTGCAAAAAAAGTACAGTGTTGTCACCCCAGAGTTCACTATTTGGGCAGGCTAATCACATCCAGCAACTCCACAGTGTCCCTATCCCAAAGGTCATCAATTTTCTGACACCCTAAACCGTGCACTGTGAGGGAAATGATTTCATTTTTAGGTCTTACCAGATACAGCAGAAATTTTGTTCCAAATTATACTGTGCTTATTCAACCACTGCGTGACCTCCTTAAGGAAGTAGGACATAAAAATCTTATGTCACCTTTGCAATGGACCACTGTGGCTGAGGGTGCTTTTATTGAACTCAAACAACTGATGTCACATGCATGTTCACTACAACCACCTGATTACTGTTCCCTATTTCATCTTGATGTTTCTGAACAGTCTGGCCTTGTAAACGCCGTACTGTACCAGAAGGGGGAAGGTACAGGGTCCAGGTCAGTTCTAATGTATAACAGCTCAACATTAGATAATATAGAGAAAGGACACCCACCGTGCACATGTCATGTTGCAGCAATAGCTAAAGCATTGGAAAAAACCTCACACATCACAATGCAACATACTGTGATAGTACACACCATGCTTGGGGTAGCTTCATCCCTACAAAGTGTACTGTTCACACTCTCATCCAAACAAACACAAAGGCTAAAAAGAATACTGTAAGCACCAAATGCCAGTTACACAAGTGAGGGGACAAATATGACAGAAGACATGTTCACAGGTAAACCTCATGACTGTTCAGCAACTGTGGAAACAGACATGAAAGCTGTTCCAAATTTCCAAGCTGATGAAATTGAACATTCAGATTTGAAGCTTTTTTGTGATGGTTGTTGTTATCAAAAGATGGATGGGTCTCTGAGTGCCTCATATGCAGTTGTAATATATATAGTGTCTTTCTGCTATTTTACTATCCTTTCTAACTATACAATACAGCTAACATTACACACATGCATATACTTACATGAAAGGGGGTGCGCTAAAGGTATCCCCCAGCGGTGGGTCATGTGCGAGTAAACTCTGGCCCCTTCCAACTTTTCTGTTTTCTTACAGGTGAACCCAGAAGATCAACGTCACCATCTTGTGGTCATGTAGTCAGAATAGAATTAGAAGGTTTGAAGCTTTGTTTTGTGGCAGGTCTTGAGGCTCAGACACAACACACACGGATGTTTTCACTGAAAATGTTTTGTTTTGCATATGACTATTTTCTCCGCAACCTGGACCTCCGGAAAAGCGGTAGAAGAGGGATGAATGGATGGATGATTATTTTCCTGATATAACATGCTTGTTAATAAAGTTTTCAAAAGGCTGCTAAGGGCAGTGGGGCCGAGATGAGAGTTTTTGCCTGTAAATATGCACTGAATGAAAAAAAAATTACATTACTGTGGCGGGTTGATTCAACCCCCCCCCCCCACACACAACACACAAGACAGTCAGCTCTCTTCTCTTGGTTTTTCCCGCTGCACTACTGAGATGTAATGTGCCATTCATGTATTGTGATGCAATGTGCCATGCATGTATTGTGATGCAATGTGCCACGCATGTATTGTGATGCAATGTGCCACGCATGTATTGTGATGCAATGTGCCATTCATGTATTGTGATGTAATGTGCCATTCATGTATAGTGTTCATGCGTCCTGTCCTTACTGTGACCTAGAGACAGTTCAATATGTAGATGTGCCTTGTAACCTCTTTGTCCTACACCTGGAGTAGAAGCTAGCAAATCTGCCTATTGTTATGTAGGTCTTACAAATGCAAATGTCTCATGCCTGTTCTGCAGTCCCTTTGATCGTACCAACCGCTGTGAATCTGCTCTTTGATGTATTGTTGTATTTGGGTATATATGCTGCAACTCTGTAACGCAAACCCTCTCAATTCCACTTCTGCAACTGCTGCTGCTAGACACAGACCTTGTGTCCTCCTTCTGCTGAGAGCCGCTTGGGCTCGCTCCCGGCGCGCATGCACGGCGCCGGGAGCGGAGCCCGTGACGGCGGTATGATAATAAAACCTGCTTAAAACCACAGCATCACTGCTTATTTTTTCATGCCGCCGCACTGGTACACCCGACGCTGAAAGAAACACGCTGCCGGCGAACGCAGCACCTGGCGGTGATGCTCCGACGACAAGCGAACGCAGCAGCTGCCTTCTGCTTCAGTGAACTCTCAGGACATCACCCACGACCGGGAAAGCCGCAGCAAACTCCATGGTGGGATCTGCACGCCTAGATCGGCACATCCACGCTGGGACCGGCCGCGCTCGCAGCTCCTCCACACGAGAGTGCAGGCACCTCGTTCCCTCTCCACGACGGCGACCTCCATGACCGGCGGAGAACGCAACGCGTGGACCTGAACGCCCCACGGCCGAGCAGTGGCAAAGATCGTCTATTCCCTCCCACCTCTCCAACACATCTGCACGAGCCTGAGGGACAAAAGATCGTCTATTTCCTCTCACCGCTCCAACGCACCATGGCCAATCTGCAGCCACAACTCAATCCGGATTTTATCGGCGCCATCTGCGCCGATCCCCACCAAGATTCTGCACCCTGGTTCTCCTCTCCAGCTGGCCCACCCACGCACGGAACCCCGGCACACGCACCGGGGAGTTACAAGGACGGCGCACCACGCACAGGGCAATTACGGCTACAGAGACCACCATCGTCCTCCGCCGCTGCACATGCCCGAGAAAAACGGCCGATTGCCACCCTCGGAACCTTCAGGGCTGCCCGCACACCTGAAGCACGCTCGCAGCTCGCCCACAGGATTCATTAATAGTCTAGGAGTGGTTGCTCCTGCCCTAAAGTCAACACGCCAGTCCCTCTGCTTTTATTTTTTTTTCTTACAGCCGCTCCTGCTTTTCTTCATGGCCATGAGAGGAGTCAGAGACAAATTTTTCTTCTTGTGATCTCCGCACGCGCAACGGGACAGCCCCTCGACGTCGCGGAGCAGCAAGCAATTTTTGCGCGGCTTGGACGAATTCACCGCCCCTGCCGGCACTTACTACCCCTCCCCTCCCTCCCCCTCCGCCTGCAGTGAGCGTCTCCCACAGCTCGCTCCCATAGATGGATTATCGAGGTCTCGGCCCCCTGCCGTGCCCTCTGGGGGGGAGCATGTGGCGGGTTGATTCAACCCCCCCACAACACACAGGACAGTCAGCTCTCTTCTCTTGGTTTTTCCCGCTGCACTACTGAGATGTAATATGCCATTCATGTATTGTGATGCAATGTGCCATGCATGTATTGTGATGCAATGTGCCACGCATGTATTGTGATGCAATGTGCCATGCATGTATTGTGATGCAATGTGCCATTCATGTATTGTGATGTAATGTGCCATTCATGTATAGTGTTCATGCGTCCTGTCCTTACTGTGACCTAGAGACAGTTCAATATGTAGATGTGCCTTGTAACCTCTTTGTCCTACACCTGGAGTAGAAGCTAGCAAATCTGCCTATTGTTATGTAGGTCTTACAAATGCAAATGTCTCATGCCTGTTCTGCAGTCCCTTTGATCGTTCCAACCGCTGTGAATCTGCTCTTTGATGTATTGTTGTATTTGGGTATATATGCTGCAACTCTGTAACGCAAACCCTCTCAATTCCACTTCTGCAACTGCTGCTGCTAGACACAGACCTTGTGTCCTCCTTCCTTTGAGAGCTGCTTGGGCTCGCTCCCGGCGCGCATGCACGGCGCCGGGAGCGGAGCCCGTGACGGCGGTATGATAATAAAACCTGCTTAAAACCACAGCATCGCTGCCTATTTTTTCATGCCGCCGCATTACAATGATTACTCATGAAAGTATATACTGCCGACAGGTTTTTCGCTCATCTCACGTGAAAATGACATCAGGTGTCTGGTGCCTGTTTATTGTTTTGCCTGCCATAGTTATTGACTCCATAAAAATGGTGTCAAACAAGGGAAATTGTTATAATAAATAAATAGTGAAGATTAGTTAGTTAGATATTACACAAAGTGCTTGTATGCACACTTATCTCTTTTTTTTCACAATATTTTTTATTGAACCTTTTTTTAACAAACATGACACAAACAATCAAACACTAACACTAAAGTAAATTAAAAATAAATGTTCTAAAAACACCAACAACCATTAACAAAAGCAAGTCAAACAAAGCTCCTCTGTTTAGCCTAGATAATCCATTACATAAGTATACATATTATACATTCACCAATTTAGAATTTACAAGGTCCACACACATCATTCACCTTCTTCTTCAGAAGTTATGTTTAATTTCTTTACATAATCAATGAAAGGTTTCTATATATTCTCAAACACATTTTCCTTTGATTTCAATATGTATGTTATTCTTTCTAGTGGAAGGTTTGTTAACATCTGTCTTAACCACTGAGTCACATCTGGTCTATGAGTCTTTTTCCACAGTAGTGCAATACATTTTTTGGCATTTAGCAAACTGAGGTCTATGAATGTTCTTTCACTCTTATTAAACTTATGCTTTTCTGGATACAGACCCAACAAAAACAGTGTGGAGTTCAATATGAATTGTTTTGAAATTATTTTTTCAATTGTTACCCTCACCTCTTCCCAAAACATTCTAATTTTTCTATATTCCCATAAACAATGAAATAGGGTTCCTTTACTTTCCATACATTTTGTGCACGTATCTGGTATGTTTTTGTTATATCTATTTAACTCCTCTGGTGTAACATACATCTGCATTAACCATTTAAAATGTATCAATTTAAGACGTACATTTATTGATTTGGTTTGAGCTTCTGTGCAAGCCAATTCCCATTGTTCCTCTGAAATTTCAATTTGCAGGTCTTTTTTCCAATAATTCATTCTTTTCTGTGAGTTTTCACTTTAGGATAGTGTCAATGAGTTATAAAACTCTGAAATAATATCCTTTCTCTTACTATCTTTCGTCAGAATTTTTTCCAAGGATGAATAAGTAGGTCGGGTGAGAACATTATTTTGATTTGATTGAATAAAATTCCTAAGCTGAAGATATATAAAAAAATGTGTTCTATTAAGATTAAATTTGACCCTCATTTCTTCAAAAGACATTATGTTATCTGAACGTGACAAATATAAGTCTTGAATCTTTTGAATCCCTTTTAAATTCCATAATTTAAATACAGCATCTGCTCTCCCTGGTATAAAATATTGATTACCCCATATTGGGCTAAATTGTGACAATAAGTGTGGTTCTTTTAAATAGTTTTTGATTTCACACCATATTTTTATCATATACTTTACAATTGGATTTTTAACTTGTTTCTGTAATTTTTTAGCCGAGTCTGAGTATAAGAATAAGGGAAGAGGTAAAGGTAAATTGTATGATTCCATTTCAGTCCAGTAAGGGAGATCATTTGATGAAAAATAATATGTCATAGACCTCAGTTGTGCTGACCAGTAATACAACATTAAGTTTGGACATTTCCGACCTCCACGATCAAATGGTAAATATAGTAAGGACAGACGTAATCCAGCCTTCCTATTGTTCCATATAAATTCCACTAACTTTTTTTTAATTCTTGAGAATAGATCTGAAGGTGGTGGTAAAGGAATGTATTGAAATAAATATAGTATTTTGGGTAAGATATTACTTTTAAGTATATTAATTCTCCCGATCATCGACATTGGTAGTGACATCCATCTCTGAAGCAACTCATTAATATCTGTCATTAAGGCTTCATAGTTGGCACTGGCGACTGATTCTAACTTAGGCACAATTTGAATTCCTAAGTATTTAAACTGATTTACAACGTTGAATTGATTTACCTCAGGAGCTGGGTGATTTCTCTGGGTCTCATTTAGCATTAATATTGAAGATTTAGTTTTATTTATTTTATATCCTGATATTTCCCCAAAGTTCTTTATTAAATTTAACAAGGTCGGAATTGATTTTTTAAGATTCGATATAAACAAAATTATGTCATCAGCATACAGGGATATTTTATGTTCTGTTGGTCCTACTTTAATTCCATATATTTGTGGATGTAAACATACTGCCATCACTAAAGGTTCAATTGCCATAGTAAACAGTAAAGGTGAAAGTGGACAACCTTGTCGACATCCTCTATTGATTTTTATTGATTTTGAGATATTGCTATTTGTTAGGATTTCTGCTGTAGCATTATTGTATATTATCTGGACCCATTTTATGAAATTATTTCCAAGTCCAAACCTTTGTAGAACTTCAAAAAGAAAGGGCCATTCGACCCTATCAAAGGCCTTTTCAGTGTCCAATGATAGGAGAGCTGTATCCGGTGCTTCTTTATTAGAGTAAATAATATTAAATAGTCTTCTTCCTTTATGGAAGCCTTGTCTTCCCATTATAAAGCCATTCTGATCTCGGTTAATAATATTTGGTAATATTTCTTGTAGTCGTCTTGCTAAAATTTTACAGATTATCTTAAGGTCTGCATTTAATAGGCTTATTGGTCTCATGTTTTCACATTTATTAGAGGGTTTACCTGGTTTTGGTAACAGTATAATTAAGGCATTATTCATGTATAGTGGTAAATTACTATTTTGAAATGCTTCTAAAACCATTTCCAAAAACGGTTTTATTAATTTATTCTTAAACTTTTTTATAGAGGTCAACTGGAAGACCATCAGGTCCCACACTTTTTCCTGATTTCATATTATCAATGGCTAGCCCAACTTCTTCTTGACTAATTTTTGACTCCAGTATCTCCCTATTTTCATTTGGAATACACGGTATAGATAATCCGTCCAAAAACCCATTTAGTTTTGTTAAGTCAGTTTCATTTTTTTGTATCATATAATTTTTCATAATAATCTCTAAAGGCACTATTAATTTCTAAAGGATCTACAACTGCCTGTCCGTTACTTATAATGCTGGTAATTGGTGTTTTAAATTCTAATTGTTTAATCTGCCATGCCAATAATTTTCCTGATTTTTCACCTTGTTCATAAAAGGTTTGCTTCAATCTTAGAAGACTCGAGGCAGCTCTATTCGCTGATTTTTTGTCATATTCAGCTCTCAGAATCAGTAATTCGTTCTCTAATTTTGGATTACTTCCTGCATACATTTTTTCTTGAAGAATTTTTATTTTACGTTCCAATTGGACTCTCTCCTCTCTAGTCTTCCTAGATTTTGAACCTGTATAACTAATAATATGCCCCCTAATAAAAGCTTTGAAAGCTTCCCACTTTATACATGCTGATATTTGTGTAGTATTGATATCAAAGAACTCATCTATCTGTTTTTCTATGTACTTAACAAATTCCTCATCCTGAAGCCATTTATGCTGAAATTGCCACCTACCAGGAACCTTTGTCAATTTCTTATCTACATATATTAGACAGCAGGGTGCGTGATCAGATATCACGATGTTATCATAGAAACAATTTTGAATCTTGGACCTTAATTCTGTGGAGATCAAAAAATAGTCAATACGTGAAAATGTCTTGTAGGTATTAGAATAGCAAGAATAGGCTTTGACTTGTGGTTTCATTTCTCTCCATATATCTAGCAATCTCAATTCTTTCATAAAATGATTAATGGTCATCCTACATCCATTGTGCGTACAGTCCTGTCCTGTTGATCTATCTATACTGGGATTCAATGTACAATTAAAATCCCCTGCTATTATATGTTGCCCTGTGAGTGATGCTAAAGTAAGAAATAAATTAACGAAGAAGTTTTGATCATCTATATTGGGACCATATAAGTTCACCAGATTTATATTTTCTAATAACAAAGATTCTTGGATGATTAGATATCTTCCCAATTTATCTCCAATTACATTTTTCACTTGAAATGGAACTGTTTTATGTATGAGAGTCATAACTCCCCTGGCTCGGGATGAAAATGATGAGGTGAACACACTTCCCTGCCATCTTCTCCTTATTCTTTTTACATCCTCCTCTATTAGATGAGTTTCTTGTAAAAACACAATTTTTGAACCTATGTCTTTTATTTTATTCAAAACTTGTTTAAGTTTTTTTTAGATTTTATAGACCTCTGCAATTCCATGATGTTAAATTAAGATTTAACGCTTTGGTCTATGAACGATAAAGAGTTTGAGATTACCTTGCAAAATAAGCATGCTCATACAGAGAAGCAAAAACATGGATGGTTGAACATTCATCCCACAAACTACACAAAAACAAATTCCTCTTCCCCACATTCGTGGTAATCCCCCCAAAATCAAAAAAAAAAATTCCGTCTCCCGTTATAGCCAGTGTCTGCTCCTCACCCACGAGGTTCAGTCAAACCACTCTCTCTTTCTCCTCTCAATCACCCTGACTCTGCTACTTTTAATGACATGACAATAACTCTCTTCTGTAGTTTTTCCAACTTAACTCCAAAATTTTATAGCAACTTTGTACATCATAGTTTTTTTTTTGGTTGGTTTTTTTTTATATAATACAATCTATATTTTGTAGGCATGCTATATGTTTCAAATCAGTCAGATACTTGTTACACATGCTTAAATATTCTACCTTTATATCTTGTTCTTGCTTCATGCTTAGCTCCTGCCAGTCTCTCCTTGGATCTGCTTAATGAGTTCCTGCGCCTCCTGAGTGGTCTTGAAGACATGGGTTCTCCCTTTATATGTGACCAGCAGTCTTGCTGGATGAATCACTCCGTGACGAATCCCGAGGCTGCGCAGCTCTTTACGGGCGGGGTCAAACTGTTTCCTTAATTGTTGGATTCCTGTGGCTAAATCTGAGTAGAACCGCACCTGTTGATCCTGGTATTTGATTTCTCCTTTAGTACGCGCTGCATTGGAGACTGTCATCTTGTCTCTGTAGTTGAGGAACTTCATAATCAGCATCCTCGGTGGTGTCTTCTTATCTCTCGGTGGGCCGATTCGGTGTGCGCTCTCCAAGACGACCGATGACTGTAGATCTGCTTTGTTCAGTGCTTCTGGAATCCACTTTTCCAAAAAGGAACATGCATCCCGTCCCTCGGTACCCTCCGGGAGGTCCACCAGCCTTAAATTATTCCATCTCGACCGGGATTCTAAGTCCAGGACGTTATCTTCCAGACGTTTATTTTTTAATTCCAGTGTTTGGACCTTTAATTGTAGGCTGGTGACGTCATCTTCAGCGTTGGAGATTCGGAGCTCCGCCTGCAAAACTCGTTCCATACAGTCACTTATTTCTTTTCTCATGCCTTCTATCGCTGCTATAATCCCGTCAAACTTAGACGAAAAGTCTGCTTTCATAGCGCTGATAGCAGCAAGGACCGCATTCGTTCCCTCGGCAGTCACCGCTCCGCCGCTAGCTCCGTCCTCAGCCATGGTCTCTGGAGATTTTTCTGCTTCGTCACGAGCGTGGAAGTCTGTTAACTTGGATTGTCTCGATGAATCAGTTTTTCCTCCGCCTGATTTCACAGCCTTGGTTTTTACCATATCCACGCCTAAACGCTAGGATAGGTTTTTGTTCCAATTGAGAGAGTTTTAGCCTATTTTTTTATTATTAGGAGCAGAGCAGAGTGAAACACGTCTTCCTACGTGGCCGCCATAACCAGAAGTCCCACACTTATCTCTTTAGTTGCACCCACACACCCAAATTGCTTTGGTATCTGCTTTTGCTTCCATATATGGGCATGTATTAGGTGGAGGTCGCGTAGGGCTGGAGAGACACAGACAAGGCAACAACAGGATGTGGAGTCGAAAAGTGCTGAGGAGAGGACATCTGGGTGAAGATAACGCTGAGGACTGGTTAGAACTAGTTTGGACAAGAACCAGATTTTTGTTGGAAAATTACTGGGAACGCCCAGTAACTTGAAGCCTACATGTGCCTGTTTGAAACCATTGTTCTGGGTTCTTCTGCCAGGTTGTGCTGAAAAGGACCCATAGCTGTGCTGACTCTCTGCGTGCTTCATAAAAAGATAAGCTGATAAATAGTATTACTTCTGTCATTATTGATTGGTTAACTGAAAAGCTTCTGTTAACTAATTTTGAATTTTTACATTACTAATAGGACATTAGTAGTGTCCTATTAGTAATGTAGGACACTTCTTCTTCTTCCGGCATTCAGAGAGAGCAGACGCTTTTCTCCCTCCTCTCCCTCCTAATCCTACTCCCTTCTGATCCCAGCTTGCAATGTTGCTTTTTGGTCTGTGTGTTTGTAATGTGTGATCTATTGTCTGCTATTTGTGCATAAGAGGGTTTTTTTTCTATGTAATCACAATTTTGCTCATATGAGCTTTTTACAAGCTTTATACGAGCTTTATTTTGATAACTATGTTTTTTCTCTCCGCCCAATGTGTTCCCCCCCTCCCCCCCTTCCCCTCTTTACCCTCCACTGTATGACAGGCGCCTTTGCATGGCTGCCGCGTCATTGGGATGCGCCTATCGTGCGCGCCCAATGTCAAGTCAAATTCCTCGTATGTTTACTTGTATGTTTACTTGTAAATGTGCTTGGCAATAAAGCTCATTCTGATTCTGATTCTGATAGTAGTATAAATTCAGTTTACTCCATTATTAATCATGCTTCTACATGCAATTAAGTGGGATTTGTTAAAGACATCTACACACACACTTAAAAAACATTTGACACTTGTGCAAGAATCAAAAAATACACATCTCAGAATTAATCAGGTAATTAACCTAAAATAATAAACCTTTCACGGGTTTATACAGTTGTTGCGGTTGCTTGTTATCCTCCACGGTAGGCTTTTCCATAGCATGGTACTTGTCATATTGATAGACTAGTCAGCTCACTTGCAGCAACCACACCAGAGAAAAACTCACTCGACACAGAGAAGCAAGATTGCACAATTTATTAATTTCAAAATGTGGAGCACAGTTAGGGAAATTGGCACTTGCTAGAGGAAGACTAGGCCTGTGGGGAGAGACAAGAGCACATTAATATGAGGAGGAAGGAAGGGAAGTGCAAAGACGAATCTGCCACATACAGTACGTGAGTTGAGCAGAGAGCCCGACAGAGAGACCCAGCAGGAAGAGACGAACCAGCAGGGTGAAACTGGCTGGGAGTAGGAGAGGGGAAAAACTGGGTGGTGTCTGACTGGGTGGAGACAGGTAGCCAAGGTGTGATGATGAAGATGGGGCAGGTGAGCGCACACAATCCCTGAAGACGCACTACACCGATGGCAGCAACCTGTGAGAAGAAGAGAGGGGGATTTAGCATAAATCCTCTGAAATAATGAAGTAGCTTACTTGCAACGTTGCAGGCAGTATACCCAACAAGCCAGCGTCGAAGCCTCTTCTTGATTGTCCTTTATACGCTGGTGAGGAAGGAGCAGCAGGTGCGTCTAATGACACAGGTGTGTTGATTACCTGAGGAGTCGGGGAATCCATAGCAGGAAGGAGGGGGCGTGCGCTTACCTGAACAAGACAGTACTACATAATTGCGATTATCGCGGCAGCCCTACTGTCTACCAAAGCCACAGCAGCAGCTGGCTTGGAGCTGATCTGAAAAGGTTTTGTCGGATTGTCAACTCCGCCATACCAATAGACATTTCGTATTGGGATACAGCCTCCGTATCCAAAGCCACTGCCAATTACTAAATAAAGTGAATGACCACAAAGTTCTAGGTTTAGTTTGAAAAGCACAAAAATATAGTGCCATCAGGACTAACAACCAACAAATATCTTGCATCAACCCACAACTTTAATTAGGTGCTGCTGCACTGACCACAAGCACAAATGAACCATGAAACCATTACTAAAAGAGAATAGACAATGTGAACTGTATTGCAACATGTTATATGTGGAGTTTGACTCTTGGAGCTTGCTGTAGCCTGGCCGAGGGGGTTGGGGTTAATGACGTCAGGTGGGCTACGGATGTAGTATATATTGTTGTTCATATTAATAAAGGGAGTTCAGTGTTCGGTTGAGAGAGGCTCCAGTCTCATGTTATTCGGACATAACATTTGGCAACGAGGACTAAAATGGGGGCATATGTGAAACAACCACCTCTGTTCTTGCAGTCTCTGGGCATGCCAGCTGTGCCGTGAGTCAGCGAGGGAGATGTTTGGCATGTATTTGGCTGCGGCCGGCCTGGGTGACGCCAATGGGGAGAGACGGAGGAGCCTGATGGTCCACCACCTTGGTGAGAAGGGCCAGCGGATATTCTTTGGGCTTTATGGCAACGGCTTGTAAAAAGACGGTTTGGAATTGATGGACAGTGTTTTCAGAGATCATCAGTGTTCATCATCAGTGTTCATCATCAGTGTTTTCAGAGATCCACCATCACGGCGTGGAGGTATGAGTTTTTTGACCGCCAACAGCGAACGGGTGAGTCCGCTCATTCCTTTTTTACGGAGCTACGCAGCCTAGCAAAAGAGTGCACTTTCGGGACTAACGAGGAGGAGTTGGTCCGGGATAAGTTATTCCACGGTACTAATAACGTGTGGCTGAAGAGCAAGCTAAAGCTAACAAGATACCCTCTATCAATGGAAAACGTGTTCAAACTGGTTAAGTAGTGTGAGTCCACAGTTCAGCGGAGTTTGCCAGTGTTGGCTAAAGGGAGTGCAGCCACTCGAGTTTCCCTGCCAAGCACAGCCATTAGCGAGGTGGCTAATTCTCCAGGGAGGACCCCCAGGAGGCGGCGGACTGGGGCGCGGGACAGGGCCTATTCTATCACCGCTAAATCATCAGTGGCGGAATCCAGAAACATGACACAGGTGTGTGTGACACGTGCAAAGAAGGGACCATTGAAATGGTATGTACTAAAACTCGACAGAGTTGACATGCCATTTATGGTGGACTCAGGGACCGGCAGGTCCATTCTAAGCATGGCTACTTTGAAGAGATTTTTTCCAAATAAAACCATCAACGCTGGGACAGTGAGAATGTTTGGTCACGGCTATGCCGAGATTAAAATGGTGGGCACGGTCGACTTCTCAGTGAAATGTGGGCCGAACACGGTCCCTACATTCACTTTCCAAATCGCGCACCGGGGGTGGGGGGACTTGCTAGGGATAGATCTGCTGGGTAAATTGGGATTTTTCCATCAAGGACCCAGAGGGCTCAATGGTACTGACAGTATACCCCGAATGGCATGCCCACTGGCTAGCGCTGTTCAGAGGCCTGGGATGCATAAGCGCGTTCCACCACCGCCCGCTCCTAGACCCAAGTGTGACACCAAAAATTCAACCGCTACAGCGGCTTCCCCTCGCTCTACAGGACAATGTTACAGCGGAGTTGACCAAACTGCTGGAAGCAGGCATCATTGAGAGAGTGGATGCTTCACCCTGGATATCAAATATCGTGGTGGCCAAGAAAAAAATCGGGTGGCATCCGCCCATGTATCAATCTCAGGATGGTAAATAAGGCGATCGTCCCGGACAAGTACCCGCTCCCAACGATGGAGGAACTTACTGCAACATTTAGCAGTTCACAAGTGTTCAAGAAGCTGGACCTTCACCAGGGTTGCCTGCATGTGCCCCTCCACCCAGCCAACAGGAACCTGACAGCATTCGTGACCCACATGGGTGTGTTCAGGTACACCCACATGCCGTTTGGTTTGAGTTCAGCACCCAGCTGTTTCCAGATAATAATGTCCATGATTCTGGCCGGCCTCAAGGATGTCGTGGCATACCTTGATGACATTGTGGTACATAACATGTCACGTGAAGAACATGAGGATCAGTTAGGACGGGTGCTTCAACTCAGTTAGGACTGGTGCTTCAACTCACTTCCCCTCCGGTGCAGGCCCATTTTGATCCAAAACGGCCTACTATTATGACCTGTGACGTGTCTGGCTCGGCGGTGGGGGCGGTTATATCCCAGGTGCAGGACGGCATGGAACGCCCGGTGGCATTCGCATCGAGGTCTCTCAGCAGCTGAACAAAAGTACACCGTGGGTGAGAGAGAGGCACTTGCCTGCGTGTGGGTGTGTGAATGGTGGCATATTTACCTCTATGGGCACCATTTCATTCTACGGACAGACCACCAAGCGCTGACAACATTGCTGGAGATGTTGGGTTCAGGACACAGACCTTTGTGGATCCACGGGTGGACAGAGCGGCTGAGGGCCTACAATTTTACCACCCAGTTCACTCCAGGCAAGGATAACGTAGTGGTGGATCTCCTGTCCCGTGCCACGGCCAACTCTGTACTATCGGACGACAACGATGACGGCGATCCAACAGAGACAGATCTGGTTAATACGCTGCACGGGGCCCTCCAGGATATAGTATCCCCTCAGGAACTCCAGGCAGAGTCAGAACGAGACCCCATGCTGTCACAACTGTGCTCGGTGATTAGAGAGGGTTGGCCCCCAAAGGTACAGGATAAGCTGGCACCCTTCCACTGGTTTAAAGATGAACTGAGCTGTTGGGATGACGTGTGTGTGGCGAAGGGACACTGCACGCTAATCCCGGTGTCTCTGAGGCCACGTGTATTAGTGATGCTCCGCGAGGGCCACCTGGGAATGGTCAGGGTAAAGCAGCGCTGCAGGGATTCTGTTTCCCTGTGGTGGCCGGGTATTGATAAGGACATTGAAGTTATGGTGAAACACTGTGTTCTGTGTTTGGAGAGCGGGAAGACCGGTGGACCACCCCCTCCACCCCTGCGGTCGCTGTCGTACTCAGAAGGCCCTTGGAAACACATACAGTTGGACATCTGTGGCGAACTACATGCAGCACCCCTGAACAGTCGGTTCCTGCTCGTGGCCTACGACTTGTTCTCTAAGTGGCCAGAGGTGTTACCCACTAACTCAGTCAAGATGGATCGGATGTGGTTATGGGTTTCCTCTCGTCGCTGTTCACCCGGTGGGGGGTCCCAAATGCAATCACAACTGACAATAGCCTGCAGTTCACCACTGGGGCGTTTGAAGAGTTCTTGAGCGGTAGGGGCGTGGAACACATTAAAACTGCGGTCTACCATCCCCAGGCCAATTGGGGCGTAGAACATTTCAACAAAACCCTGAAAATTGGACTGAGAGCCCATTTGGCGGACGGCTTCGCATTTCAGGACACCCTCCAGAGTATACTGCTTCACTACAGGGCAACGGCCGATATTACGACAGGATGCTCCCTGGCGGCTCTTATGCTGGGACGTGAACTGCTTCTCCCTTTGGATTGACCGCCCACGACTCACTCTCCAAGGAATATGGACTCTACACGGGACCGGGTCGTTGCACAACAACATAAAATGAAGCGACGATTTGATGGGAAGCACAGGGCGAGAGCCCACGGACTGAAGATGTCGGACCGAGTTTGGATCAGACACCCTAACCACACACATAAGCTGCAGCCGCTCTGGACGGGGCCCCTGTGGATCACGAGACAACGGGGCCAGGACATGTTTGAGCTCGGAGATGGGTCGCGGTGGCACTCCAGCAGACTCAGAAAGTCACCACCGGAACAGGGGACTAGAACTACAACGAGACAGCCTGGTGTGAGGTGGGACTGGTTGGACTGGGGTGGTGAGAACTCACAGACATGGCCGACGGTGCCTGATGCAGAGTCCCCGCCTAGGGGACGCCTGGCTAGGGTTTGTCAGAGGCCCAGGTACCTACCTGGAGGACTATGTAGCGAGGGCAGCAGTACTTGATGCGTGTTGGGGCTAAGCGGCAGAATAACTCACTCCAACATGGTGAGGCATTCTGGTAGTCTACCCAGACGCCCGTTTGATTGGCTGAGTTTTGCCTATTTAGTGTTAAATATATATATATATATATATATATATATATATATATATATATATATATACAGTATATATATATATATATATATATATATATATATATATATATATATATATATATATATATATATATACAGTGGGGCAAAAAAGTATTTAGTCAGCCACCAATTGTGCAAGTTCTCCCACTTAAAAGATGAGAGAGGTCTCCAATTTTCATCATAGGTATGCCTCAACTATGAGAGAAAAAATGAGAAAAAAAATCCAGAAAATCACATTGAAGGATTTTTAATGAATTAATTGGTAAATTCCTTATCAGTATAAAAGACACCTGCCCACAACCTCAAACAGTCAGATTCTAAACTCCACAATGGCCAAGACCAAAGAGCTGTCAAAGGACACCAGAAACAGAATTGTAGACCTGCACCAGGCTGGGAAGACTGAATCTGCAATAGGTAAGCAGCTTGGTGTGAAGAAATCAACTGTGGGAGCAATTATTAGAAAATGGAAGACATACAAGACCACTGATCATCTCCCTCGATCTGGGGCTCCACACAAGATCTCACCCCGTGAGGTCAAAATGATCACGAGAACGGTGAGAAAAAATCCCAGAACCACACAGGGGACCTAGTGAATGACCTGCAGAGAGCTGGGACCAAAGTAACAAAGGCTACATCAGTAACACACTACACCACCAGGGACTCAAATCCTGCAGTGTTAGACGTGTCCCCCTGCTTAAGCCAGTACATGTCCAGGCCCATCTGAAGTTTGCTAGAGAGCAGTTGGATGATCCAGAAGAGGATTGGGAGAATGTCATATGGTCAGATGAAACCAAAATAGAACTTTTTGGTAAAAACTCAACTTGTCGTGTTTGGAGGAGAAAGAACACCATACCTACTGTGAAGCATGGGGGTGAAAACATTATACTTTGGGGCTGTTTTTCTGCAAAGGGACCAGGACGACTGATCCATGTAAAGGAAAGAATGAATGGGGCCATGTATCGTGAGATTTTGAGTGAAAACCTCCTTCCATCAGCAAGGGCATTGAAGATGAAACGTGGCTGAATCTTTCAGCATGACAATGATCCCAAACACACCGCCCGGGCAACGAAGGAGTGGCTTCGTAAGAAGCATTTCAAGGTCCCTGGAGTGGCCTAGCCAGTCTCCAGATCTCAACCTCATAGAAAATCTTTGGAGGGAGTTGAAAGTCCGTGTTGCCCAGTGACAGCCCCAAAACATCACTGCTCTAGAGGAGATCTGCATGGAGGAATGGGCCAAAATACCAACAACAGTGTGTGAAAACCTTGTGAAGACTTACAGAAAACGTTTGACCTCTGTAAATGCCAACAAAGGGTATATAACAAAGTATTGAGATGAACTTTTGTTATTGACCAAATGCTTATTTTACCGAGGAATTTACCAATTAATTCATTAAAAATCCTTCAGTGTGATTTTCTGGATTTTTTTTTCTCACTTTGTCTCTCATAGTTGAGGTATACCTATGATGAAAATTGGAGACCTCTCTCATCTTTTAAGTGGGAGAACGTGCACAATTGGTGGCTGACTAAATACTTTTTTCCCCCACTGTAAATATATAAGCGGGGAGATAATACATTGTTTGTTTGTTTTCTGTTGGGGGGGTTCGTTGACTTTGAAAGGGGTGGGAAATGTTATATGTGGGGTCTGACTCTCGGGGCTTGCTGTAGCCTGGCCGAGGGGGGTTGGGGTTTATGACGTCAGGCGGGCTACGGCTGTAGTATATATTGTGTTGTTCATATTAATAAAGGGAGTTCAGTGTTCAGTTGAGAGAGGCTCCCGTCTCATGTTATTCGGACATAACACAACAGTGACCATCATCTAATTTCTTCAGTCATCAGATATGTGAAAAAAGACAACACTAACATTATTGAAGCAACATGACATCACAAAGCAGTATCAATTACTCATTACCGGAGTACACTTCCGGCCATAGTTGCCAAGTCCGCTTATTATAAGTGACTTTGAGCTTGTTTTTCTCTAAAGTCGCTTGCAAATCTCGTCAGTTGCGGGGTTTTGGGCTTGTTTTTTAGCGTGTAACTGCTTATTAGGGCTCAAGCCACTGACAACATCAGTGGGCGAGAGCCCTGTTGTATTTGTTAGTATTTTTCTTCTTTTTTTTTTCCTTCTCCATCTAAGATCTCATTTTTGGGATATTCAACGTGCACGAAAACCCATCGTTTTTTTGCAGGGACCTCAAGACTGGCAAAAAATTTAATATGTTGGAGGAAATATGAATGACCCCACAAAAATGGCTCTACAGCGCCACCTAACATGTGAAGTCCGGAGTGGTGGCTCAGTTGGTAGAGCATCCGCCCCACACCTGGGAGGCAGGGGTTCAAATCCCGGCCGGGTCATGCCGAAGACCATATAAAAGCGGAACTTCCTGCCGTCCAGCTTGATGCTCAGCAATAATGGAATGGAGGAGGGAAATCTGTGGCGGCGCCTTGCATGGCAGCGACCCCTCTGATTCTATATATGGGTGTGTGTGGGATTAACACTGTAGATAAGAGAAACACAATTTCATTCTACTGTACATGATTGGCTGTATGGATTGAATGATAATAAGTGTGGCGTAACCCCTCACAACAGACTGGGACAGACACAGTGCTCGACTAGAGCAATTAACTTAACAGTGAAATGTGTGTCACTGGTGACCCGACGCTGAAACGAACACGCTGCCGGTGAACGCAGCACCCGGCGGTGATACTCCGACAACAAGCGAGCGCAGCAGCTGCCTTCTGCTTCAGTGAACTCTCAGGACATCACCCACGACCGGGAAAGCCGCAGCAAACTCCATGGTGGGATCTGCACACCTAGATCGGCACATCCACGCTGGACCGGCCGCGCTCACAGCTCCTCCACACGAGAGCGCATGCACCTCGTCCCCTCTCCACGACGGCGACCTCCATGGCCGACGGAGAATGCAGCACGTGGACCTGAACGCACCATGGCCGAGCGAGTGACAAAGATCGTCTCCTCCCTCTCACCACTCCAACGCATCTGCACG
Source organism: Pholidichthys leucotaenia (assembly GCA_020510985.1). Lineage (NCBI taxonomy): Eukaryota > Metazoa > Chordata > Actinopteri > Cichliformes > Pholidichthyidae > Pholidichthys > Pholidichthys leucotaenia. The sequence continues at coordinate 441,476,250 of CM035838.1, forward strand.
AGCGCGAGGGACAAAGATCGTCTACTTCCCTTCACCGCTCCAACACATCGAACAGGGATGATTACGCTCCCTGACCCTGTCTCCTCTCCAGCTGGCCCAACAACGCACGGAGCCCCGGCACACGCACTGGGAGTTACGCGGACGGGCCACCACGCACAAGACGCATACGGCTCTGCAGACCCCCATCCTCCTTCGCCGCTGCACACAGGCCTTCAGGGCTGCTCCCACACCTGAGGCACGCACGCAGCATGCTCGAAGGATTTGTTAATGGTCTCAGCCACGGCAGACATGGGGAATTCAGCGGTTTTGCGATCCCCGAGGACTTTAGGGCTGCGCCCACACCTAAAGTCAACATGCCAGTCCCTCTGCTTTTATGTTTTTCTTACAGCCGCCCCTGCTTCTCTTCACGGCCACTATTAATCCTTGCAGGACTTAATCGCGGGAGGAGCCAGTGACTAATTTTTCTTCTTGTGATCTCCGCACGTTCAACGGGACAGCCCCTCAACATCGCGGATCCACAAGCAATTTTTGCACGGCCCAGATGCTTTCACCGTCTCCAGCCGGCACTTACCACCCCCCACCCACCTCCACCTCTGCCTGCACAGAGCTTTCACTGCTCGCTGCCAAATCCGGACTATCGAGGTCTCGGACCCCTGCCGAGCCCTCTGAGGGGGAGCGGTGTGGCGTAACCCCCCACAACAGACTGGGACAGACACAGCGCTCAACTAGAGCAATTAACTTAACAGTGAAATGTGTGTATTGATGTCTACAGGCAGCCTCGCTTCTTCTGGCTTTTTCCGGTTTTGTACTGTGATGTTAATGCACCATTCACGCATTGTGTTCATGCATCCTGTTCTTACTGTGTCTCTCAGATGCAAATGTCTCATGCCTGTCTGCAGTCTCTTTGATCATACCAACTGCTGTGAATGCCCTTTCATGTACTGTCTGTAACTGGGTATAAATACTGCACAAGTTCTGTAACTCGTTCTCTCACTTCAACTGCTGCTGCAGACACGCACTTTGTGTCTCTTCTCTGAGAGCCTGTGGATCCCGCTCCAGCCTGCACACATTTGGGATGGAGCGGGTATCCTGTGACGGCGGTGTGATTTAATAAACTCTACTTAAAACTCTCAGTACCGCAGTTTATTATTTCTCCGCCGCCGCAATAAGGGTGTTTTTTTTTAAGTCAAAGGGGAGTGGCACACGTTTACTTTCATGTAGAAAGATGAAAATCGGATGAGATGTTTACCATGTCAAGACATGCAAAAAAGACCTCCATAGAAGTGATGATCTACACCCAACAGGAAGTCGGCCATTTTGGCAGGAAGTGCAGTGACCTGATTTCCACCTCGTACATTTGATCAAAATCGTCCTAGGGTTTTAATCCGATTGAGCTCATTTGTGGTGACAATCATCTATACCCATGTGCCATTAAAAGTTATTGAAAACTTTCCACAGCACTCGACGGTTTGGCCGTAGGGGCGTGGCAAAGTTTGATGCCTCGCCATGATCATTCTATGACCATTCTGATGGCAATAACTCTGGTATGCATTGTGGGATTTCCACCAAATTCAATATTATGGATATTAGTCCAATTCCAAACAGTTCTATAGAAAAATATTCAGAGAAATCTACAGCGCCACCTATAATTGGCAGAAAGTTTTGCATCAGAAAGTTTGCATCATGTTTTTTAATACCTCGGGAATGGAATGTCGGATTGTCACCAAGATAGGTATGATGTATATGGATATGCCTCCGAACAATTATAGCTATGAGTATTCATGAGTAGCAAAAGCGCCCTCTCTTGGAGACGTGAAGGTTACACCAAAGGTTTTCTTCAATATCTCTGAAATAAATAGTCTGATTGCTACCATTTATGGTGGCAATCATCTATACCCATATGCCATCAAAAGTTGTTGAAAACTTTTCCAAATGCAGAAGGGGCATGGCCAAATTTGCAGTATCGCCATCACCCTTCCAAAGCCTATAACTCTGGCATACATTGACTGATTTCTGTCATGAACCGAGTGCTGGAGATTTTTACCAGACTCGGTTTCGTGGCTTTTTTCCTGTTTATTTACTGTTATGTTCTATTTCGTGCCTGCTTGGGTTTTTGTGCTCAGACACTGTCTGCCATTTTTCTTGTTTGTGTTTTATTTTTATTCTGTATTTTTGTATATTTATTTTTTATGTTATTCTATTCCCTACTTTGCCGTTTTACTGTTGACAGCTGTCAGGAGTGTTTTGCCTCATGTGGGCGTGTCCTGTCAGCTACCAGGTTTATTCGCCTCCCTCTCATGCACTCTGCTGATCCTAATCATTTATCCTCACTTTCTCCTGCCCGTTCAGACACCCACATCTGTTGTTCATCATTCCAATCAATCCTGATCACTATTTTAGGGGCTCTGTATCATTGCATGGTGTAGTATCCTACTTTCAGCTCTCACTTCCCACACGTAAGTCTCTGGTGTTTGTACTACGTGTTCATTTATTCTCCAGGTTTAGCTGGCAGTGGTGCTATTTTCTTGCCTGTTTTTCTGTGCTTAGCCTCCAGGTTTAACTGGCGATTACCCTCGCCTTAGCCAAATTATTTAGCTGACCTATGTCTTTTTCCTTGCTCTAGTTGTTTGTTATATTGTTATTTTCGGTCGCCTCTCGCCCAAAGATGCTGGGATAGGCTCCAGCCCCCCCCCCCCGCGACCCGAAAAGGATTAAGCAGAAGAAGATGGATGGATGGATGGAAATTCTGCAAACTCACGACCAGTGTTTGGTGCCTTTTCCTACCCTGAAGAGCAATTATGACAGAAGGATGCTGCCAGAGTGGGCACCAGCAGCTGTGAGTTAGTTTTTTCCCTTTTTTTGTGTGTGTTTACTGTCTTTTTGTCTGGGTGAATTTTGTTGTACAGTATTAGGGGTAGATGTTATATACGAGTCAGCTTCAGCCCACACCTTTTTTGGTTTCTTATTATTATATTTTCTTTTATCTTTTATCATGGATTATAAACCAAATAAAGTATAAATACAAATACAAACCCATCCCAGAACGGATGCGACCATAGAAGCAGACCACCACCCCCAACGCCCACCTGCAGCTACTGATCAACGGACTACTGTAAGCGCTCCGAGATGCCACCCAACATGCAAAGCAAAGCGCCACACAAATCCAGCCCACTCATCACTCCCTCTCTCTCGCATACTCACTTGTTCACTCACTCTCTCACTCCCTTGCTCGCACATATTCTTCTTCTTTTAGATTTGATTGGCAGTTGGCAACCAGCTTGCAGGTGCATTACCACCACTGGCTTGATTATCATCACTCTACATCTTTGTATAAGGCATTCTTATAAGGAGACAGTGCCAAGGGATTTTGACAACATGTTGGGCCCCAGGTCACCAGCCGGGCCCCCTGGCCCCTGGCAGAAGGAGGATAGCAGAGGTGGGAGTTATCCCCCACTCCCCATCCCCCATGCACAAATCTAAATGAAACAGTTATTGTTGCCCCCAACAGACTGCTATGATGATGATGATGAATGTCTGGATGAGTAGAGGAGCATGGCTACCATGGACTTCAGCACTTTTGGTTTGAGTAGAGAGCAGTGTGCGGTGGCAGACCTGGCTATAGATTTTGCCTCTAAGGCTCAAGCCACCCACACCCCTGAGGCCATTTATGGCTTCGTGAGCAACGCAGCCGGACTGATTGACAGCTGTCCCAATCTCTGGAGCTACCCAGGTTTAACTTCTCTCCTCACCATGATATTTGAAACCAGACGACGGCTGGAGGAGTTTTTGGAGGATTCTCCCTCCGTTCAACCTGGGCAGAAAAAGAAACGTTCCCGGGGGCGGAGGACTCGTCACTCCCGCCTCAAGCCCACACCACTATCCTCCACCCAGACAGCGCTCGAGACTCTCGGAGAGACAGAGCTTGAGCCCAGAACTGCACCTGACACCATCACCCTCCAGGAATTCAGGCAAGTTCTCATTCACCCTCTTTCTCTTGTAACTGAAACCGCTTGCCTAATTCCTGGTGGTGGGGCCCAGGCATTACCGTCCACTGGGTCCTCACCAGCAGCTGCAGTAACCACTTTTTCACCTCCTTCTCCTGTCTCCCCTAAATCTCCACCGGTCCTGAGAGAGAATCACCAGGTGACCGCAGGGTCAGTGGATTCTGCTTATCTCGGCTCTGCGCCACCACCCCGCCCAGCGAGGGAGAGGAGAGCCAGCTGAATTCCTGAGCCAGTGCCAACTAATGAGCATCCCCTGGCTTCGGCATCAAGGGATCCAGCATCATCGAAGCCTGAGTCTCCACCTGTGATCATTCCTGTGGACGTGGCACCTCCATGTTCTTCTGAGGATTTCAAATTTGCCGCAACCTCTGATAGGGATGACCCCCGGCCTGCTGCAGCAGGAACAATTGTGCTCCGGAAATACAGGCAAGTGAGCTCTTGTTCTCTATTGCTAAAGGATGAATATTCTTGCCTGGTTCCTGGAGAGTAAAATCAGTCCTTGCAGTCCACTGGGTTTTCTCCCCCTGCTGCAAATAACTGTCTCTCACTTGCTTCCCTCATGTCTCCTCCTTTCACCCTTGTGTGTCCGCCGGCCCTGGATCTCAATCACCGGATGATGGAGGAGCCTGTGGGTCTGGAGGACCAAGGCCCAACCCCCCATCCGTGGACTGGACAGAGGGAGAAAGCTGCCTCTGATCCAAAGCTCGCACCGATGAGAGGGCATCCCCCGGCTTCGGCTACCCTGGATCCAGCACCAACAGAGAGGTCACCTCCAGAACTTGCAATGGAGGAGTCGCCTTCGCGGGTCACCTCACTGGAGGAGATCAGGACTGAACCTACCATCGTGCCTGCTGCTGAAGCCCCTGCAGCAGAGTTAGAGCCGGACCTCCAATGGGCCAGGCCCGAGACGTCGTCTGGATCAACGGAGTCCTGGACGGCAGTGGAGCTCAAGTTCAGGCAAGTGTCCTCTTCAGTTTCTATTGTTCCTGTATTGGAGAGGTCTTGCCTGGCTCTTGGGGAGGAGAGCCAAGTGTAGCCATCAGGTGCACCTGATCTCACCTCACCAGGCTCTGCTGTTGCCAGTGACCCTGACCCAGTTTTTCTGCCTGTGTTTTCTGAATCTTCTCCCAGGGTCGCTGGGGAGGATCCACCTGAGCCAGATGTCTCCGTGGGTTCAGACTCACCGCCCGAGACCATTGTGGATCCAGCTCCCCCCGCTGAGGTCACCACAGGTGGAACTATGTCCCAGCTTGGGACCACTGAGGGTGCAGATCCACTTCTGCCTAGGGCCACCAAGGGTATAGATCTGCTCCTGCCTGGGGCCACCGAGGGTGCAGCTCCGCTCCTGCCTGGAGCTACTGAGGGTGCAGCTCTGCTCCTGCCTGGGGCCATCAAGGGTGCAGCTCCGCTCCTGCCTGGAGCTACCGAGGGTGCAACTTTGGTCCAGTCCAGACCCACCGAGGGTGCAGCTATGCTCCAGCCCAGAGCCCCCATGGGTGCTGCTGACCAACCCAAGGTCGTTCAATTCAATTCAATTCAACTTTATTTATATAGTGCCATTTCACAACAACAGTCATCTCATAGCACTATCAACTGTAGGGGGAACCCCCACAGTTGCAGAAAGACCCCAGCAATCAGGCGATCCCCTGTGAGCAAGCACTTGGCGACGGTGGAGAGGAAAAACTCCCTTTTAACAGGAAGAAACCTCCAGCAGAACCAGGCTCAGGGAGGGGCAGTCATCTGCTGCGACTGGCTGGGGGGTGAGGGGATAGAGAAGAAGAAAAGAACAGACATGTAGAGAGCAAACAGCACGATGGGGACTCAATCTATGGGAGAGAACAAACAGATGTTAATGACCAGCAAAAAAAATATTTCATTGAGAGTGAGAAAAGGAGTGAGGCCCAGTGCATTACTGGAGGTCCCCCAGCTGACTAAACCTATTAGCAGCATAACTAAGGGAGGGTTCAGAAACACATGATCCCTCCCTAATTGTAGGCTATATCAAAAAGGTAGGTTTTAGCCCTATTCTTAAAAACAGAGATCGAGTCTGACTCCCGAATCCAGATTGGCAGCTGATTCCACAGGAGAGGAGCTTGATAACTGAAGGCTCTGCCTCCCATTGTACTTTTGGAGATTCTAGGTATTACAAGTAATCCTGCATTTTGGGAGCGTAGTGCTCTGTTAGGATAATACGGTAGTATCAGATCTTTTAAATAAAAAGGAGCCTGATTGTTTAGAGCTTTGTAAGTAAGAAGAAGGATTTTAAACTTAATTCTAAACTCTATGGGAAGCCAATGAAGGGAGGCCAGAACCGGAGAGATATGATCTCTCTTTCTAGTACCTGTTAAAACTCTTGCTGCAGCATTTTAGATCAGCTGAAGACTTTTTCAAGATGTTTTAGGACAGCCTGATAATAAAGAATTACAATAATCTAATCCCGAGCTAACAAAAGCGTGGATCAGTTTCTCAGCATCACTCTGAGACAAGATGCTCCTAATCTTGGCAATATTATGCAAATGATAGAAGGCAGTCTTAGAAACAAATTTAATATGTGAATTGAAGGACAAATCCTGATCAAAAATAACTCCAAGGTTCCTCACAGAGCTATTAAGAGAAAGAGTAACCGCATCCAAACTGAAAGTTTGATTTGGAAAGGAATTTCTAAGGTTTTTTGGACCAACAAGAATGACTTCAGTCTTATCTGAATTTAATAGCAGGAAATTACAAGTCATCCAAGCATTGATTTCCTTAAGACAGGCTTCTAACTTGGCTAATTGATTACTATCATCTGGCTTCATTGACAGGTATAATTGTGTGTCATCAGCATAACAATGAAAATGTATACAGTGCTTTCTAATAATGTTGCCTAACAGAAGCATATATAAACTAAAAAGAGTAGGGCCTAGCACAGATCCCTGTGGAACTCCATGACTAAGCTTTGAGTTGAAAGAAAACTCATTATTTACATGAACAAACTGGAACCTATCAGATAAATAAGATCTAAACCACTGCAACGAAGTTCCATTAAGTCCAACATAGTGTTCTAATCTATCAAGTAGAATATTATGATCGATAGTATCAAAAGCTGCACTAAGGTCTAAAAGGACAAGTACAGAAACTAGTCCATTATCAGATGCAATGAGGAGGTCGTTAGTGACCTTCGCCAAGGCTGTTTCAGTACTATGATGGATTCTAAACCCAGATTGAAACTCTTCAAATAAACCATTTCCCTGCAGGTGGTCAAATAATTGCGTAGCAACAACTCTTTCTAAGATTTTTGAAATGAAAGGGAGATTAGAGATTGGTCTATAGTTAGCTAAAGCTCCTGGATCTAGCGTTGGCTTTTTGAGTAAGGGTTTAATTACAGCCGTTTTAAAAGCCTGCGGTACATGGCCTAAAGTTAATGAAGAATTGATTATATGAAGAATAAGGCTACCAATAAGTGGGAAGACTTCTTTAAATAACCTGGCAGGAATAGGGTCTAAAAGACAAGTTGAAGGTTTGGATGAGGAAACTATTTTGTCTAACTCACAAAGGTCGATTGGAGTAAACTCATCAAGACAGACATCAATAGAAGGAGTTGTAGTAGTTACAGTATTTAAGTTAACTGTGGGAAGAATCTGATTGATTTTATCTCTGATGGATGAAATTTTATTATTGAAAAAGTTCATAAAGTCCTGACTAGTAAGCTCTAAGGGAATGCTAGGATTGACAGAGTCCTGACTCTTTGTCAACCTGGCTACAGTACTGAAAAGAAACCTGGGATTATTCTTGTTCTCTTCTATTAATGCAGAGTAATAACTCGTTCTAGCTTTTCTAAGAGATTTTTTAGAAATTAAAAGATGATTTCTCCAAGCTAAATAGATTTCATCTAAATTAGTGGAGCGCCATTTTCTTTCTAATCGACGAGTCTTCTGTTTTAAGCTATGAGTTTCTGTGTTGAACCAAGGAGTTAGAAATCTCTGATTAGACTTTTTCTTTTTTAAGGGGGCCATCAAGTCTAGAGTCTGATGCAGAGAAGCTGAAACACTATCCACCATTTTATCAATTACAGAAGGAGCAAGCTGTCTATAGCTTATTTCTGTTGTGTTGACACATGGCATAGAGGAAACAATCTGCATAAATTTGGTAACAGCATCATCTGAGAGGCATCTACTGTAATAATATTTTTCTTTAGGAGCCAAATAGTCAGAAATAGTAAAATCAAAGGTTAACAGACAATGGTCTGACAGTACAGGGTTATGAAGAGACACTACAAGATTTTCTATTTCTATGCCATATGTCAGAACAAGGTCCAATGTATGGTGGAGGTAATGAGTAGAATTTCCTACTTTCTGAGAAAACCCAATCGAGTCTAATATTGAATTAAATGCCACATTAAGGCAGTCACTATCTACATCCACATGTATATTAAAGTCCCCTACTATAATTATTCTATTGTAGGAGTCAAGAATTGACAAGACTGGGTGTCTTTCCAGTATTTTCTTTAATTCTCTCGTATCCTACATCCTCTCTCTCAGTCAGAGTAAAAGAGACAGAACGCAGTCACTCACATTCATTTATACACACCTCCAATACTACATCACATACAAAGTCACACACTTCAGTTACATTCTCCCATTTGCATTATAAAACTCCAGAGTCCTTCTGTTCTCCTGTCTGACCCTAGATGGTCAGACGCGAGGGATACTCTCCTTTCTCTCGAGCCGTAGGTGGTCCAGACGTATTGTCCTCTTGAGGTGTGATGTCAATACACATTGCCAGCCTAAAGTCTCTCTAGGCTGAATTCAAGCATGCATCCATGTGAGTCACATACATTTACAATTATGGACGCCACATCACTCCCCCTCCCACGCGAAAGACTGGACATACACCTACAGCGTCATCCCCCCCCACCCCCGCAGAATCTTACAGCACAATCCAACAGTCTGATCAAAACCCACATCACTCTGCCTGTCGTCTAGGTTTCAATCTTCTCCCGAATCTGCTGTACGCAGGTCTCACAGCCTGTGCCGGGCCGTCCTGCTGTGAATCTGTGGAATGAGGGGGAGAAGGGTTATTTGCCCCTTGCGGGGGATCCGGGGGGCCACCCCCTGGGAGGTCTGCCCACCCCCTGGGAGGTCTGCCCGGAGTCTGTACGGCCCACCGGCCGTACAGACTCGTTATGCAACACAAAAGCAGGTTTTAATCTATCAATACTGATCATCTCCCTCCTGCCCCCCAAATCTAGCACAAAATATTTCTCCCCGGTCTCCAGCACTCGAAATGGACCGTCGTAAGGTGGGCGGAGGCTGTGACGCTGAGCGTCATGTCTGACAAAAACAAACTCTGCTTTTTGTAAAGCTTTGGGCACGAACACACGCGGGAAAGTGTGATGAGCGGGGCCCGGGAGCATTTCCGCTCCCGTGTTACTCAGAGGTCCCCAGACCGGGGGGGGGCCCTGGTGCTGTATGATCTGGCAAGAACTCGCCGGGCAGCCTGAGAGGTTGCGCTAAAACCAACTCTGCTGGTGAGGCATCTAGGTCCTCTTTGGGTGCCGAACGCAACCCAAATAAAACCCATGGTAGTTTGTTTACCCAATCTGTGTCCGTTAGCGACGCTCTGAGGGCTGCCTTCAAAGACCTGTGAAAACGCTCGCATAAACCGTTGGCCTGGGGATGATAAGCGGTAGTGCGGTGTACTGCTGCTCCTAAGCCGCTGGCCACTGCTGACCACAGTTCCGACGCAAATTGAGGTCCCCTATCGGACGTAATATCTGACGGAACCCCAAAACGCGCTACCCAGGCTGTTAAAAAGGCGCGAGCCACCTCTGCCGCTGTGGTCGATGTTAACGGGACCACTTCCGGCCAACGTGTGGTCCGGTCCACTATCGTCAAGAGATGTGTGAACCCTTGAGATGGCAGAGGGGGGCCCACGAGGTCCACGTGCACATGATCGAATCTCCTAGCTGGAATGTGAAACGGTTCTAAGGGTGCTTTGGTGTGCCTGTGGATTTTGGCCCACTGGCAAGCCATGCAGGCTTTAGCCCACTCCTTCACGTGCTTGCGCAGGCTCGGCCAAACAAACTTCTCTGCTACCATTTTCACCGAAGTGCGTACTCCCGGGTGCACTAGGGAGTGCACAACGTCAAAAACGCGACGGCGCCACGTGGCCGGTACCATCGGTCGAGGTCGCCCGGTGGAGACATCGCAGATTAGAGGGGGTGAACCAGCTTGTAAAGTTTTTCGCTCCAGCCTTAACCCTGTTGGTCCAGACAGGAGCGCACGCACGTCCGCGTCTTCGCTCTGCTCCGCCGCCATGGCTGCATAATCTATTCCCACCTGGACCGGAGCCGCGTGCGCGTCCGCACTGTTACTGCGCTCTGAGTAAGCGGCCGCACACCCCTACTCCGCGCGGACAGGTGCTGTTACCGCACGTGACAGACAGTCTGCCACTACATTGAGTTTACCGGTCACATGCTGAATATCGGTGGTAAATTCCGAAATTGCGGCCAGCTGTCTCTGCTGCCGCCCTGACCACGGTTCTGAAGTTTTGGACATCGCAAAAGTGAGCGGTTTGTGGTCGACAAACGCGGTGAAATGCCGCCCTTCCAGCCAGAACTGGAAATGGTGAATGGCTAAGTGGAGCGCCAGGAGTTCCCTGTCAAATGCGTTGTATTTCCGCTCGGGCTCGCGCAAGGACCTGCTGAAAAAAGCGAGAGGTTGCCAAACTCCAGTGACCTGCTGCTCTACCACGGCCCCTATCGCTACCTCTGACGCGTCTGTGGTTAGCGCTATGCGAGCTGCCGGGTCTGGGTGCGCCAGCAGTGCTGCGTCCGCGAGTGCTTTTTTTACCGCTGTGAATGCGCGCTCCCGCTCCGGGGACCATTCAATCACATTGGCAGGCTTCTGTTTTTTAAGCGCGGTGTATAGCGGTTGCATGAGTTGCGCTGCGCGGGGTATGAAACGGTTATAAAAATTCACCATCCCCAAAAATTCCTGCAACGCTTTCACTGTCTGTGGCTGGAGAAACTCAGCCACCGCGCACACTTTTGCCGGCAGAGGAACTGCTCCCTCTGGTGAGACACGGTGCCCCAGAAAATCAATTTGTGCTGCGCCAAACTGGCACTTTGCCGGGTTGATTATCAACCCGTATGCTTCCAACTTTTGAAAAACTGTAGTGAGGTGTTTTTCGTGTTCCTCCTCTGAGGCGCTGGCTACTAAAATATCGTCCAAGTAGGCAAAAACAAACGGAAGGTCGCGCAGCACTGCGTCCATCATCCGTTGAAAGGTTTGCGCGGCGCCTTTAAGGCCAAAAGGCATGCGTAAAAACTCAAAAAGTCCGAACGGGGTTATTACCGCTGTTTTGGGAATATCCTCTGGTCGAACCGGGACCTGATGATAACCGCGGACCAGGTCTATTTTAGAAAAAATGCGCGCTTTTGCCAGGTGCACTGAAAAATCCTGGATATGTGGAATCGGGTAGCGATCCTGAGCTGTGGCATTGTTTAACCTGTGATAATCACCGCAAGGTCTCCACGAGCCATCAGCCTTAGGCACCATATGCAGGGGGGAAGCCCAAGCGGACTTCGAGCGGCGAATTATGCCCACCCTTTCCAGGTTGGCGAACTCCTCCTGTGCCACGGAGAGCTTAGCTGTATCCAAGCGCCGAGCTTTAGCAAAAACTGGTGGGCCACTCGTGGTTATGAAGTGCTCCACCCCTTGTTTTGCCACCTTAGCTGAAAAAGTGGGAACTGTGAGTGCTGGAAACTGGTGTAGGAGAGTGTGGAACTTACCACCTGCTGCGGCGACGTTGGTCTGTACTGGTGGCGGGCAAACCCGAGCTGCACAAGGGATAGAACAGAAAGAGAGTGTATTTACTAGGCGTTTGTTGGCCAGATCAACTAACAAACCATGTGAACACAGAAAATCAGCACCTAACATATTGAAGCTCACTGCCGCTACGATGAAGTTCCACTCGTAAGCGCGGCCGTGGAAGGACAAAGACAAGGTTCTCTCTCCATAAGTCTTGATGCTGGAGCCGTTGGCCACTGTTGCTCCATCTCCGCGGGGTCCAGCCACCCAATCTGCATAAGTTGCAGTGATGAAGCTCCTCTGGGCTCTGGTGTCCACGAGGAATTGCCGCCCGGAGCCCGCGTCTGTCAGATAAAGCAGCTTGTTCCGTTCGCCGAGAGTGGAAGCTGCTAACAACTCCCGGCCCGGTCGTTTCCCCGCTTTTTGAAACTGCACGGCGGGATGCATCTGTGCGCCTTCTCGGCGAAGCGTCGGTGGTAATAGCAGAGGCTGTCATCTCCCCTGGCTCGGGATCTCGCCGCCGCCGTCGTCGCTGGGGTGGGTTCTGCTGCCTCTGGCTCCACACTGCCCCCAGCCGCCGCGCCGAGGTCTGCCGCTGCCATGGAGGTCTCTTGCTCGTCGCAGGCGTTGAGGAGCCGCTCCACCTCCTGGGCCAGCTCGCGTAAGTCCTGCTGGTTCACACATCGCCTGCTGGACAGGGGACCTCTCGTGTGCGCTGGGAGGGTCCTCAGGAAAATGTGCTTGAAGAGGAACGCGTCATTGTCCGTCCCGATCATCTGTAGCATGTCCTCCGTGAGGACAACCGGCCTGCGTCCACCTCTGTCGCGCAGGTCCAGCAGCTGCCTGGCCCTTGCCTCGGGCGATGGCACGAAGCTCCTGATGAGGGTGGCTTTCAGCGCGTCGTATTTGCCAGCAGCGGGCGGCTGCTGCACCAGGCTCCGCACACACCGAGCTGTCCGGCTATCGAGTCTCGCGATGACATTATGAAACTTAATGTTGTCCGCTGATACTCCCCCGAGTAGGAAACGCGACTCCACGTGCTGGAACCATGAGTGCGGGTCATCGTGCCAAAACTCGGGGAGCTTAATCAGGCTTGTGCCCCTGCGGGCAATTCCCGGTGAATCCGGGTCTGAGCGGCTGTCTCCCGGTTCTTCCATGTCGATCACAAAGCTGTCTTCCAGCCTCGACGTGCTCAGATTCATGTATAGGTCACCAGTGTAGGAGTCAAGAATTGACAAGACTGGGTGTCTTTCCAGTATTTTCTTTAATTCTCTCGCATCCTACGTCTTCTCTCTCAGTCAGAGTAAAAGAGACAGAACGCAGTCACTCACATCCATTTATACACACCTCCAATACTACATCACATACAAAGTCACACACTTCAGTTACATTCTCCCATTTGCATTATAAAACTCCAGAGTCCTTCTGTTCTCCTGTCTGACCCCAGATGGTCAGACGCGAGGGATCCTCTCCTTTCTCTCGAGCCGTAGGTGGTCCAGACATATTGTCCTCTTGAGGTGTGATGTCAATACACATTGCCAGCCTAAAGTCTCTCTAGGCTGAATTCAAGCATGCATCCATGTGAGTCACATACATTTACAATTATGGACGCCACACTATCAAATTTCAGCACTAAATCAGCTAAGAATTCAGCAAATTCGGATAAAAATTCTGAGTAGGTTGATGGGGGACGATAAACTATGGCAAATAAAATTGGGTTTAACCTAAAATTGCTAAAGTGCCCAATACTGAGGACCAGGCCCTCAAAGGAATTATAACATGTTTTTTGCTTTACATTAACTAGTAATTTGGAATGGTAAATTGTTGCTACTCCTCCTCCACGACCAGAACTTCTGGGATTTTGACAGTTTAAATAACCAGAGGGAGTTGATTCATTTAAACCAACATAATCCTCTTGCCCTAACCAAGTCTCTGTAAGGGAAATTAAATCAATCTGATGATCAATTAACAGATCATGGACTAACAGAGACTTGGGAGTTAGAGACCTAATATTTAATAAACCACATTTAATTTTTAAATTATGAGGAGGAACAGAAGCCAATTCATTCAGTTTAGAGGCTTTATGTTTAATTTGAGTTTTACCAATATTTTGCTTTATCACTTTGGGATGCTTATGCATTATATTTTTATTTACTTTGGAGAGAGCAGACAACGATTCTCTGATGGGGAAGACAGGGGCTAAGTTGAGGGGTGGCGGATGAAGAGGAGCTACAGAGAGGCGTGTAAGACTGCGACTCTGCTTCCTGGTCCCAGCTCTGAGTAGTCAGGGTTTTGGAAATTTGGATAAAAAAGAGGCCAGATTGTTAGATAAATGAGAAGCACCATCCAAAGTGGGATGAATGCTGTCTCGTCTCATAAGACCAGGTTTTCCCCAAAAAGAGCTCCAATTGTCAATGTAGCCCACGTCATTTTTAGGACACCACACAGACAGCCAGCGGTTCAAGGATGACGAGCGGCTAATCATGTCATCACTGGTCAGATTGGGGAGGGGCCCAGAGAATACTACAGTGGCAGACATCGTTTTTGCAAAGTCACACACCGATTCTATATTAAGTTTCGTGACTTCCGACTGCCGGAGACGGATGTCATTAATGCCGGCGTGAATAACAATTGTGGAATATTTACAGTTACTTTTAGCCAGCATTTTCAAATTTGACTCGATGTTGCCTCGATGTCGCCTGCTCTGGCCCCAGGAATGCATTTGACTATGGCCGCTGGAGTCTCTAGGTTCACGTTTCTGACTACAGAGTCGCCAATGATCAGAGTTTTTTCCTCAGCGGGTGTGTCGCTGAGCGGGGAAAAACAATTAGAAACGTGAACAGGTCGTTGTGGTTCTCCCTCCAATAGAGGTCATCGCGGATGCTCCGCCCCAGCCCGGGGCCTCCGAGGATGCAGCTATGCTCCAGCCCCGAGCCCCTGCGGGTGCAACCATGCTAAAGTCCAGAGCCCCTGCGGGTGCAGCCTTGCTCCAGCCCGGAGCCACCGCTGGTGCAGCCTTGCTCCAGCCTGGAGCCACCGCAGGTGCAGCTCCTCTTCAGTCTGGCGCCTCCATGGGTACAATATTGTCCCAGCCTGGGACCACCGAGGGTGCAACCATGTCCCGTTCCAGGACCACCAAGGATGTGGCTGGCCAGCCCGCAAGCATCATGGTTCCCCTCTGGTGCCGGACATTGTCCCGATTTCCCCATTTCCTCCATCTGGTTCACTGGTTGCCCTTTGCGTCGGGTGGCCGTCTCCTGGACCACCCTTCCTGTTCGGCTGGTTGAAAGACTCAGGCGGACCACCAGATAGGCAACACCGCAGAGTGGGGTGGCCCATGTTCTCTGGGAGGCCACCTGACTCCATCCATTGGGCCATCTGGCAGGCCTGGGACTCTGGTTGACCGTCGGACAGACTGAGCCGTTGGTTTGGGTGGCCCATGTTCTCTGGCAGGCCAACCGATTCGGTCTACTTTGCCATCCGCCAAGCTTGGACTTTGGTCACCCCCCTGAACCCTTTAGTTCCTTGGGCCGGGGGGCATAACCTATTGGTTTTTTCTTTTCTTTTTTTTTTGACTGGTGTGGGTCCTGAGCGGGGTTTGTTTTGTTCCCCCCCAGCCTGTTCCCCCCACCACCCACCTTGGGAGGGTCATGTTGGTCCTGCTGGGTGGGACGGACTTTCTTTTTCCTTTTGTTGGTATCACCATGGGGTGTCTGGGGTCCACCCCTTGAGAGGGGGGCTCTATCATGAACCGAGTGCTGGAGATTTTTACCAGACTCGGTTTCATGGCTTTTTTCCTGTTTATTTACTGCTATGTTCTATTTCATGCCTGCTTGGGTTTTTGTGCTCCAACACTGTCTGCCATTTTTTCTTGTTTGTGTTTTATTTTTACTTCGTATTTTTGTATATTTATTTTGTATGTTATTCTATTCCCTACTTTGCTTTTTTACTGTTGACAGCTGTCAGCGGTGTTTTGCCTTGTGTGGGCGTGTCCTGTCAGCAGCCAGGTTTATTTGCCTCCCTTTCATGCACTCAGCTGATCCAAATCATTTATCCTCACTTTCTCCTGCCCGTTCAGACACTCACATCTGTTGTTCATCATTCCAATCAATCCTGACCACTATTTTAGGGGCTCTGTACCATTGCATAGTGTAGCGTCCTACTTTCAGCTCTCACTTTCCACACGTAAGTCTCTGGTGTTTGTACTATGTGTTCATTTATTCTCCAGGTTTAGCTGGCAGTGGTGCTATTTTTCTTGCCTGTTTTTCTGTGCTTAGCCTCCAGGTTTAACTGGCAATTACCCTCACCTTAGCTGAGCTATTTATCTGACCTATGCCTTTTTCCTTGCTCTAGTTGTTTGTTATGTTGTTATTTTCGTTCAATAAATTCTGCAAACTCATGACCGGCATTTGGTGCCTTTTCCTACCCTGAAGAGCAGTTATGACATATTTCAACTAAATTTTGTGTGGTGAATAGGTAGCCAATACTAATAATTTCTATAATAAAGAATGACACATAGCGACAGTGCCCCCTACCTCCAATGGACAGGAAGTTGCCATAACTCACATGTAGAATGTCTGATTACTGCTAAACTTTATATATATGATACTAGTCAGACCCAGAAAAGATTTTTTGTAATGACAACAAATATAGCCATGGAGCCCCTAGGAAAAAAACAAAGCTTTACAAGTCAGGCATACTTTGTCCAAATTCAACCAAATTTTGTGTGGTGCATCGGTAGCCTACACTGAGCCTTTGCATAATGGCACATGACATAGCTATAGCGCCCCCAGCAGAAAAAACAAAGCCTTATAACTCTGAAATACTTAGTCCAAATTCAACCAAATTTTGTGTGGTGCATGGTTAACCAGCACTGAACCTTTCTATAATGAACAATTACACATAGCTGTAGTGTCCCCTAGCAGAAAAACAAAGCTTAATAACTCTGGTATACTTTGTCCAAAGTCAACCAAATTTAGCGTGTTGAATCGGCAGCCAATCATGAACATTTCTATAATACGCAGCGGCGCCAAGCGACTGGGACCACCAGGCGCAGGCGTCCCGTGGAGACGTCGCAGATTAGGGGGGGGCTTGCCGTCTTGCAGTACTCTGCTCTCCAGCTTTAGCCCTGTTGGTCCAGACTGGAGCGCGCACACGTCCGTATCACTAATCTGCTCTGCGGCCATGGCAGTATAATCTATCCCCACGCAGACCGGGGCCACTACTGTGCGCGAGAGGCAGTCTGCCACCACATTCAGTTTACCCGACACATGCTGAATATCGTTCGTAAACTCCGAGATCGCGGCCAGCTGGCTCTTCTGCCGGCCCCACCATGGTTCCGAAACCTTGGCCATCGCGAACATCAGCAGCTTGTGGTCCACAAACGCGGTGAAGCTGCACCCTTCCAGCCAGAACTGGAAGTGGCATATGGCCAGGTGGAGAGCCAGCAACTCTCTGTCGAACGTGCTGTATTTACACTTTACACTCACTGTCGCGCAAAGCCCTGCTGAAAAAAGCGAGCGGCTGCCAAGAACCGGCGATACGTTGCTCCACGACGGCCCCTATGGCCACGTCCGAGGCGTCGGTAGTGAGCGCTATCCGGGCCACCGGGTCTGGGTGCGCCAACAGTGCGCCGTTTGCCAGGGCAGTTTTAACCTCAGAGAACGCCTGTTCTCGCTCCGGAGTCCATTCGACTCTATCCGCGGGTTTCCGTCTCTTGAGCACGGCGTACAATGACTGCATGAGTTGAGCTGCGTGGGGGAGGAACCGGTTATAAAAGTTAACCATCCCCAAAAATTCTTGCAGCGCCCTGACCGTCTGAGGCCGGGGAAAGTTTGCCACGGCGCGCACTTTTTTGGGAAAGGGTATCGCTCCCTCTGGTGAGACGCGGTGCCCCAAAAAATCAATCCCCGTCACGCCGAACTGGCATTTCGCTGGGTTGATTATTAACCCGTGCTCCTCCAACCTCCGGAAAACCGTCGTGAGGTGGGTTACGTGTTCGTCCTTGGATGCACTGGCCACCAGGATATCATCCAGGTAGACGAACACAAATGGGAGATCGCGCAACACCGCATCCATCATGTGTTGGAATGTCTGTGCTGCTCCTTTTAATCCGAAGGGCATGCGTATAAACTCAAACAAGCCAAACGGAGTTATTACCGCTGTTGTGGGTATGTCCTCCGCGCGCACTGGGACCTGGTGGTAACCACAGACCAGGTCTATTTTAGAAAAAATGCATGCTCTGGCGAGGTGAACGGAAAAATCCTGAATATGGGGAATCGGGTAGCGGTTGTGCGCTGTGGCGTTATTCAATCTGCAGAAATCACCGCACGGTCACCACAATCCCTCGGCCTTAGGGACCATGTGTAGCGGGGATGCCCATGGGCTGTTCGATAGCCTGATGATGCCCAACCTTTCCAGGTTGGCAAACTCCTTGCGCGCTATGGCCAGTTTAGCTGCGTCCAAGCGATGAGGTCGTGCGAAAACGGGCGGCCCGGTGGTGGTGATAAAGTGTTCCACCACGTGTTTAGCGATGGCCGCCAAAAACGTCGGGACCGTGAGTGCTGGAAACTGAGCGAGCAGTGTGTGGAACTTACCGCCTGGAGCTGTGACGCTGGCTTGTGTTATTGGCCCGGCCCCTCGAGCTGTACAGGGGAGAGAATCAAAAGACAGTGCATTATCCAGGCGTCTGTTAGCAACATCGACTAGTAACCCATGTGCACACAGAAAATCAGCTCCCAGGATTGGGAAACTCAGTGCCACTATGACGAAAGTCCTCTCATACATATGGCCATGTAGGGATAAAGTCAGTATTCTCTCACCAAAAGTCTTAATGTCCGAGCCGTTCACGGCTACCAGCCCGGGGCCGCTAGGTCCTGCTAGCTGGTCAGCGTAGGACGGCAGGATGATGCCCTTCTGGGCTCCGGTGTCTACGAGGAAGCGTCTCCCCGAGCGCGAGTCCGTCATGTAGAGCAGCTTGTTCTCTTCACCGGCGGTCACAGCTGCTACCAACTGCCGGCCTTGGCATTTCCCGAGCGCTTGAATTGGCACGGTGGTGCACATCTACATGCGTTCTCTCCAAAGCGGCGGTGGTAGAAGCAGAGCGTGTCTCTCTGGCGCTTCCTGGCCACCGCTGCCGCTGCCGCTGCCGCTACCGTCGGTGGCTCCTCGCCTCCGCTGGTCGTCTCGCTGGGTTCCGACACCGCCGCATTCACTGTCAGGGCTCTGGTGGTGAGGATGATCCGATCTGCCTCCTGGGCTAGCACACGGTAGTCACACGCGGCCAACAACGGCGAATTGGCAAGAACCGCTCTCGCCTCTGTTGGGAGGTTCCGGAGGAAAAGGTGGGCAAACAGAAAATGCCCGTCGCCCGTGCCCATTAATGCCAACATCTTCTCCATCAGTTCGACCGCCGAACCATCTCCTAACTCGGAGCGCCTCAGGAGCCTCTCTGCTCTCTCACAGTCCGAGAGCGTGTAGCACCGGGTCAGCGCGGCCTTGAGAGCCCCTTATTTGTCGTGGGCTGGAGGCTGTTGGAGCAGGCTCGCTACTTGCTGAGACGTGCGAGCGTCCAGCGCTGCGACCACATAGTAATATTTGGTGTCGTCTGCCATTATTCCCCAGAGGGCGAACTGAGCCTCGGTGTGGTGGAACCAAGACCGCAGGTTGTGCAGCCAAAAGTCCAGTAGTTTGACCGAAACAGCGCACGCGTTGCTGGGGGTTCCCATTCGGGCTGTCTCTGGGATGCTTGCCGCGTCGCTGGGGCTTCTCATCCGGGCCGACTCCAGAGTTTTTGCCTCATGTTCCATAATTCGTCAAGGGGTCACCAGTGTGGAGAGTGTAAATAACGAGACTGATTCATGTAGCAGACGACTTTATTCACTCTCTCATCAGGCATACACAGAAAAAGCATGTCTCAATACACCATGGGTTCTCCTTTTATACCAGCCGCCCATCTCACATCTGCATGACATCTCACATCACAATACCTTCATTCTTTCTCCCCCCCAACTCCTTCTTCCTGCTACCTCACCATGATCTCCCTAGCTATTGTCCTTCTCTGTTTACCCTCTGCATCCACTCTGAGATGATTAACCCAGTCTCTACAATATACACTGTATATTTATAGCGATGGCATAGCTTGACTAAATTCAAACAAATTTCCTGGTGAAATTTTCATCAGAAGTGACTTTTAGGCTATAGACAAACATGTTAGATTTTTGAGGTAATCCACAAGCTTATACAATACGTCTGTCGAGGCGCTTTCTTGCAATGTACAAATGGACATATGGACAGACTGATGACGGATGGCAGTATGGACAGATGGATGAGCGAATGGATTGATGGTCGAATGGATAGCGGATGGACGGGTGTATGGCGTTATGGAAGGACGGATGGACAAAGAGCGCGAGGGAGAGGGTTGGGGAGGGAGGAATGGAGCTTGTGCGGAGTTACTTGCTCTGAATGGTAAGGCTGAGGTCTAGCGAGGACGCGAGGGCCCGTTTATCGCTGCTCGCACGCTTGCTTTGCTGTCTGTGTGACACCTCTCCCAGCGCCCCACAAAACACGAGCACGATAGTTAGTTTGCTTACAGGACCCATCCACACCCCCACTTGTTCCCTGGTTACCACGCCCGCCCCACTGATCTCTATAGAAAAACTAGACGGATCATTGGTCGCCAGAAGTGAGGCCACCTGGCCGCCATATTAGTACATCCAAAATACTATACATCCAAATCGACGACCACTACACATAATGTCAACTCAATTTCTATAGTTCACCGGTTGCGCAAAATTATAACCTGTCTCCATACCAAGAAGTTCAAAATCTGTTAATTTTTAGGGAAGTTATTAAGGTAAAAGCGGCCAGCCAGGGGCTTCACTTCTGGAGGCTGGTGATCCATCCAGTTTGTTATGTCCACAAACCTGGAATGAAGACGGACAAGGATGCTGCAGTCGAACTGAACTCTATTACAGAATGGTAGCAAGCACGTGTACACTCAGTGTGTCTAGCACTACCCGATACTGGCCAACACCACCTTAGCATTACCTCTATAATACCCAGTACTATCTCCAGTGAGATGGTGGGCCGCCCCATATATATTGGTGGTGACGTCAACTGCAGGCCGCGTTCCACTCCAGATGTCTCACTAGTTTATACACTACACCCACCCACCCCTTGCAAAAAATGCAGAACACAATAAACAAATATTTAGCCCTCCCCAATTTAGTATATCAATAATCCAGTGGTGGACCCTCAGGGCTAGCAAAGCCTTCTCTCCTGGCCTAAACACTATCAGAGTTGCATTTACAACTTTTACAAAATATTTGTTCCAAGAGGCTGTATTAAATTATTCCCACTAGTCTATTCTCTTCATTTTGTAGTTTTTCTCTTGGTTGCAGTCCTCCCAGAGGGGTTTTTTTGTCCAATCATATTTCAGCCATACAGTACGTGTTGCCAGGGTCAAGCAAATCTGCCTTGGGCCTTCAGGAATTAACAGTGCGGCTCTGTAGGTTAAATTAACTGTTAAACTTATCCTGTAGCTTTAACCAATCAGATGTCTTCTGTACATCCAGGGGTATGCATAGGAGGCATCCGAGAATGTCGGCATTTTTACGTCTTTTGATTGGATGGTTAAGAGTCCTCCACCCACAATTTAGAGGATCCTAGCTAGCAAAATGCCAGTGTAAGGACTTTCTTAAGCAGCTACAATATACTGTATCTGTTTAAATATGTATAATAATGTGCTATATTTGTTTTAAATATATGTGTATAATGTGTTTTCCACCCACAATGGCTGACAGGGGAGAAGAAAATGATTTGGTCGCTGATATTTTTAAAAAAAAGAAAAGCTGGTCATTGTGAAGAGAGGTCGATCAACCCTGAAGCTAGCAGGTTCGTCTCAACCAGGGAAAGGATTTGTCTGTCACTTCCATATTAACAGCGAGCGGTATCCTTGGATTACAGCCTCTGAGGAGTGCTGCAAATTATCTTGCTGGGAACACCTGTTGTTTGCAACTGATGGAGTAGATACTCGGAGTCATTCAGGGTTTGCAAACTTGAGCTGTCTGTCACACCATGATGATTTAGGCAGCGTTCACCAAACGTATAAAAATTGGTCTAAAATGCTGGGATCTGTCGAAATTTTCACTTTTGGCCATATGCATCACGTATCCATAACAACTAGGATATATAATTAAGTAATAGTAACTTAAACCAACTTATGCTTAACGTGTTGCCGACATTCACAACTTATGTGCAACAACAGTATAACTTCTGCATAGTACATTCATGCCAAACTGCCGTTGCCTCCTGATCCATGAATCCTAGTTTTGGGAGAGATGATCTCTGTTCAACCCAGATGGGGGCGTGACCGACCTGGCAGAGCTGCCAAATCTGTCAGGTCAGTCTCACCTAAAACAGCTGATGTGACATGTCAGGAACATCAAATGACAGGAGTCACAGCCTGGCTCAAAGGCATGTGAACTGATGCCGATGAAAAAGTTTATTTTCAATAAAGTGAAAAAATAAACCAAGATAATGCATAGTGTGCTTTTGCCGGGAGGCGCAGCCAACAGCAAACAGCTGCACTCTGTGTTTCAGGCAATCAGCTGATTGAATCCTCTTCCTCTGGTCTTCTGACATTTTGGCATATCTATCAGAAAAACACAGGACAGATGATTGTAAAGACTTCAGTTAATGTAAAAAACCGCGACAGGTCCCATATGTTTAGCTCTGTGTGTGTGTGTGTGTGTGTGTGTGTGTGTGTGTGTGTGTGTGTGTGTGTGTGTGTGTGTGTGTGTGTACGGGTTTTTCCTGTGAGCCAACACTGCAAATGTGCCATTAGTTCCACGAATACAGAACGTTATCAGCCATACACTGGATATGTCGGAACATTTTCAGCATGCTGAAAATTAATTTTCAGAGGAGCTCGGCGAACAACGCCATATACCAGCTTGCTTTAGCGTGCTCTTAACGTAGACAAAACTGAGCCTTTGTGGAAGATGAAAGCAGACAAGACAGCAAGCTGGATGAAACTTGAACTTTATTCACCTTCCAACATTAAACACAGAAAATTTCTCCCGGGGTCTCTGGGCACCTCCTTTTATCCATCCATCCATCCATCTTCTACCGCTTTTCCGGAGGTCCGGGTCGCGGAGGCAGCAGTTCAAGCAGAGAAGCCCAGACTTCCCTCTCCCCAGCCACCTGCTCCAGCTCTTCAGAGGGGATACCAAGGCGTTCCCAGACTAGCTGGGAGACATAGTCTCTCCACCGAGTCCTAGGTCTGCCCCGGGGTCTCCTCCCAGTGGGACGTGCCTGAAACACCTCAAGTGGGAGGCGTCCAGGAGGCATCCTAATCAGATGCCCATACCACCTCAACTGACTCCTTTCAATGTGGAGGAGCAGCGGTTCTACTCTGAGCCTCTCCCGGATGACTGAGCTCCTCACCCTATCTCTGAGGGTGAGTCCAGCAATCCTACGGAGAAAGCTCATTTCAGCCGCTTGTATCCGCGATCTCGTTCTTTCGGTCATTACCCAAAGCTCGTGACCATAGGTGAGAGTAGGAACGTAGATTGACTGGTAAATCGACAGCTTTGCCTTAGAACTAAGCTCCCTCTTCACCACAACAGACCGGTACAACGTCCGCATCACTGCAGATGCTGCTCCAATCCGTCTGTCGATCTCTCGCTCCATTTTCCCCTCACTCGTGAACAAGACCCCAAGATACTTAAACTCCTCCACTTGGGGCAGGAGCCTGTCCCCAACCCGGAGAGGACAATCCACCTTTTTCCGGCTGAGGACCATGGACTCGGACTTGGAGGTGCTGATTCTCATCCCAGCCGCTTCACACTCAGCGGCAAACCGTCCCAGCAAGAGCTGTAGGTCATTGCTGGATGAAGCCAACAGGACAACATCATCTGCAAACAACAGAGATGAGATCCTGTGGTCACCAAGCATGACACCCTCCATTCCCTGGCTGCGCCTAGAAATCCTGTCCATAAAAATTATGAACAGGACCGGTGACAAAGGGCAGCCCTGGCGGAGTCCAACTCTCACTGGGAATGACTCCGACCGAGTGTTGGCAATGCGAACTAAACTCTCACAACGGTCGTACAGAGACCGAATAGCTCGTAACAACAAGCCCGATACCCCATACTCCCGAAGCACCCCCCACAAAAATCCACGAGGGACGCGGTCAAATGCCTTCTCCAAGTCCACAAAACACATGTAAACTGGTTGGGCAAACTCCCACGAACCCTCAAGAATTCTCGAGAGGGTAAAGAGCTGGTCCGATGTGCCACGGCCAGGACGAAAACCACATTGCTCCTCCTGAATCCGAGGTTCGACCAACGGCCGGACTCTCCTCTCCAGTACCTTGGCATAGACCTTCCCAGGGAGGCTGAGGAGTGTGATCCCTCTAAAGTTGGAGCACACCCTCCGGTCCCCTTTTTTGAAGAGAGGAACCACCACCCCGGTTTGCCATGCCAAAGGCACTGCCCCCGACCTCCACGCAATGTTGCAGAGGCGTGTCAACCATGACAACCCAACAACATCCAGGGCCTTGAGGTACTCGGGGCGAATCTCGTCCACCCCCGGGGCCCGGCCACCAAGGAGATTTTTAACCACCTTGGCGACCTCAGCCCCTGTGATAGGCGAGTCATCCCCCTCGTCCCCAAACCCTGCTTCCTCTGTGGAAGGCGTATCAGTGGGATTGAGGAGATCCTCGAAGTATTCCTTCCACCGCCCGACGATATCCCCAGTTGAAGTCAACAGTGTCCCATCCGCACCATACACAGTGTGGACGGGGAGCTGCTTTCCCCTCCTGAGCCGCCGAACAGTTTGCCAGAATCTCTTTGAAGCCGACCGAAAGTCTTGTTCCATGGCCTCACCGAACTCCTCCCATACCCGGGTTTTTGCTTCAGCAACCACCCGAGCTGCACTCCGCTTGGCCTGCCGGTACACCTCAGCTGCTTCGGGAGTCCCACAAGCCAACCAAGCTTGATAGGACTCCTTCTTCAGCTTAATGGCCCCCCTCACCACTGGTGTCCACCACTTGGTTCGGGGGTTGCCACCACGAGATGCACTGACCACCTTGCGGCCGCAGCTCTGGGCTGCCGCTTCAACAACAGAGGTGGAGAACATGGCCCATTCAGACTCCATGTCTCCAGACTCCCTCGGAATGTGGTTGAAGTTCTTCCGGAGGTGGGAGTTGAAGACCTCCCGGACAGGGGCCTCAGCCAGACGCTCCCAGCACACCCTCACTATACGTTTGGGTCTACCAGGTCTGAATGGCTTCCTCCCCTGCCATCGGATCCAACTCACCACCAGGTGGTGATCAGTTGACAGCTCTGCACCTCTCTTTACTCGGGTGTCCAAGACATACGGTCGCAGGTCTGATGATACGATAACAAAATCGATCATCGACCTGCGGCCTAGGGTGTCCTGGTGCCAGGTGCACATATGGACACCCTTATGCTTGAACATGGTGTTCATTATAGACAGACTGTGGTTAGCACAGAAGTCCAATAACTGAACACCACTCGGGTTCAGAGGGTCCTGAACCTCCTTTTATACCTCTTTATTTCTGCCCAGTGAGACCCAGGAGTCAAAGACAGTACACACAGTACATAAGGTCTGTCTGGCACATTAACATTACAGAATACGAAACTGCTTATCACCCCCTCTCACACTCTAGCGAACTCTGGTGTCTCCTGACTCACCGGGTGCGGCTAGTCCCTTCTGTTACATCTAAGATCCCCTAGTGCCACTTCAGTCCTCTTATCCATCTCCGCCCTGACTTCCGACTCTAGGTGGAGAAACCCCATACTCAATGCCACCACACAGACCCACCCCCCCGAACACCCATAAAGAGGACTATCCCCCTGGTCCTTTGGGCTTGAGCCGGCGCCCATAGCGGCTGTAGCGGCGGGGGGGTGGGGTTGCTGGTCCAGTTGAAGCGCCCTCCTGGCAAGGTGTGCAGGAGGGAACACTGATTTGTGGAGGGAAAGAGGGTGGGCTGTGTGGCTTTGCGAACACAGTTCTC
Organism: Pholidichthys leucotaenia; assembly: GCA_020510985.1. Taxonomy (NCBI): domain Eukaryota; kingdom Metazoa; phylum Chordata; class Actinopteri; order Cichliformes; family Pholidichthyidae; genus Pholidichthys; species Pholidichthys leucotaenia. The sequence continues at coordinate 441,502,091 of CM035838.1, forward strand.
TACCGGGGGAACACCAACTTGCAGAACCACTGTCTGTGGGCATCCGCACCGGGGAGCTTGGGCCAACACCACCTGTTTGTCTGCCAATACATAAGCGGGCTTCAGCCTGTCAATGCAGACAGTCCCCCCCCCCCCCCCAAGTCTAACACAAAATGCTTTTCCCCAGTTTCCAGCACTCTGAACAGTGCATCGTACGTTGGGTGCAGTGGGGTTCTGTGTCCATCGTGCCTGACAAAAACGAACTTGGCGCTCTGTAAGCTCTTTGGGATGAAGGTGTGGGGAAAACAGTGTTGCGCTGGGCCCGACACATTAGCAGTCCCTGTACTGTAAAAAAATTGTGTGGGCAGGTCGGTCCTGGGATCAGTTCGCCAAGGTCTCCGCCTTTGAACAGGTGGCAGGGGAGAGGGAACTCTGGGCTTCTGTGCTTGAACTGCTGCCTCTGCAACCTGGACCTCCGGAAAAGTGGTAGAAGATGGATGGATGGATGGATGGATGGATGGTCGGTCCTGGGTGTGGGATTTTCCAGTAAAAATTCCCTGGGGCTCCGCAGCAGCTGAGAAAAAATGAGTTCTGCCAGGGAGGTTGCCAGTTCCTCCTTAGGCACGGAGCACAACCCTAATAGGACCCAGGGCAGGTGGTCGACCCAATTTGAATCCATGAGTGAGACTCTGAGCGCTGCTTTAAGCAACCTATCAAAACGTCCACATGAACCATTAGCCTGGGAGTTTTACGCGGTGGTGCGGTGGATTTTGACCCCCAGGCTCCGGGCCATCGTGGACCAGAGTTCTGAAATGAATTGCGGACCCTGTTGGAAGTGATGTCCAACAGGGATCTGAACCACGCAACCCAAGCCAACAAAAAAGCAAGAGCCACTTCCACGGACGTGGTGGAAGCCAGCGGGACCACTTCAGACCAACGCATGGTGGGATCCACGATTGTCAAAAGGTTGTGAAACCTTGCGACGGCGGAAGAGGGTCCACCAAATCCATGTGGACGTGGTCGAACCTCCTGGCCGAAATTTGAAACGGCTTGAGGGGGGCTTTGGTGTGCTTGTGCACTTTGGCCCACTGGCATGTGACGCACACTGCAGCCCATTCTTTCACGTCCCTGTGTAAGTGAGGCCAGATGAATTTTGCCCCCACCAGTTTAACCAAGGCGCGCATGCCGGGATGTGAAAGGGAGTGGACTGACTCAAAAATGTGGTGATGCCAAGAGCTCGGAACCACCGAGAGTGAGTGACCGGTGGAGACGTCGCAGAGCAAGGGGGGCACCCTTCTTGCACCACCCTGCTCTCCAGTTTTAACCCAGTAGGTGCAGACTGGAGCACGCAAATGTTGGCGTTCCCAGTTTGCTCCGCGGCCATGGGGGGGAAATCAATTCCCATGTAGACCGGGTTGACTAACGCGTGTGACAGGCAGTCAGCCACGACATTAAGCTTACCGGCTACATGTTGAATGTCGGTCGTGAACTCCAAGATCCCGGCCAAATGTCGTTGCTGCAGGGCCGACCACGGTTCCAAGACTTTGGATATTGCGTACGTTAGGGGTTTATGATGAACGAACTCGGTGAACTCACACCCTTCCAGCCAAAACTGGAAGTGGCGCATCACCAGGTGGAGAGCCAATGACCCTCGGTCAAACGTACTGTATTTGCATTCGTTGTCACGCAAAGTACGGCTGAAAAATGCAAGTGGTTGCCACGAACCAGAGACATACTGGTCCACCACTGTCCCTATGGCAATGTCATACGCGTCTGTGGTGAGTGTTATCTGCGCTGATGGGGTAGGGTGGGCTAACAAAGCGGCATTAGCAAGCGCTGTTTTGGCGTTTGCGAAAGCCTGGACCTGCTCGGGGGTCCAGTCGATGTTTTCCGCGGGGTTTTTTTTGAGTGCGCCATACAGTGGTTGCAGCAGCTGGGCTGTCCAGGGAAGGAAACGGTTGTAAAAATTGACCATTCCCAAAAATTCCTGTAGCACCCTCATGGTCTGCGGACGCGGGAAATCTGACACAGGGTGCACTTTATCAGACAGTGGAATCGTGCCCTCCGGTGAAATGTGGTGGCCCAAAATATCAATCACTGGCACCCCGAACTGGCACTTCATCAGGTTAACGATAAGCCCGTGCGCTTCAAACCAATGGAAAACGAGTTTGAGATGGGCGAGGTGCTCCTCCTTCGATGCGCTAGCCACCAAAATGTCGTGTAAGTAGACAAAAAGTCACGGAGCACCACATCTATCATTCTTTGGAAAGTTTGTGCCACACCCTTTAACCCGAACGGCATGCGTAAAAACTCGAAAAGGCCAAAAGGTGTTATTACCACTGTTTTGAGAACCTCCTCAGGGCAGGACAGTCAGTGGACCTGGTGGTAACCGCTGACCAGGTCGACTGACTGTCCACTAAAAATCACGCGTCCCGGCCAGATGCACGGAAAAATCTTGGATGTGCGGGATGGGATACCGGTCATATTCTGTGGTGTTGTTCAAGCGCTGGAAATTGCCGCACAGTCACCATGACCCATCGGCCTTGGGCACCATGTGTAGCGGAGATGCCCACGGGCTGTTGGAGCACCTAACAATACCCAGTTGCTCTAAGTTAGGGAACTCCTCGCACACATTGGCCAGCTTAACTGCGTCCAGGAGCCAAGGGCGCACTAACACTGGCAGACCTTTTGTTGTTAAGAAATGCTCGACCCCATGTTTGGTTACCATAGCAGAAAAAGTTGGAACCATGAGTGCTGGGAACTGTGAAAGCAAATGCTGGTACTTACCCCTGGAGCTATAGCGTTAGCATGTGTTGTTGGCCCAACTCCCTGAGCTATGCAGGGCAAGGAGGAAAAAGAAACAGCATCCACTAAATGTCTGTTGGCAACATCAACTAACAATCCGTAAGCACATAAAAAAGCAGCGCCTAAAATGGGGACAGAGCATGCAGCTACCACAAAGTCCTACTGGTAATTGCGTCCGTGTAAGCATACTGTCAGCATTTGTTCGCCAAATGTCCTGATATTGGATCCGTTGGCGGCCGTAACCTCGGGGCCGCAGCCTTCTGCCAACCTGTCCGCACTGACCGGCAGAATGAGGCTCTTCTGGGAGCCAGAGTCCACCAAGAAACGTCTCCCCAAACATGTGTCTGTGATGAAAAGCAGCTTGTTCCTGTCACCAGCGGTCGCAGCTGCTACTGACTGCTGGCCGTGCCGTTTCCCTGGCTTCCTGAATTGGCACAGCGGCAAACAGCATTGGGCATTCGAGCCAAACCGGCGGTGATAGAAACAGAGCATCCCGTTCCTGCGTCTCTTGGCATCCGTTCCAGCCGCCCCCAACAGCTCCTCGACCTTGCTGGAGTCCTTCATGGCTACTGGTGTCATTGCGTGCACGCTGAGAGCTCTGTTAGCTAGGATGATGCGGTCCGCTTCTTGCGCCAGGGTGCGGTAGTTCTTGGCCACCAGCAGCGGTGAGTTGGCCAGGATCACCCTCGCTGTAGCTGGTAGGTTCCTGAGGATGAGGTGGGGGAACAGGAAGGGTTCGTCTTCCTTCCCTGTCAGCACTAACATGCTCTCCATCAGCTCCACAGCTGATCTGTCACCCAACTGTGAGCGCGTGAGGAGTTTTTCTGCTCTCTCACTGTCCGACAGGGTATAACGTTGAAGCAGCATCTGCTTGAGTGTGTCATATTTCCCCTGGGCTGGCGGCTCCTTGAGCAGGCTCATTACTTGCTGTGTGGTACGCACATCCAGCACAGCAACCACATGATAATATTTGGTGTCGTCTGTGGAGATCCCGCGGAGTGTGAATTGGGCTTCCACATGTAGAAACCAAGCGGTTGGATTGTGAAGCCAGAAGTCCGGGAGCTTGACTGTGACAGCGCATGCCGCGCTGGTGTTCTCACTCTGGGTTGTCTCCAGGGCGGTGCTCGGCTCGTTCTCCATTGCACGTCTTAGGGTCACCAATTCACCTTAGGGTCACCTTTCATCTTTCAACAATGTGGAAGATGAAAGCAGACAAGACAGCGAACTGGACGACACACAAACTTTATTTACCTTCCAACATTAAACACAGAAAACTTCTCCCGGGGTCTCTGGGCACCTCCTTTCCACTTTATTTCTGCCCAATGAGACCCAGGGAGTCAAAGACAGTACACACAGTACACAAAGCCTGTCTGGCACATTAATATTACAGAACACAAAACCCTGCTTATCACCCCCTCTCACACTCTAGCGAACTCCGGTGTCTCCTGAATCACCGGGGTGCGGCTAATCTCTTCTGTTACATCTATGACCCCCCCTTCCTCCTTCAGTCCTCTTATCCACCCCCCACCCCCCCACCCCCCGACTTCCAACTCTGGGTGGAGAAACCCCCTACTCAGTGCCACCACACCATAACGGATTCATGTACCCCAGCGTATTCTCCAAATTTTTTTCATATGTTTTGCAAACACTGCCTAAATCATCCAGGTGTAACAGGGCCTTAACCAAGGCAGCAGTGAGGCATCAAAGCAAAGCCACCAGCTGGACAAGCAAGAGTACTTTTTAACCTTTGGGGAAACAAGAGTGGATCTGCAGCTCAACGAGTAAGTGCACAGTGAAACAGAGCTCTACAATGAAAAGGTAAAGATTTTTAAAATAGTAATTTTATAGTTAAAGTTATCTTTAACATGCTTTATGTGGATGGCCCTATAGGCTACTTTTATGGTGTTTGGTATGAATGGCACTTAAGTTGGGTAGGTCACCACTGAGTACGGGGTATCGGGCTTGTTGTTACGAGCTATTCGGTCTCTGTACGACCGTTGTGAGAGTTTGGTTCGTATTGCAAACACTCGGTCGGAGTCATTCCCAGTGAGAGTTGGACTCCGCCAGGGCTGCCCTTTGTCACCGATCCTGTTCATAATTTTTATGGACAGGATTTCTAGGCGCAGCCAGGGAATGGAGGGTGTCATGCTTGGTGACCACAGGATCTCATCTCTGTTGTTTGCAGATGATGTTGTCCTGTTGGCTTCATCCAGCAATGACCTACAGCTCTTGCTGGGACGGTTTGCCGCTGAGTGTGAAGCGGCTGGGATGAGAATCAGCACCTCCAAGTCCGAGTCCATGGTCCTCAGCCGGAAAAAGGTGGATTGTCCTCTCCGGGTTGGGGACAGGCTCCTGCCCCAAGTGGAGGAGTTTAAGTATCTTGGGGTTTTGTTCACGAGTGAGGGGAAAATGGAGCGAGAGATCGACAGACGGATTGGAGCAGCATCTGCAGTGATGCGGACGTTGTACCGGTCTGTTGTGGTGAAGAGGGAGCTTAGTTCTAAGGCAAAGCTGTCGATTTACCAGTCAATCTACGTTTCTACTCTCACCTATGGTCACGAGCTTTGGGTAATGACCGAAAGAACGAGATTGCGGATACAAGCGGCTGAAATGAGCTTTCTCCGTAGGATTGCTGGACTCACCCTCAGAGATAGGGTGAGGAGCTCAGTCATCCGGGAGAGGCTCAGAGTAGAACCGCTGCTCCTCCACATTGAAAGGAGTCAGTTGAGGTGGTATGGGCATCTGATTAGGATGCCTCCTGGACGCCTTCCACTTGAGGTGTTTCAGGCACGTCCCACTGGGAGGAGACCCCGGGGCAGACCCAGGACTCGGTGGAGAGACTATGTCTCCCAGCTGGTCTGGGAACGCCTTGGTATCCCCTCTGAAGAGCTGGAGCAGGTGGCTGGGGAGAGGGAAGTCTGGGCTTCTCTGCTTGAACTGCTGCCTCCGCGACCCGGACCTCCGGAAAAGCGGTAGAAGATGGATGGATGGATAGGTCACCACTGAAGGCCTAGTTGTAAAATACACGGTCCGCCACTGCAATAATCCCACATTATCCACATTTTCTATTTTCTAAACACACACTTCAACATTTTTATATATCAAAACATTTAACATTAGTATTCAGTCAAAACATCTAACAATATGTATTCAAGACATTCAACTTCTTTCATTTTCAAAAAACTTCTTTGTTTTAGAACTCAGAACTAGGGTCTGCGGGTAAACCACCGCTGGACCCAACGCGGCTGGGTGGATTATTCTGCCACATTTTCAACCGTGCTCCTACCTAAACAGTTTTTTGTTTTTAACAGTCTTCCATGGGGAAAGCAGTTATGTCTGAGGGGCCTTGTAGCAGGCCTGTAGCGGATGCATCCCTGGAGCTGTCGGACCCCCGGGGCCAGGGCCAATCTTCACAACGCTTGGGCCTGGATCCCACTCTGCAGCAGCTGACTCCCGCGAAGCCTCGCCATCTGGAGCAGCCACCTGGACACACTGTTGTTGGTTTGCATGCCGAACCGAACCGTCTGTGAGCCGAAAGCACGCTGATCTCAGTTTTGCCACGATCCTCTGCGGCACCCATTGTCTCATCGGCTGTGGCCCAGTCAGTCACCGTCCCGGTCTCTTGCTAGTGCGAACCCGAACCGAGTCCATGACCTGGAGTGGTACCTTACTCGGTTTTGTGTGTCGCTGTGACCCCAGTGGCGCTGCGTACTCATCCGGTTTGGGACCTCCGTCATGCTGTGGCGGTTCTGTTGTTACCGTGTTCATTGAGGACCCTTCACCCATCATCGCCATCGTTGTTTCCGTAGGCTGAAGCTTGTCGTGAGTATGAAAGGTGTCCAGTGTCTCTCTCGTGCTGTTCTTTGTAGCAGAATCTTCACCTGTCAACTCAGTCGTAACCTCTGTAGCTTGTTGTTGAGCGTGGGTACAGAAGCAGTCTGGTTCCTCCTCTCTCCCGTCTGATGTACTCTGTTGTGCTATGTCGTGAGCAGTGTCTGTGCCCGGATGTTGTTGCTGTGCTTCGGAGTTTTCTGCAGTCCTTGTTTCCTTACTTTAGCCAGTTTTCCCAGGTCCAACGCTGCAATATAGGTCTCAAACAAGTCCAGCCATCGTGGCCATGGAACGCTCAGTTCACGCGGAGACTCAAGGAAGGGCCGTAGCAGTCTCAAGCATGCTTCCATGGTTTGAAATTCTCATTGCCAAATGTTATGTCCCCAAATCTGAAATGAAGACGGACGAGGATGCTGCAGTCGAACTGAACTTTACTACAGAATGATAGCAAGCACATGTACACTTAGTGTGTCTAGCACTACACAATACTGGCCAACACCACCTTAGGATTACCTCTATAATACCCAGTACTATCTCCAGTGAGATGGCAAGCCTCCCTATATATATTGGTGGTGATGTCAGCTGCATTCCACACCAGATGTCCCACTAGTTTATACGCTACACAGTTTTTCTATAGAGATCAGTGGCCCGCCCAAGTCGGCACACCCCCAACAAACTCACGCACAATCGCAGACGTACAGCTACACCAGAATGACAGAGAGACAGAGTGACAATGAGTGGCAGTAAGTGTGAAAAATATGGGAAAAATATAACAGCGTGGGAGAAAGAGAGTACATTGAAGAACTGGATCCGACCTCAGGTGGGAGATAACTCAAAGGTGTTTTGCCAATTTTGTAAATGTGAGATACGTGCTCACCATGCGGATTTAATTCGACGCCGAGCTTTGCTGATTGCAACACAGAGCAGTTTTCACCTTGAAGAAGACGCTGAGGCTAGGAGTGGAGCTAACCGCTAACTAGCCTCAGAGCTAATGCTACAGCTAGTCGTAGCAAACACCAACACAAAGGAGCGACTCTGCCTCCAGTTCATCTCACCGACCCGGCATCGGCCAGGTAGATGACGGCTGAGCCTCCCACACAGATTCTCAGAATCTTGTGATTGGGGCTCAGCGGAAGAGCTAACTGAGGCCCCAGCTGGATCGGAACTCAAGTGCAGCGGCGGTAAACGGCAGGGTTCAGCGGAGGAGCTAACCGAGGCCCCAGCTGGACAGGAGCTGGATTGGAGCTCAACTACAGCGGCGGTAGGCAGCAGAGAACAGCGGAGGAGCGGTGGAGCTAACCGTGGCCCCAACTGGATTGGAGCTCAACTACAGCGGCGGTAAGCAGCGGGGCTAGCAACGGAGGGACGAGCTGAGGCCCCAGCCGGATCCGAGGTCAGCTGGACCAGATACCGGCAACACCAGCAGAAATAATCCTGCTGTCATTAGGTCAGTAAAAAATGCCACCAAAGAAAGAGGAAATGGAAGAGATTAAGAAAATCTCTGAACTTCATGTCAGAAGAACTTACCAAAGTGGCCAATCAGCAGTCCAAATTATTAGGGCTAATGGAGGAAGCCCGAGAGCTGAAATTAACAATTAAGGAAAGAGACAAAAAAAATTGCAGACTTGGAGCAACGCATCAAGGATCTTGAACAATATACTCGTATGGATGATTTAATCATTAGTGGACTAGACATTAAATATCAATCATATGCACATGCTGCAGCAGGAATGAGAGGTGAGGAGGCTCCCCCAAGTGAATCAGTCTCCTTGGAAAACCAGGTGCTTCTGTTCCTTGAAAGCAGAAACATAAAGGTTAATGTAAATGCAATCTCAGCCTGCCATACTCTACCCAGAAAGGATAATAAAACAAAGAAATCAATTGTAATGCACTTTGTGAACAAAAGGCTAAAAAATGACATACTGAGGCAGGCCAGAAAGCTGCGGGGAACAGAAGTTTACCTAAATGAACATTTAACAAAGACTAATGCTGAAATAGCACGGCAAGCACGGATGTTGGAAAGACAAAACAAGATACAGGCAACATAGACAAGAAACTGTAGAGTGTGGGTTAAACTAAATGGAACACCTGAAGAAGCAAAGGCCATAATAATTAGAGAGCTCACTGACTTAAATAAATATAGATGAACACTGATTAAGAAATTAAGAGACTACAATAATCCGTATCCACACACACAGCAAGAATAGTCCTTTTGTGACATAATATGATAAAGTACTCATGACTGACTTTAGTAGACATCAATCATCCCCAACTGGAGGAAGTCATTTGACACAGAGAGAAGAAATTCAGACTCTGAAAATATCTCATTATGCTGAACACAAACTACAAGAGACAGACAATGATATTGATCCTGACAACCACGTCTTCAATAATATTCATAATCACTGTGAATATTACACTGAAAAGCAATTTAAAAGTCAAGTGCAAGTAGATGGTAAATTATCAATAATACATTTTAACAGCAGAAGTCTAAACAAAAACTTTCCACAGATTCAGGACTATTTAAAACAGCTAGATAGAAAATTTACAGCTATCGCAGTCTCTGAAACTTGGCTCAATGAAGAGCAGGCTTCTTTGATGGCAATAGAGGGATATCAGATGTTCCATATTAACAGATCTCAAAAAAAGGGTGGTGGTGATGCACTGTCTATTAATAAACTGTATAGGTGTAAACTTGTAAATGGAATGTCCTTTGCACTGCCAGGGATTCTGGAATGTGTAACTGTTGAGATTGACCGAGATAAAACAAAAAAATCTAATTATAAGTCGTATATATAGAATGGTGGGAACTTGCGTTGAGACATTCAGAGATAAGTTAGTCGAGCTGTACAATAATATAACTAATAAGAAAATGGTTGTAATCTGTGGAGACTTCAATATTGATTTACTAAATCCATTTCAACAAAATGTAATTACAGAGTTCTTGAATTCTATGTACAGTATGAGTCTATATCCTACAATAACACATCCCAGAAGAATCACAGTCCACACTGCTACACTTATTGACAACCTGTTTGTTAATGTTATTGATAAGAAAATAGAAAGTGGATTATTGATAAATGACATAAGTGACCATTTGCCAGTCTTTGTACTTATCCATGGCCACGCAGGGGCCAATACAGAAAAAAACTTTAAAATCTTTCAGACACAAATCACAAAATGCAATCAGTTCTTTTAAAGAAGACCTGCTGAAGCAAGACTGGACAAAAGTCTATGTATCAGATGTAAATGAAGGCTACGATACATTCATGAGCATTGTAACCGCTCTTTATGAAAAAAAATTGTCCATTAGTAAAGAAAAAGCTTAAACAGAAATTTGTTGATAAGCCATGGTTAACCAAGGGATTACAAAAGCGTGTAAAAAGAAAAATTCACTATATAAAGTTTTTCTAAAGAAAAGGACAAAAGAAGCAGAGCAGTGGTATAAAACATACAAAAATAAGTTAATATATATATATAATGAGATGTAGTAAAAGAGATTATTACAGTAAAGAACTGGAGAAAAACAGAGAACACTAAAAATACATGGACAATACTTAACAATAATCTTGGACATAAAAACAGAAATACAAGCTACCCAACCAATCTTTCAAAAAAAAAAAAAAAAACACGACTCAGAGTGTGAAAGCAGTCTCACCTGCAGATGAATTTAATAAATTTTGTTAACAATGGTCCTAATTTGGCATGAGAAATACACATTACAGCACCAATAGGTGATAAAATAAGCAAAAACATTGCTATGAAAGACTCCATCTTCACAAAGAACACAGATGAGAAAGAGGTCATTGAAATTGTTAAATTGTTTAAAAGTAAAACATCTACAGATTGTGATGGTATTGACATGCTTTTAGCCAAAACTATCATTGAATGCTTAGTGAAGCCACTGACGTATATCTGTAACCTGTCTCTCCAAACAGGTATATTTCCCAATGCAATGAAAATAGCCAGAGTAATTCTGATATACAAGACGGGTAACAGAGGGGAATTTTCAAACTATAAGCCTATTTCACTATTGCCGCAATTTTCTAAGATACTCGAAAAAATATTCTGTGAGAGAATTGACAACTTTATAATGAAGAATAATTTATTGTGTGAGTAACAATATGGGTTCAGACACAAGAGGACAAATGCATTTGCTCTAATGAAATTTATAGAAAAAATATCAACTGCTGTAGAAAATAAAGAGTATTCAGCTGGGGTATTCCTGGATCTTAAAAGCATTTGATTCAGTGGATCATAAATTATTGTTTAAAAAAAAAAACTACAAAATTATGGTATTGGGGGGTAGCACTGTCCTGGTTATGTAGTTACTTAAAGAATAGATATCAGTATGTATGTGTTGGTAGCAAAAACTCAGTTACTGAAGGTTACTTGCAGATTCCCACAGAGTTCAGTTTTGGGGCCATTGTTATTCAATATGTATATAAATGATATATGTAAAGTTTCAGAAAAAATGGATTTAATACTGTTTGCAGATGACACTAGTTTATTAAGCAGTGGAAGCAATCTGGAACAACTTTTGGATATACTCGGAAAGGAATTAGGAAAGCTCAAACTGTGGTTTAATTCAAACAAATTAACGCTCAATTTAAGTAAGACAAAATTTACAATTTTTAACAACCATCACAACAACTCAGTATCTAAACTCAGTGTGAATGGTGTAGCGATTGAAAGGGTATCCAAAATTAAATTCCTTGGAGTAATAATTGATAATAAATTGTTTTGGAAGTCACATATTAATTATATTAAAGGTAAAATGTCTCCTGAGCCGGTGGACGGAGCCACGGTTTATAGCAGGATACGATACAACAGGGAAGAGCTGCTAGCATTTAACCGCCACCCGGTCCCACTGGAAAAACTCGACATACCGAGAGAACTGAGGCGAAAACGCCGCGGCTGCCGGGCTGGAGTAAGGCGGAGGACAAAAAATATAAGGTACAGACCCTCCCTTCCATCTGTTGTCATGGGAAATGTACGGTCGATACTGGGAAAGTTAGATGAGCTAGCGGCTATCTCCCGTTATGATAGCACTTACCGGGAGTGCTCTCTCCTTTTGTTTACTGAGACGTGGCTAACTGAACTAGCAGCAGATGCTAACATTGAGCTGGAGGGTTTTCACATGATACGAGCTGACCGAACACCAGAGAGTGGCAAAACTAGGGGCGGTTTGAGTGATAATGTATGTTAACAACAACTGGTGTAGACCGGGACATATCACTGTTAAAACAACGACACTGCAGCAAAGACATTGAGTTGCTAGCTGTTAGCATGAGGCCTACATATCTCCCGAGAGAACACTCACACGTGATCTGCATTGTTGTTTATGCAAATCCGACGGCGAACGCTGGGACAGCGCGTGACGTCATCCATTCAGTAACCAGCAGGCTGCAGACAGAACACCCAGATGCTCTTCTCCTCATCTCAGGCGATTTCAACCACGTTTCACTGTCTCCCATTCTGCCCACTTTCACCCAGTATGTCACATGCCACACTAGAGACAATAAAACACTGGATTTGTTCTACGCAAACACTTAGGAGGCGTACACCTCATCACAACTCCCCCCACTTGGGAGATCGGATCACAACTTGGTTCATCTCGACCGATGTACAAACCCCTAGTGCACAGACAACCTCCGGCCATGCACACTGTGGAGTTATGGTCTGAGGAGACAATGGACACTCTAAAGGACTGTTTTTGAAGCCACTGCCTGGAAGCAGCTCTGCGATCCACATGGTGAGGACATCGATGGCCTCATTCACACCTTCACGGGCTACCTCAGCTTCTGTGTGGACAAATCCATTCCCACCAAGACCATACGGCGTCACTCAAACAACAAACCCTGGATCAACCCTGAGATAAAAACACTTCTGAGAGAGAAGAAGAGGATCTTCAGGTCGGGGGAACAGGGAGATGCTGAAGTCCGTACAGAGGGAGCTGAGGAGAAAGATCAGAGAAGGCAAGGACAGCTTCAGGAAGAAGATGGAGGACAAGCTGCAACAGAGCGACATCAGCGGGGGTCTGGAGAAACCTCATAAACCATCTCGGGGGGCTCCAGAATACCTCCCCCCAGCCACGGGGGGCAGGGAGTGGGCGAACAACCTGAATCTGTTTTTCAATAGATTTGACCAACCGCCCTCCTCCCCCTGTCTGCACAACAACCACTGCTGCCTCTAAGAAATCAAGTCTGCTACCCACTCCCCACTCCACCGACACCCCCCCACTTCCAACACACAGCCCCACCATCCTGAACCCTGACCAAGACCCAGGGTGAGGACGGAGCTGAGGAAGGATCAAGGGCGTGGAAGCGTCGGGACCGGACCGGGCATCAGCGCAAAGCTCCTCAAGGTCCTGTGCAGACCAGGCTGTGGTGGGATTGTGACGTATTATCTTCAACATGAGCCTGAAACTGGGGAGGGTACCACAGCTGTGGAAAACATCTTGTGTGGGTACCTGTACCAAAAACTTCCCACCCCAAAGACCGTGAACAGCTTCAGACCGGTGGCCTTGACGTCCCACTTGATGAAAGACCCTGGAGAGACTGCTCCTTGCTCATCTCCGCCCCCTGGTGGAACCAGCGATTGGATCCACTCCAGTTTGCCTACCAGCATGGCATTGGGGTGGAGGATGCGGTGATCTTCCTCCTTCACCGTTCTCTGTCCCACCTGGAGAAGCCCGGGAATATGGTGAGGATCATGTCTTTGACTTCTCCAGTGCTTTCAACACCATCCAAACCGATGATCCTGAAGGACAAGCTGCTGCGCGCAGGGGTGGACCAGCACCTGTCATCATGGATCCTGGACTACCTCACGAACCGGCCTCAGTTGTGAGAACCCGGGACTGTGTTGCCGACACGATCATCAGTAGCACGGGGGCCCCCCAGGGAACGGTGCTGGCTCCCTTCCTGTTCACTCTTTTATACTGCGGACTTCTCACACAACACAACACATTGCCATCTACAGAAGTTCTCTGATGACTCTGCGATCGTTGGTCTCATCTCCAGCGGAGATGAAGCTGAGTACAGAGGGCTTATCCAGGACTTTGTGGACTGGTGCATCGGAACTGCACTCCAGATCAACGCGAGGAAAAAAAGGAGCTGGTGGTGGACTGCCGCAGGCATGGGCAGCCCCTCACAGCACCAGTAAATATACAGGGAACAGACATCGAGATGGTGACATCCTACAAGTACCTGGGTTATTCATCTGAACAATAACTAGACTGGTCACACAATACTGACGCACTCTACAAGAAGGGACAGCGCAGGCTGTTCCTGCTGAGGAGACTCAGGGTCTTTTGGTGTACAAGGGGCGCTGCTGAAGTCATTCTATGACACGGTGGTGGCATCAGCCATCACTTTTGGAGTGGTCTGCTGGGCAGTGGCATCACTGCAAGCCGATAGGAAGAGACTGAACAAACTGATTAAGAAAGCTAGCTCTGTCCTGGGGCAACGCCTTGATCCGATGGAGGAGATAGGAGAGAGAAGGACGGTGGCTAAACTGTCATCTCTGCTGGAGTCCGAGTTCCACCCTATGCAGGAATACTGGATGCACTGAGGAGCTCATTTAGCAGCAGACTACATCATCCCAGGTGCACAACCGAGAGGTTTCGTAGGTCCTTCCTACCAACGGCTGTCAGACTGTACAACCTAAGCAGGGCTGCTCGCAGAGATAGCAAAAAGACGTAACAAACTAATAGTTGTTTTTTTTTTAATGCAAAAGATGCAATAGACTTACACAATGGTCCTCTCCGGCATACAACTAGGAACATACCGGTCGCTATGGAGGGTGAGAATATGTATGGGCACATAATCATACCATGTAGGATAACTAAATAGACGGTTATGCTGTTTCATCCCACCTAGCAACAATGCTCTGCACTGTGTGTGTTTATATATTTACATATTTATTCCATCTAGCTACAATGCTCTGCACTGGGTGTGTTTATATTTATATATCTATATATTTATTCCATCTAGCTACATTGCTCCGCACTGTGTGTGTTTATATACTTGCATATTTATTCCACCTAGCTGCAATGCTCCGTACTGTGGGTGTTTATATATTTACATATTTATTCCATCTAGCTACAATGCTCTGCACTGTGTTCATATATTCATATATTTATTCCATCCAGCTACAATGCTCTGCACTGTGTGTCTGTGTGTGTGTGTGTGTATATATATATTTTATAGTAATATGTACATATGTATATTAGCTGCTCTTGCTTGCTTGTTGTTTTTTTTTTTTTTTTTTTTTTCTTGCCTTCTGATTGTTGCTCTGAGTGTTGCTATCCCTGTGCTGTTGCAATCCTGGAATTTCCCCGTTGTGGGACTAATAAAGGCTTATCTTATCTTATCTTATCTTAAAATAGCCAAATCAATTGCAATACTACACAGAGTGAAATATTTGCTGAATCAGCCCACACTATATACTTTGTATCATTCATTAATATTCCCATACATAACATATTGTGCTGAAGTATGGGGAAATACATATAAAACAAACATATAGCCAGTCTTTATGCTTCAGAAGAGAGCTATTAGAATAATAAACAAAGCTGCTTACAGGGAATCAATAAACCCACTTTTTCTTAAATTAAAAGCTCTCAAGTTGAAAGATCTGGTTGATTTTAAAACTGCAGTAATAATATTTAAAGTGAAGAATCTATCACTGCCCGCAAATATCCAAAAGCTGTTCCAAATAAGGGAGAAACAATATCATTTCAGAGGAACATGTATATTTCAAAAACCTTCAGTGAGAACTACCACCAAGCAACACTGTTTCAGTCCAAGGAGTCAGACTGTGGAACGCTTTTGGACCTGAATTAAAATCATGTACAACGTTTGGACAATTTAAACAAAAAGGAAGAAATACTCTAAATATATATACAAAACGATATGTAAAATCGCATAAGGATTATCATATCCAGTCTGTGTTGTGCTGTTGCTTAGTTTTGTCACGCTTTGTCTTAGCTTTGTTCTGATTTGTAATCACTTTTATTTTGTTTTCCTTTTGAATTCTTAGATGGAACATGGGTGGGCAATATAAGCTACGGCTTCAGCCATCACCCATTTCGGATAACTTATGCTGAATTGTATAATCCGAGGAGTTATTGTTTAATTTGACCTTGTTGGATTTTTTTTCCCTTTGTTATATTATTCTGTTCCTTTCTTTTAATCTTTTAATCTAATCTATCCAAAATAAAGATTCATTCATTCATTCTAAGAATGACAGAGAGACAGAGTGACAATGAGTGGCAGTAAGTGTGGAAAATATGGGAGGAATATAATAGAGTGGGAGAAAGTGCATTGAAGGACTGGATCCGACCTCAGGTGGGAGATAACTCAAAGGTGTTTTGCCAGTTTTGCAAATGTGAGATACGTGCTCACCATGCGGATTTAATACAGCATGCTAACACCAATAAGGACAAAAAAACTTTGCCTCTCTCATCGATGAGACTTACCAACGTTGGTTTCACTACCTCAAAACAAAATGAGACAAGACAAACAAATGAGCTAAAAATAGCTGCTTGCATAGCCTGTCACACATCAATCAGTGCTGTGGATCATCTTGGTGAATTAATTGGATCTACCTCAGCTGACAATGAAATCAAAATACGCTGGACCAAATGCACTGCATTAATTAATCATGCAATTTCCTCATGCATGTACAAAGACCTCATGAGTGATATTGGAGATGCCCAGTATTCTCTAGTAATAGATGAAAGCACAGATATGACATCTGTCAAGCAGCTGTGTGTGGTAATCTGCTACTTCAGTGTTAAACTGAACAAGACTGTGTCAACCTTTTTGGGACTGGTTAACTTGGATGGCGAAACAGCTGAGGCTATTGCCTCCACTGACAAATTTTCTACAGACCATCAGGCTAGATATCAAAAAATACATTGGATTAGGTACAGATGGCGGCAGCATTATCATGGGGAAAAGAAATTCTGTGTACACACACCTGCTCCAGAAAAACCCAAATCTTCAGCTGTTCAAGTGTGTGTGTGCCTTTCAATACAGTTGTGTGTAAGCAAGGTAGTTGATAAACTCCCTTGCAACCTTGAATACTTCGTTTCTCATTCTCATAACTGATTTTCACACAGTGCCTTTTGCTGCCATGAGTATGCAAAGATCTACAACCTTATCAATCCTAGTGAAGTTCCTTTGAAGCTTAAACAGATGTCAGGTACACAATGGCTTTCCATCCACTGCTGTTTGTGCATACTCCAGCAGTGGGATGAACTAAAGCTTCACTTTCAGCAAAGCAAAGATCAGCAAAAATGTTATGATGCTGAAATCCTGTACCAGATGTACAGTGATCCAATGAACAAGCTGTACCTGCTGTTTCTAGTGCCATTTCTGCAAGAATTCAACAGGATCAGTGAGTTGTTTCAACAGGACAGGGGTAAACCATTCAAAATGCTGGAATGTTTGCTTCTTTTCTTTCCTTTCCTTCTTTTTCTTTCATCTCCAGAGTGGTGAGGCCTGATAAAATCCCTATGTCAGACAAACTTTCTCTGCCTTCTCTAATTAGCAAACTTTGAAGCTCATCAGTGCAAACACCTGCTGAATAGATTGAGTGGAACAGAAGATCTGCAGTGGAATGGCCCTCACTGCCCATCCCTGATCTACACTACCGTTCAAAAGTTTGGGGTCACTTCAGACAATTTTGTGTTTTCCATGAAAAGTCACACTTTTATTTACCACCATGAGTTGTAAAATGAATAGAAAATATAGTCAAGACATTGACAAGGTTAGAAATAATGATTTGTATTTGAAATAATAACTTTTTCCTTCAAACTTTGCTTTCGTCAAAGAATCCTCCATTTGCAGCAATTACAGCATTGCAGACCTAACATGATTGCACAAGGGTTTTCTAATCATCCATTAGCCTTCTGACGCAATGAGCAAACACATTTTACCATTAGAACACTGGAGTGATAGTTGGTGGAAATGGGCCTCTATACACCTATGTAGATATTGCACCAAAAACCAGACATTTGCAGCTAGAATAGTCATTTACCACATTAGCAATGTATAGAGTGTACTTCTGATTAGTTTAAAGTTATCTTCATTGAAAAAAAGTGCTTTTCTTTCAAAAGTAAGAAATTTCTAAGTTAACCCCAAACTTTTGAATGGTAGTGTATACTGTTATGGTAAATGGTGTTCACTTATATAGCACTTTTTACTCATCTCTGGATGACCAAAGCACTTTACAAATCCTGCTATCCACCCATTCACACATACATTCACACACTGATGGTAGCGAAGCTGCCATGCACCAACGTTGGCCTGACCCACCAGGAGCAACTGGGGGTTCAGTGTCTTGCTCATGGACACTTTGACATGCAGACAGAGTGGGAATCGAGCCACTGACCCTCTGATTAATTCAATTCAATTCAGCTTTATTTATATAGCACCACATCACAACAGAAGTCATCTCATAGCACTACAAAAATGCAGCGAAAACCCCACATTTCAGAAAGACCCAGCAATCAGACGATCCCCTGTGAGCAAGCACTTAGCAACAGTGGAGAGGAAAAACTCCCATTTAACAGGAAGAACCCTCTAGCAGAACCAGGCTCAGGAGGGGGCAGTCATCTGCTGTGACTGGCTGGGGGTGAAGGGATAGAGAGGATGAAGAGGACAGACATAAAACAGAAGCAGGGTTAAGAGATACAAAATCCCTCCCTAATCGTAGGCCATGTTAAAAAGGAAGGATTTTACCCTGTTCTTAAAAACAGAGACCAAGTCTGACTCCCGGACCCAGAGTGGTAACTGGTTCCACAGAGAAGGAGCTTGATAGCAGAAGGCTCTGCCTCTCAATGTACTTTTGGAGATTCTGGGCATTACAAGTAATCCAGCATTTTGGGAGTGTAGTGCTCTATTAGGATGGTAAGGAAATATCAGATTTTTATATATAAGGGGGCCTGATTAGTAAGAGCTTTGAAAGTGAGAAGAAGGATTTTAAACTTAATTCTAAACTCTATGGGAAACCAATGACGGGAGGACAGAACTGGGGAGATATTATCTCTTTTTCTAGAACCAGTTAGAACTCTTGCAGCAGCATTTTGGATCAAGTGAAGATTTTTTATGGATATTTAGGACAACCTGATAATAACGAATTACAATAATCTAATCGAGAGCTGACAAAGGCGTGGATCAGTTTCTCAGCATTCATTCAGAGACAAGATGCTCCTAATCTTGGCAATATTGCGCAGATGATAGAAGGCTGTCTTAAGAAACAAATTTAATATGAGAATTAAAGGACAGATCTTGATCAAAAATAACTCCAAGGTTCCTCACAGAACTATTCAGAGTGAGAGTGGCGGCATCTAAATTAAGAGCATGATTTGGAAAGGAATTTCTAAGGTGTTTTGTGGGCCAACAAGAATGACTTCAGTCTTATCCTGAGATTAATAGCAGAAATTACAAGTCATCAGGCTTTGATATCCTTAAGACAGGCATCTAACTTGGCTAATTGATTACAATCATCGGGCTACACTGACAGGTACAGTTGTGTGTCTGTCTGCATAACATGAAAATGTATACAGTGCTTTCTAATGATATTGCCTAACAGAAGCATATATAAACTAAAAAGAGTAGGGCCCTAACACAGTTCCCTGTGGAACTCCATGACTGAGCTTAGAGTTGGAAGAAAATTCAATCATTGATGTGAACAAACTGAAATCTACTGGACAAATAAGATCTAAACCACTGCAGCGGAGTTCCATTTATGTCCAACATAGTGTTCTAATCTATCAAGTAGAATGGCATGATCAATAGTGTCAAAGGCTGCACTAAGATCTACAAGGACAAGAACAGAAACAAGTCCATTATCAGATGCAATAAGGAGGTCCAGTGACCTTTCCACTAAGGCAGTTTCAGTGCTGTGATGAACCTGAACCCAGATTGAAACTCCTCAAACAAACCAACTCCCTGCAAGTGGTCAAACAATTGCACGGCAACAACATCTTTCCAAGATTTTTGAAATGAAAGGCAGATTACAGTATTGTCGATAGTTAGCCAAAAACTCTGGATTGAGCGTCTGTTTTTTGAGTAAGGGTTTAATTACAGCAATTTTAAAAGCAGTGGTACATAACCCAGAGTTAAAGAAGAATTAATTATATGAAGAATACGGCTACATATAATTGGGAAGACAATTTTTAAATAACCTGGTAGGAATAGGGTCCAAAAGGCCAAGATGAAGGCTTAGATGAGGAGATTATTTTATCCAACTCTAAGGGGTCGATTGGAGTAAACATATCTAAACAGATATCAATTGAGGGAGTTGTAGTAGTTAATGTACTTGAGTTTTTGGTAGGAAGAATCTGACTGATTTTATCTCTAATAGATTAAAATTTTATGATTGAAAAAGTTCAGAAGTCATGACTAGAATGCTCATGAGGATGCGAGGATTGAACCGAGTCCTGGACTCTTTGTCAGCCTGGCTATAGTGTTGAAAAGAAACCTGGGTTATTCTTATTCGCTTCTATTAATGCAGAATAATAACTTGATCTAGCTTTTCTAAGAGATTTTTTATAAATTAAGAGATGATTTCTCCACGCTAAATAGAACTCATCTAAACCAGTAGAATGCCATTTCCTTTCCAATTGATGAGTCATTCTGTTTTAAGCTACGAGTTTCTGAGTTAAACCAAGGGGTTAGAAATCTCTGATTAGTCTTTTTCTTTTTTAAAGGGGCTACAAATCAAGAGTCTGATACAGAGAGGCTGTAACAATATCTACCATGCTATCAATTATGAAAGGAGAAGGCTCTCCATCTTTTATTTCCGTTGTGTTGACCCATGGTATAGAGGACACAATCTGCAAAAATTTGCTAACAACGTCATCTGAAGACATCTGCTGTAGTAGTATTTTTCTTTAGGGAGTCAAATAATCAGAATGTGAAATCAAAGATTAACAGACAATGGCCTGATAGTCAGGATATGAGGAGACACTACCAGATTTTCTATATCTATACCATAAGTCAAAACAAGGTCCAATGTATGGTGGAGATAATGGGTAGAATTTCTACTTTCTGGGAAAACCCCATTGAGTCTAAAATTGAATTGAATGCCTTATTAAGACAGTCACTGTCTCCATCACATGTACAAAGTCCCCTACAATAATTATTCTATCTGATTTCAGCACTAAATCAGCTAAAAATTCAGCAAATTCAGATAGAAACTCTGAGTAGGCCAAGGGAGGACGATAAACTATGGCAAAGAGAATTGGGTTCAAGCCAAGATAGCCAACATGCCTCACACTGAGGACCAGGGCCCTCAAAGGGATTAAAACATGATTTTTGCTTGACATTAACTAGTAATTTAGAATGAATAATGCCGCCATTCCACCTCCACGACCAGAACCTCTGGGGTTATACAGTTTAAATAACCAGAGGGAGTTGATTCATTCAAACCAACATAATCATCTTGTCCAAGCCAAGTCTCCGTGAGGGATAATAAATCGATCTGATGATCAATTAATAGATCATGGACTAGAAAAGACTTGGGAGTTAGAGACCTACAGTATATTTAATAGACCACATTTAATTTTTAAATTTTGGGGAGGAACAGGGGCCAAATTATTAAATTTAGAGACCTGAGGTTTGATTTGAATTTTACCAACATTTTGTTTAATCACTCTGGGATGTTTATGCATTCTATTTTTATTATCTTTTTTATTAATTTTTGGGGGTGCAGAGAAAGGTTCTCTTGTGGCGGTTTGATTTAACCCCCACAACAGGCTAAAGACAATCACCTCATATTCTGGTTGTTTCTGCTACAGTCTGCCGGTTATGCATGTCACTGCTTTGAGTTAATGTATCATCCATGTGTTATCCATGCATTGTGCTCATGCATCCTGTCTGTTCCTTTGATATGCAAATGCCAGATTGACTGCTGTGAAGGTCCTTTGATCTATTGTTTGAGTTGGGTATAAATGCTGTGCCAAGTTGTGATTCTTCCTCTTACTCTGACTACTGCATCTTGGTTTCTGTACTGTGCTGAGACACACACGTGTCTCCTCTTTGATAGCTGGAGGAATGAAGCTACAGCCTGCTCAAGCCATGGGCTGCCGCCGAGTTCTGATGAAGGCGGGTGATAATAAAGCTATTTAAAAATCCAACGCTGCCTTTATTCCATCATCCTCTTCACTCTAATGGAGAAGGCAGGGGCAAAGTTGGGGGGTGGAGGAGGAGCTGCAGAAAAACGTGTATTTATCAGGTTGTGTTGTACAGTATTTGTCTTGGGTTATAATATTTTGGGTAACGGGGAGACAGACACAATCCCTGTAGGGTTATAAATCAATGGCTGATCCAAACAGTGAAGATTATTTGGATTAATGGGATTAATATGGGAAGTGGAAACAGAACCAA
Organism: Pholidichthys leucotaenia; assembly: GCA_020510985.1. Taxonomy (NCBI): domain Eukaryota; kingdom Metazoa; phylum Chordata; class Actinopteri; order Cichliformes; family Pholidichthyidae; genus Pholidichthys; species Pholidichthys leucotaenia. The sequence goes on from CM035838.1 coordinate 441,524,107, forward strand.
AAAAGGGCTGATTGACAGACCCAAGAGCTTCAGAGTGAGTAAACACACCAAGTTTCAGTCACTGTACCAAAAAACACTGAATGGAATAGAACAGATTGTCTCTTAAAACATGTGCACCAAGTCTATTTGGGTGAATGCCATCAGGCCTCAAAAGTGATGGGCGGTTCCAAAACAAGTTAAAATTTTCTACAAAACCAATGTTAAAAATAGGACAAGTAAAACACAACCAAATATTAAGACTAAGAGTTCTGCTAAAATAATTACAACCTCGTCTGAGAGGTGCCAAAGGCCCAGAGATAAAACGCACTTCTGCCACAGTTCATAAGAGTGGACAGAAGGCTCCTGAAGTCACTCTTTAAAATCTCCGACGCTTCATCTGGGATGTTATTGCATCCAACATGTACTATGACAGTTTGAACGTGGGGGAATTCATTTAGCAGGTCAGGGATAAGAGCCTCACTGTCAGAGACTCTAGCCCCAGGAAAAAATCTAGTGGTACAGTACCTGCTTCTGACATTCCTCATAATCGAGTCACCTATTACCAGCACCATCTGGGGGGGTTTAGTCGGTGGATTCTGACGTGGAGAATAATTTTGTCGAGGGTGTAGTTGTGAAGGCGGGGTGATGCGCTCTTTTCTATTTGGAGCTGGTGTGTAATTTGGCACTGGTAATTTTGCACTGCAGCCTTCGTCAGGCTGACGAAGGCTGCAGTGCAGTTGAAACATGTAAAGAAGGCAAAGACATCTTTCTATTTTATTTTTTGTCTTTCATATGAACAAAAGATAAATAATTAAAAGAAGACAAAATGAATCTATTTGACGTATGAATGTCTTATTAGTTTGGATGCTGAAAAGGCATTCAATAGGGTTGAGTGGGAGTATTTGTTTTTTACTTTGGAGAGGTTCGGTTTTGATCCTTCCTTCCGTTCCTGGATTAAACTTCTCTATGCTAGTCCTTTAGCTTCAGTGTTAACTAATTGTTGCTATTCTGACTATTTTAGGCTTTAACCGTGGTACGAGGCAAGGCTGTCCTTTGAGCCCGTTGCTCTTTGCCTTGGCAATTGAGCCATTTGTAGTGGAGCTGAAATAACGAGGCGGCTTTGAATTAAAAACAGGGTTTTTAATGAATAGCTCCTCTATCAAATCTCATCAGGTGCAGAGCTTAGCCAAGAGCGCGATCTCTGCTTCGCTCGCTGGTTAAATACAAGTACACAGAACACCACTCAATGAAACAGCTGACGTCAGAGTCCACTCATTGAAAAAGGTAACATCTCCCTGTTATCTAAATCCCCATTGTCCTGCCATCCCCTCTCCTTGTCTTGGGAGGTGATGGGAACTCCCCCTCTCGCTCCAGGGAGTAAAGGTGTCGAGTCTGTCTCCACTGCCGCGTCTTGGGAGGTCCATTGTCTTTAACCCGGCGCGGGGGATGTTCTGTCCTTTCTAGTGTGAAGCTCCTTACATATGCTGTCACAAAACATTTCCACTTGTTCTAACATACATGGGATATAAGAGTCATATATACCACAGGCCCCCCCAAACACTAGGAAAAGGACATAGAAGGAATTACAGTCTAAGATCACAACTATGAAATACTACGTGTTACAACTGTTGCTACCGGAGAATTTTTTCTAGCAGCTATGCTCATAAGAAAGTTCAGTGGTAAACATAACAGCATAGTGAAATCATAAGTAGCTTTAAACTGTTGTAGCACAATTAGTGGATAATTGCGGGGTGGTTGGTATCAGTCCTTGTGCTGTCTGGGCTTAATCCTTCTCCCAAAACTGCTGTAGGTTGGCTTAGGTGTCCCGCTGGGACCTTCTCGTGGTGAATCTGCATTGTGGGAAGGAAAGAGATTATTTGTTCCCTGCTTGGGGGCTGAGACTTTTCTTCTGGGGGGTCTACCCCGCCGAGGCGCTCGTGCCACCTGTGTAGGCTCGTCTCTCAGCAAGAAGGCAGGTTTGAGTCTGTCAACACTGACCACTTCCTTTCTGTCCCCATAATCAAGCACAAAGTGCTTGTCACCATTTTCCAGCACTCTGAACGGGCCATCATAAACTGGGCGTAACGTTGGTTTAATAGCTTCATGCTTAACAAAAACGAACTCGGCGCTTTTCAAAGTTTGAGGAAGAAAAACTCGTGGAAAAGAGTGATGCGCTGGACCGTGGAGGGAAACCGGTTCACTGCTGCCTAAAAACCTTGGGACGGGAAAGTGTCCTGGTTCTGGGTTCTCTGGTAAAAATTCTCCTGGGAGTCTGATAGGCTGGGCGAAAACTAATTCTGCAGGAGAAGCGTCTAAATCCTCTTTAGGTGCTGCGCGCAACCCTAATAACACCCAGGGAAGTTTATTTACCCAATTTGTGTCCGTTAGTGAGGCCCTGAGGGCAGCCTTTAAGGACCTGTGAAAAACGCTCGCATAACCCATTAGCCTGAGGGTGATAAGCGGTGGTGCGATGAATTGTTGTCCCTAAACTGTTAGACATGGCTGACCAGAGCTCTGAGATAAACTGAGGCCCTCTGTCTGACGTGATGTCTGATGGAACACCGAAACGTGCCACCCAGTTTGCTAGAAAAACGCGGGCGACTTCCTCCGCTGTGGTTGACGCTAAAGGGACAGCCTCTGGCCAGCGCGTGGTGCGGTCTATCATAGTTAGCAGGTGTGTGAAACCTTGGGAGGCAGGTAGCGGCCCCACGAGGTCGACGTGAATGTGGTCGAATCTTCTAGCAGGGATTGGAAAAGGCTCCAGCGGTGCCTTTGTGTGTTTGTGTATTTTGGCGCGTTGACAAGGAATGCAAGTTTTTGCCCATTCTCTTACGTTTTTGCGCAGGCCTGACCACACAAACTTTTCAGCAACCATTTTGACCGAGGCGTGCACACCTGGGTGCGCGAGGGAGTGAATTGCGTTGAAAATACGGCGGCGCCAAGCAGTTGGTACTAACGGGCGAAGTCGGCCGGTTGAGACGTCGCATATTAGGGGAGGCACGCCGTCTCGCAAGTTTTTTTTTCTCCAGCCTTAACCCTGTTGGTCCGGACAGGAGCGCGCGCACGTCTGCATCACTGCTTTGTTCTTCCGCCATGGCTACATAATCTATCCCATCCTGGATAGGTGCTGCGTATGTGTGTGCGTTAGTGAAGAGTTCCGCTGCTGAGGCGGTGTAATCTGTCTCCTCGTGCTCTGGCGGTGTCACAGCGCGAGAGAGACAGTCAGCTACTACGTTAAGTTTGCCTGCTACGTGTCGAATGTCTGTGGTGAACTCTGAAATCGCAGCTAGCTGTCTTTGTTGTCTGCCTGACCATGGTTCTGAAATTTTGGCCATAGCAAAAGTGAGCGGCTTATGGTCCACGAAAGCCGTGAAACTCCGCCCTTCTAACCAAAACTGGAAGTGGCGGATGGACAAATGAAGCGCCAGCAGCTCCCTGTCAAAAGTGCTGTATTTACGTTCAGTTGGGTTTAGCGATTTGCTAAAAAATGCTAAAGGTTGCCAGACCCCCTTGACAAGTTGTTCTACAACTGCCCCTACGGCCAAGTCTGAAGCATCTGTGGTCAGAGCAATGCGGGCTGAGGGGTCTGGGTGGACTAACATTGTGGCGTTAGCTAGAGCGCTTTTTACTTCCGCGAAAGCGCGTTCGCGCTCCGGGGTCTATTCGACCGCGTTGGAAGCTTTCTTTTTTCTGAGCGCGTCATATAGGGGTTGCATGAGCTGAGCTGCGTGGGGAAGAAAACGGTTGTAAAAATTAACCATCCCCAAAAATTCCTGTAGCGACTTAACCGTTTGAGGCCGTGGAAAACTTTCTATCGCAAGAACTTTGTCTGGAAGCGGAATTGCCCCTGCCGGGGAGACCTTATGTCCCAAAAAATCAATTTGTGATACGCCGAATTTGCATTTGGCTGGATTGATTATAAGTCCGTGCTCTTCCAGCCTCTGAAAAATGGTAGTGAGGTGCTGTTCGTGTTCTTCCTCGGATGAACTGGCTACAAGCATGTCATCGAGGTAGACAAAAACAAAGGGTAGGTCGCGTAGGACTGCGTCCATCATCCGTTGAAAAGTTTGAGCCGCGCCTTTGAGGCCGAATGGCATTCTTAGGAATTCAAAAAGGCCGAAAGGGGTTATAACCGCTGTTTTAGGAATATCTTCAGCTCGGACTGGGACTTGGTGATAACCGCGGACTAAGTCTATTTTTGAAAAAATGCGCGCACCTGCTAAATGTAATGAAAAATCCTGAATGTGAGGAATGGGGTAGCGGTCATGCGCTGTAGCGTTGTTTAGCCTGCGGAAATCTCCGCACGGTCTCCAAGAACCGTCGGATTTCGGGACCATATGAAGTGGTGAGGCCCAAGGGCTCTTTGAACGTCGGCAAATGCCTAATTTTTCAAGAGCTGCAAATTCGTCCCTTGCTATGTTGAGCTTGGCCGCGTCTAAGCGGCGAGCTTTGGCAAAAAACGGGAGGTCCGTTTGTTGGGATGAAGTGTTTTAACCCCGTGTTTAGCTACAGTGGCTGAGAATTTGGGGGTTGTGAGTGCTGGAAATTGGGTGAGGAGTTGTTCAAACTTACCTCCCGCCGTGGTGACGTTGGCCCTGCACAGGTGGTGGAGAAACTCGAGCTGAGCATGGAATAGAAGCAAAAGATAGTGCATTAACTAGGTGTCTATTTGCAAGATCCACTAATAACCCGTGTGCACACAGAAAATCTGCGCCTAACAAATTAAAACTCACCGCTGCTACGACAAATGTCCATTTGTAGCTGCGGCCGTGGAAGAGGAGGTGCAGGCTCTTTTCCCCAAACGTGTCGATGTCAGAGCCGTTGGCTGCCACTGCTCCGTTGCCCCGGGTGCCCATGGCTCGATCTGCGTGGGACGGCATGATGAAACTCAGCTGAGCTCCCGTGTCGATGAGGAACTGCTTGCCTGTGTATCCATCCGTCACGTATAACAGCTGATTCTTTACGCCGAGGACCGCTGCTGTTAATGGCCCTCGGCTTTGGCGTTTCCCGACCTCGTAAACTTGCAGGGGGGAACACATTTGCGGGCTTTCTCTGCGAAGCGGTGGTGATAATAACAGACGTCGTTCTGCTTGTTGTGCTTGGGCCGCGCCGCTGTCACCGTGGGTTGAGTCTCTCCAAGGCTCGGGGTGTCAGTTCTCAGATCTGCGGATGCCGCTGTGGGTGCCCGCTCTCTGCAGGCGTTGACGAGCCGGTAAGCCTCGTTGGCCAGTGTGCGGAAGTCTTGATGATTTCTGCACTTCATACCCACTAGTGTCCCTCTCAAATGCGATGGTAGAGTGCTGAGGAAAATGTACTGGAAAAGGAAATTATCATTGTCCTCCTCCTTGAGCTGTAGCAAATCCTCCATGAGGGTCCTTGGATTGCCCCCTATGTGGCCGTAGACCGCCAGGATCTTTTCGGCTCTTTCCTCCGCTGACGGGACATAATTCGCCACGATGGTAGCCTTGAGAGTTTCATATTTGTCCCGGGTTGGTGGTTGCTGGACCAAGCTCCGCACACACTTCGAAGTTGCGGAGTCGAGCTTGGATATGATGTGATAAAACTTGGTATCATCTGCTGTGATACCCGCCAGTATAAACTGGGCTTCGGCTTGCTGGAACCAAGATGCAGGGTCTTCTCTCCAGAAGTCTGGTAGCTTGACAGCGACGGCGTTCGTGCACACCATCATTGTCGTGTTCGCCGGGTGAGAGTGCGTTTCTGAGGCTCTCACGGCGGTGCTGGAGCTCGGTTGAGCTCTCTCAGTGCCCTCTGCCGCGGGGAACAGCTGTCTGCTTGTTCCCTCGTCTGCGTCGTCGCTGGCGTGTGCCAGAGCCACCATGGATGAGCAGCTTGAAGAGCGCCTCCGGTCCATATTCTCGCGTTAGGGTCACCAGTGTAGTGGAGCTGAAATAACGAGGCGGCTTTGAATTAAAAACAGGGTTTTTAATGAATAGCTCCTCTATCAAATCTCATCAGGTGCAGAGCTTAGCAGAAGGCAAGAGCGCGATCTCTGCTTCGCTCGCTGGTTAAATGCAAGTACACAGAACACCACTCAATGAAACAGCTGACGTCAGAGTCCACTCATTGAAAAAGGTAACATCTCCCTGTTATCTAAATCCCCATTGTCCTGCCATCCCCTCTCCTTGTCTTGGGAGGTGATGGGAACTCCCCCTCTCGCTCCAGGGGGTAAAGGTGTCGAGTCTGTCTCCACTGCCGCATCTTGGGAGGTCCATTGTCTTTAACCCGGCGCGGGGGATGTTCTGTCCTTTCTAGTATGAAGCTCCTTACATATGCTGTCACAAAACATTTCCACTTGTTCTAACATATGTAGACATGGGATATAAGAGTCATATATACCACACATTAGCTATTGCAATCCGTGGGAGCCGGGACTTTCTAGGCATTTGTAGGGGCAGCATCGAGCATAGGGTTTCACTCTATGCCGACGATCTTTTATTATTTCTCTCCAACCCACTTACTTCATTACCTGCTACACTCAACATTTTGGATAGTTTTAGTAGGTTTTCTGGTTATGAAATTAATTTCAATAAGAGTGAATTGTTTCCGATTAATGAAAAGATTCGAGTTCAGGATCTTGAAAATTTTCCTTTCAAGGTTGTTATTGATCATTTTAATTATCTTGGGATATGTGTTACTAAACAATTTAATCACTTGTTTAAAATTAATTTTCTCCCTTATTTGACCAGTGCAAGCAAATACTTTCCAAATGGTCCCCATTATTCTTGTCCTTAATTGGCAGGATCAACTCTGTAAAAATGATGTTACTTCCAAAGTTTTTATATTTGTTTCAATGTCTCCCCATTTTAATTCCTAAATCTTTTTTTAAGTCTTTGGACTCTCTGATTACCTCATTTATTTGGAATGGTAAACATCCGAGATTGAGGAAAGATTTTCTTCAAAGACCCAAATCAGTGGGTGGCATGGCTCTGCCTAACTTTCAATATTACTACTGGGCAGCAAATATCAGGTGCATGTTATATTGGAAACATTTCTATCTGGAGCCCAAATCACCCATTTGGATCCTTATGGAGTCACATGTAGACAATCAAACCTCCCTACTGACAATTTTAGGTTCACCACTTCCCCTTGCCTTGTCTACACCGGGTAATAACAAAGTAGTTCGTCAGTCTCTTAGAATTTGGTCTCAATTCAAGAAAAATTTCGGTCTTCAGTTTTTCTCCATTAGAAGTCCAATTGCTGCAAATCATTTATTTACCCATCAACTATTGATAGTGCATTTCATATATGGCACAGAAAAGGTTTAAAATCTTTTGCAGATTTATATTTTGATGGACAGTTTGCAAGTTTTTCTCAACTTTCCACTAAATTCGACATCACTTCTACACATTTTTTCCGCTTCCTCCAGGTCAGACATTATGTGCAAACCATGACAAAACAATTCCCTCAAAAACCTTCTGATAATCCTCTAGATGATTTTTTATTAGTTAAACCAACTTCTAAGGGGGTAATATCAGTTTTATATAATTTAATTTCAAATTTACAATCTTCTTCTCTGGCTGCTATTAAATTGAATTGGGAACAAGATCTTAATTTTACTTTTACTGATGAACTGTGGGACTCTATTCTTGGCCAGGTTCACACTGCATCAATGTGTGCTCGTCACGCTCTTATTCAATTTAAGATCATGCACCGGGTGCACCTGTCCAAGGTTAAGTTAGCACCTATTTACTCGGATATAGACCCAACTTGTGAAAAGTGTGGTAACGCTCCTGGCACTTTGCTTCACATGTACTGGTCCTGCCCTTCATTGATGAATTTTTGGCATTCTGTTTTTATCACTATGTCTGAAGTCCTGCAATATCAAATTAAACCTGATCCATTATGCGCCATTTTTGGTGTGGCTCCAGAACTTGTCTTGCCAAATTCCAATTTAAAAGTATTCAAATTTTCATTATTATTGGCCAGACATGCTGTATTACTGAAGTGGAAAGACCTCTCTTCACCCCCCTTCACATGTACAGGGGATAAAAGATATAATGTCCTGTTTGGATCTAGAAAAAATCAGATATACAGTTCGTGGCTCTGAAAACAAATTCTATAAATTGTGGCGCCCGTTTCTTGATTCTTTGAAAGACCCACGATTATAGTTTCTGAGTAGCTCATATCCCCTTTACCCCACCTCCACCTCACACACCAATTTTTCTTTTTTTTTTGTATTTTTATTATTATTATTGTTTACTTAAAGGTTTTTGTGTTTTGAAGCATCCACATTTGTTAGTTTTAAATTCTATTTTTGCGCTGTTTGGTTAAAACAAAATGCTGGTGGCTTGTCACCAGACTGCAAAACAAATCTACCTACGGGTACAAATAAGTAACAAAAAAAAAAAATTGTATTGATACTTCATTTAATAATAATAAAAAGACCTTTGAAAGAAAGAAACAATAGGCTTCCTTCAGCACAGCTGCTTGGAACCCTAATAATAATAATAATAATAATAATAATAATATAGCATTGATCTATAATACAGTGCAGAAGAGCAGTATGTATAACTAGGAGTGACAACAAAAGGTTACATTATGTTTTTATTGTACTTCTGGCAGCTGTGGGGATGAGGGATTTGTGGAAACACTCCATCCATCCATCCATCCACCTTCTACCACTTTTCCGGAGGTCCGGGTTGTGGAGGCAGCAGTTCAAGCAGAGAAGCCCAGACTTTCCTCTCCCCAACAACCTGCTCCAGCTCTGTTCAGAGAGGATACCAGTGCATTCCCAGACCAGTTGGGAGATGTAGCCTCTCCAGCGAGTCCTGGGTCTGCCCCGGGGTCTCTTCCCAGTGGGACATGCCCAAAACACCTCAAGTGGGAGGTGTCCAGGAAGCATCCTGATGAGATACCCAGACCACCTCAACTGGCTCCTTTCAATGTGGAAGAGCAGCGGTTCTACTCTGAGCCTCTCCCGGATGACTGAGTTTCTCACCCACTCTTCTACCACTACCACACTTTTTTTTATGTGAATCATGTGTATTGTTGAGCTTTGTCAAAGGAGAATTTCTGTCATACTTTTGGGTCAGAGGATGAAGTTTATCTATTCTATTCTATTCATTCTTATTTATGTGTCCGGGTCGCAGGGCCAGCAGTCCAAGCAGAGAAGACAGACTGCTGCCCAGTTCACATACAATGTAAAAAATAACTATGGTTTTTCTACTTAAAAAAGTTAATGTTCGGGCTGCCTTAAAATTTTGAGTTGACTGAACTTGAGTTTATGTTTATGTGTTTTATGTGTCTTTACCACTTATCTTCTCAAGTTCAGTCAATTTAAAATTTTAAGGCAGCTCAACTTTTTTTTTAAGTTGAGACAATTTTTTTTTTTTTTTCCAGAGTATAGTACCATGATCCTTCCTGCAGGTGGTGGGCCCACTGGAAGGCAGACTCATGTGGCTTGTTGTGTACACTTGACCCTTGCTGTAGAGTTTTTCATGGGGATCTGCTGGACCGCTCTTACTTAGTCTGGTGTATCACCCAGGAGTTTACCATGAGAGAGCCTACCAGGGGCAAGGTGCACTATACACTACATTGCTACAACATACACTATATTGCCAAAAGTTTTGACAGTTATAACAGCTACATCTCTTCAGGGAAGGCTTTCCACAAGGTTTAGGAGTGTGTTTATGGGATTTTTTGACTATTCTTCCAGAAGTGTATTTGTAAGGTCAGGCACTGATGTTAGACAAGATGGCCTGGCTCGCATTCATCCTGGTGTTCTGTCAGGTTGAGGTCAGGACTCTGTGGAGGCCAGTCAAGTTCTCCACACCAAACTCCATGTCTTTATGGACCATATTTTGGGCATTGGTGCCCATTCATTGTAGAAGAGTGCCCCAGTACTTTTGGCAATATCATGTAGCTCCTGGAATCTTGAAGGCAAGCAAAGCCCTCCACCACCATAAGGTGGTGATCCACAGAGGAGTACACTGTGGGGCATCTCTGTTAAAATATCAGCTGTGTTGTGGGGCGAACGCCTCGGCCCGGTGGAGGAGCTAGCAGAGAGGAGGACGGTGGCTAAGCTGTCATCTCTGCTGGAGCGCCATGGTCCGGTGAGCGCTCGCCCCCACCTTCCTGTGTCTCTCCTCTCCCGCAATCAGCACACCTGCAGAGTGGACGCACCCCGCTGCCTCTCATCAGCCAGCGCTTATCAGGACCACGTTGTCAACGCGTCACGCGAGTATGTCACGTGATGTTAACACAGCGCTGGTGGGCAAGACGCTAACGTGTGTTGCATGTTGAGCAGACGCTTCTGCCGGTTCGGAGACGTTTTGCGGCAAAATGCCACAGTCTTGTGTTGTTAAAGACTGTGCCAGCAGGCGGGAGGAGTGGGGGGGATTGTCCTGGAACAGGATTCCTGCAGATCCAGAGCGCAGGCGAGTGTGGCTGGCAGCACTGAGCCGCGAAGACTGGGTCCCAGGGGAGGATGTCCGCGTGTGTGGAGATCACTTCATGACTGGGTAGGTAGATTTTTTTTTTTTTTTTTTTTTTATCACTCGTGATGGTAGACTGTGCTGTATTAAATTCTGACTGATTCTGTGGTCATTTTATTCCCTAGAAACATCAGTTGTGGCCCATTTTTAAGTTTGTTTTCCTTTTTTTGTTTCACTATTTCTAGAAGTTTGCAGTGCTGTAGTCAGAGTCTAGATGAGATGAACTGTGGCGCTGAGCGTGCAGGCACGGCATCTTCAGACTCGGAGCTGACCTCTGTTGAATGAAATAGTCGTTGTGTTCTGCTTTGTTCTCTGTAGATTCACTAGGTGTCGCAAACATCAGTTCAGTGTTGACATCTGTTGACTGAGTCTGAAGTAAACTTTATAAACCTTCCAGCACATTCACTAGGTGTCACCACTATTTCTGACTGACTGCTCATCAGTACAGAGGACCTCTATACAAGTGGATATTGCTGATTAAAATTTCTAAACGTAAATCTCTGCAATTGGGTTCCTCCAAACAAAACGATTTACTGTCACTGCATCAACAGATAATCCCTGTTCGTGGAAACTTGATGGCTGGACATATTCAGTAATTAACCTGATCTGATTAATATACATTATCCATTCAGTAGGCCATACATTTGCTCTGTATCTTTAAATAACTGCAGGTACCCCAGCCTAGATCCAACCCACCCTGACTACTTCCCAACCCAAAACATGGGGTATGATTTGAGGCTGAGACCTGTGGCAGACAGGGTGAACCAGACATGAACAGGCTGAGAGCAGAGCCAGGCTGAAACTGGAGGAAAGCGCTGGAGAGAAACTGGAGCAAGAGTCTGCTGCATCCATTCTCATGGAACTGTCAAGTTCCTCGCTGACTAGTTGTGTGGATGTAGATCACAGCACCAGTCAGAAGAATCAGGTAGTCTTGCTGCTAGCGTTGAAAGATTTTTAAAAGACAAACTTGTCACTTGAAAGTAGTGTGCAACCTCTTGTCTGTCTGAACAAAACAAAAAACAAAAAGGCAAAGTTGTCACCTACTAACAAATTGCACAATGTTTTGTATGTTTCAGACAGTGAAAAACCTGGCCAGCCTGAGCCTGACCTTGAGGTGGTGAAACTCAAGAAGGAACTGGAGTTGCTCTACCTTGAACTGAGCAGGCTGCAAGAAGAGAACAGGAAGCTCAAGGAAGAGGTGGAGAAGCTCAAGTTTGGATCTTCGTTCTTGACACAGGGGAAGACTGAATACAGGACAAAGTTCTTCACAGGACTTCCTAGTTATGGAGCCTTCCTCTGGCTGGTAGGTCTTTGCTCATCTGTACTACCAGTGTCCAGGTGTCTCAGTCCTGCTGATGTGCTCATGTTGGTGCTGATGAAAGTGAAACTTGGCTTGCTCAATCAAGACCTGGCATACCGGTTCAGTATCAGCACTGGTGCTGTATCCAGGCTGTTGAACCTTGGCCTTCCAGCTGTCGCACAGCAGGTTGCATTCCTTGTCCGCTGGCCTGAGAAAGAGGAAGTTCTTCGTTCAATGCCTGCAGTGTTCAAACCAGCTTACAAGAACTGTCGTGTTATAATAGACTGCACCGAGGTCTTCTGTGAGAGAGCACGTAACCTGACTCTACACGCTTTAACTTGGTCTAACTACGAACATCACAACACACTGAAGATCTTCGTGGGAATCACCCCCTCTGGGTGCTGTCTCTTTGTGTCACCAGCATTTGGCGGTCATGTGTCTGACAAGGTCATAACCCAGAAGTCTGGCTTCTTGGACCTGTTGGAGTATGGTGATTTGGTACTCGCAGACCGAGGGTTTCTCATTGAGGAGGACCTGGCAGCTCGTGGAGCCAGACTTGCATCCCAGTTTTACCAGAGGAAAGAAGCAGCTGAGCATGAGAGATGTGGAAAAGTCACGCAGACTGGCCCGAGTTAGAATCCATGTGGAACGACTGATGGAGCGACTCAAGAATTTCAGGATTCTGAGCTACGTTCTTCCACTGTCATTGGTGCCACATTCAGACAACATCATCATGATATGTGCTGCACTTTCTAACATGCAGCCAAGGCTCATTAAGTAACTGGACAGGGAGCTACTGGAGTTCAGTGACTCACTCTTGTAAAGTGTGCTGGGCATTCTGGATAAACTGGAAATCAAATGGGAGAACTTTTTATAAATTTGAGAATGACATAAAGACTGTTCCAGAAATTATCCTCAGGTGGGGGTGGGCGGGTAGAGGGGTTTCAAAGATAAAGCTGTCCTGGGGATGGTGGGAGAGCTGTCCTGGGGCTAGATGTTGGTCCCCATTGATTTATCATATCCGGGGGGTCTAATTCTGTCCGGAGCGTTGTCAGGCTTTCAAAGTTGGCATGTCCTAAGGGTGGAGGGGCCGAGAAAAAATTGCAGCCCACCCCCACCTGAGGATAATATCTGGAACAGCCCTAATTGCTAGGTAACTTTGAAGTCTTCATGAGTGTTCATTTATTACAGTTTTAAAATATGTACAGGTAAACCACTTGGAATTTAAGTGTACAAAGTGTCTCCATTTTAATAAACTAATTCATCTGCACAACAGTTCTATGGTATAATAAATAATTATGGTCATAATTATAGTGGTACCCTCTTTATGTCACCATCTTACTAGGGCCAAAGAATTATAACATTTAGACTGTCATCTCTCATTGAGGTGACAAATACACTGATTGACTTTGTAAATTTGGCACTAGGTTTTTACAATCACATTATACAAGCAACTTAGTATTAACGGTAAGACATAACCCACCGTGTACTGTAAAACCCTTTTCTTTGCCCTTTATTTCACAAATATTGCGAGGCCTGTGTAGATTAGCAAAATTTAAGAAGAGTGCAAAATTCATGCTCTGCTAGAAAACAGTGAAAATGTAAGGTGCTCATTTACATGTACATACAGATTATAAAATAAAAGTTGCAGCAAAATTTAACAGTATAGACCAAGCACTATAAATACAGGATCAGTCATATGATGGGGACCACTGACTGTATAGAGTAAATGTAATCATTAATCTAGAGAACAACAATACATGCATTTTGAATGCTAAACATTAGTGGTGGCCATTTTACACAAAAGTCCATCCTAAGTGTTCATCCTTTGAGTGGTCTTTGTGACTAGAAAAGCGCTATATAAGTGCAGGTTAGTTAGTAGTTAGTTAGCTAAGTCGAGATCCATCCAATCACATAGCAATAAATTTAGTATTCTGAGGTCATGAACATAGTGCACTGTAATTATTTTTTTTGCTGCATGTATTGGCAACAGTTGAACACGGAAACCTGCCACAGTAGCCTATCCAGCAAGAACCAGACTCCAGCCAGTTAAATGTCATACACTGCTGAATTAAATTAATTCAGCCTAGTTTAAAATGGACTGCTAATATTTTAAAGTGGAAAAGCAAAGAGGTGGTTTCCTGGGTGTCAAAAATACTGGCATGAACACTTAGAAACTGGCTGAGTTGAGAGACAAGGCACAAAGAAGACCATAAAAATCACAGCTGACACTGACAACACCAGTGTGTGTCTGTAACAACTGTTTGTGACACAGAGGAAGTCACTCAGAACATTTCTTATGCCATTAATTAATCAGAACTGGAAGCTTTACATCCTGGACAAACCCAGTGACCTCTTGGTTTCCGCCTGACGTTAACACAAGAATAGTGAAACCATGTTATGTCACATGTTGGATTGTCACAAGCAATCATCTTCCCAGCTGCTGGCTTGTTACAGACACACACTAGCTGTACTTCAGCCTCTTCCTCAGTGTCACCTGTGATTTCCAGCTTCCTGGTTAAGATCTCTGGCAGAAGCTGGCTGTAAAAGAATGCATCACATTTAGCCAACACAGAGTCAACAAAGGCTGGATCATATGGGATCTCTGACACAATGCGCACTTCAGGGGTGGTGTAGACACAGAAGTCTGCAGCTTTGACCTTGTTCACATGCATCTGAATCTGGATTTGTGTAAAGTAGGAATGATCTGATTTCAAGAGTCCATCTGTGGTCAAGCAAAAGTTGCGCTCCTCAGTTGCAGCCTGGAGTGGCGTGGAGTCCTTGTGCTTGTGTGGCGCCTTGATCTCAAGAACCCGAGGTTGAGGGCAACAGTCACAGCTGGAAATCCCATCAGCTGACGCACCCAGGTATGGCCGTTCATCATCAATCCTGAAGCCTGAAAGTCTGCAGCTGAAATTCTGGTGAACTGTTTTCATGACAGAAACATACTTCTCTCTAGCCTCATCCTCATGGTCCACTCCCCATTTGACTGACTTCACTCGAGAGAGGTCAGTCCTATCATAGCTCATCAGTTGTCCTAGAAGTTTCTCTGGTGGTGTGCTGTCTCTCCGGTGCGCTACTACGTGGGCTATGCTGGCTGTAATGCGTCCTTTCCTATGCTCAAACCACAGAGCGGAGATGGCTTGATTCCGGGTGTTTTTTTCAAGTTCATCTCGCTGCGCTTGTGTTATGCTGACTCTGCTGTACACTTCTTCACATTTATCTCCTAACTCTGTAGGTTCCAGGTTGGTGTAGTCTTCACAGTACAGTGCAGTCAGTGGTTGTGGTAGGTTGGTCTCGTCTTCATCTTCAGAAGCGCTGTCTGTATCCTCAGGGTCCAACTTGGGGATCAGGCTAAAGAAGGATGCACTGGGGCAGACATCCTTTAGTTCACGTAGGACTTCAACTGCAGGTAGAGGTGCTGCTCTCTGGTACTGCACGGTCTTCACCATCTCCTTCCTGTTCCTCTTCACCAGGTCCTGGAACTCAGCCATCGATCTGGGATCAATCTGTAAAGGAAATATGAAATTTCCAGAATCAAAATGACCTATACGGTGTCTCTTTCCTCTATACCACAGGGGTGTGCCCAGAAATGATTGAGTGTTGGGTGGTAACCTTGAAATTTTAGTAAAATACCACTTTTTAATGTGGCTAGTGATAGAAACTATATTTGAAATGTACTCTAGTTTGAGGGCTGAGTGGTGGGTGGTAGCTCTGAGTGCTAGGCAGGCTGCCCGCTGTGGGCACATCCCCGATTTCACTTGATAAACTACAAAAAGAAACTCAGGCAGATGATGAGATTGATAAATTAATAGTTTAAAAAGGAAAATAAATGCTGACAAAATGGACCACCAGAAATTAGAATCAAAACACACCGAATCATAACCATGACATGGTTTAAAGATCATTTTTTTCCCCAGATGGAGCATTGAATGCTTGAATAAATACCGTTTGTCTGAAAGTGCTATTCCACTGGCATGCCTCACTGGTGCTAGATGCCTGGGTCAGGCCTACCTTCACTGCAGCTTCCATCTTGAAAAGTACAGCTGCCACATGACTGCAGGCCTCACCAAGCCTGAAATTCAATCAAGACATACATTTAGTTCATGTTGTCAGATAACAAACACTATGTACACAGCAGACATACAATGTTTTGCTACCCAGGACCATATTATTGCTTTTCAAGTTTGAAGATTAGACTAGTTACTTCTGCTGGGTTGTGATAAACAGTTGGCCAGGCAATTTCTTTTAGTCAATATTCACTCTCATTTTGATCATCATATAAAATGCCATTGATGCTCTGCACTGTTGTTTAATACCTCACACTAGTACATACAGTACACAGTGTGTATAGAATTGTAGTTACATGTAGACTAGTATGCAGAGTAGAAAACATACCCAGCCATGCAGGTGCAGTGGGCGCAGTAAACCACAGCTGTTTCTTTGTGCAAAGACACCCAGGCCTCATGGTTGCCACCAAATTTTTGGGATGGAATGACTTGCCCCTTCATCAAGCAGTAATCTCCAGCATCACAGTACAGCAGCTTCTTCACATGTCCACTAACAAAAAACACATACGCATCCAGTGATTTGTATGCCTTCAGTGTCTCTCGGGTGTAGATACCTAGTGGAAATGGAAAAGCAAACATGATTTTAATCATTCAGTAGCAGGTGTTGATCTGTCCTTGTCTATTAAATAGGGTCTGCTATCTATTAGCAGATCGCTGTTCACCTATTTACCTGGGGTGTCAATCAGGTAGGTATATATGTCACCAAATGTGACATCCGGCCACAACAGAGGATTGTCCTCCCAGTCCAAGTTGTCGAGGTATGGGTCAGGCAAGCTGGCAGTGCCTCTGTTGTATTGAAGCTTGTCTATGTAGCGAGTCTTTGCCACACTGTCCAAGGACTTGACATATTTATTTTTTTTTTGTTACTTATTTGTACCCGTAGGTAGATTTGGTTTGCAGTCTGGTGACAAGCCACCGGCTGCTGGTCGCTGCATGCGCGAGCGCCCTAAACCTACATGTTTTTTGGTATGCGGGAGGAAACCGGAGAAATCCCGGAGTAAACCCACGCAACACGGGGAGAACATGCAAACTCCACACAGCTCACTGTTGGTCGGGGGCTGGGATCGAACCCACGATCTCATGATCCCCGCGATCCCCCGGCCGAGGGTAAAACTGTGCTGCCACAGTGCTAAACCACTGCGCCACCGTGCAGCCCATATGCAGAAAGCTGTGGCGACGGTGTTGTCACAGATGCCATGGTTTTGACAGACTTGTCATCACTGGAAAATATAATATGGGGCCAATTCAAACACTACTAGTCACTGACCAAACTGACACTCAGACACTGGCCTTTCAATGTTAGGCTGGACACTTTTAATAAAAAAAATAAATAGTTGGCCGCTCTGTACTGAAACCACAATAAAAAAAAAAAATTATTGTTGTTTAAGTCACTGAGTATTAATTTGCCAAAAATGCAAAAAAAAAAATAAAAATAGGCAACCAACTAGTCTTAACCATGGCCCCAGCGGCCCAGGCCCAGGCCCAGGCCTAGCTTTGACTGCCTGACCCTGAGGCTGAGATGTTCTTTGCTTTAACTTCAATTCATCATTCAAGAATCAAGTCATTGCAATTGGACTTCAACTGTCACAAACTAGAATTGACTAGATGAATCACTGACACTGACACAGTGACAGTGAGCGTGACTGTCAGGCCAGAGATGGAAACGTGCAGGCAGGTCAGTTTCATCCTTTTTCAGAGAGTGAACCGCAGGACTCAGGCATTGACAAGGAACCTGTGCGATGCCACGATATCTCATAATCTTTGTACAATAAATGCCAGTGTCTTATTATTTTGTTAACATAAGATATTGAGCAAAATATGAGCGTTTCTGTGGATTGTTTCGCTCACCAAACATGGGTCCACGCAAAAGGCGTTGCAACGCTGCAATGTTTTCTTGCCCACCAGCGGACTGCGCATGCGCTAGTATTATGCTTTGTTTACCAAACATGAACACTCCAATACTGCCTCACAGTAGACACGGTGAAATTATTACTCTGTAAGTTTTGGTGAAGTGTTTGTACTCACCATCCTTGTGCTCTCTTTGTTCTCAGGTTGCTGCCATCGATGTTGGTGCATCTTCAGGGACTGCGTGCGCTCACCTGCCCCTCCATCCACACTCCTCAGCAGCCATCCTCCACCCAGTCAGGCACCACCAGTCATTCCTCTCTATGACCCACTTCATCCTGCTGGTTCGTCTCTCCCCACTGGGGTCCCTGCCGGTTCTCTTGTTCTACTCACGTAAATGGCGTTCACTTACACTACCGTTCAAAAGTTTGGGGTCACTTAGAAATTTCCTTATTTTTGAAAGAAAAGCACTTTTTTTCAATGAAGATAACTTTAAACTAATCAGAAATACACTCTATACATTGCTAATGTGGTAAATGACTATTCT
This sequence comes from Pholidichthys leucotaenia, assembly GCA_020510985.1. Classification (NCBI taxonomy): domain Eukaryota; kingdom Metazoa; phylum Chordata; class Actinopteri; order Cichliformes; family Pholidichthyidae; genus Pholidichthys; species Pholidichthys leucotaenia. Next base: position 441,542,302 of record CM035838.1, read on the forward strand.
AGCTGCAAATGTCTGGTTTTTGATGTAATATCTACATAGGTGTATAGAGGCCCATTTCCAGCAACTATCACTCCAGTGTTCTAATGGTACAATGTGTTTGCTCATTGCATCAGAAGGCTAATGGATGATTAGAAAACCCTTGTGCAATCATGTTAGGTCTGCAATGCTGTAATTGCTGCAAATGGAGGATTCTTTGACGAAAGCAAAGTTTGAAGGAAAAAATTATTATTTCAAATACAAATCATTATTTCTAACCTTGTCAATGTCTTGACTATATTTTCTATTCATTTTACAACTCATGGTGGTAAATAAGTGTGACTTTTCATGGAAAACACAAAATAATTGTCTGGGTGACCCCAAACTTTTGAACGGTAGTGTATATAGCGCTTTTTTGCATCTCTGGATGACCAAAGCGCTTTACAGATCCTGCTTTCCATCCATTCATGCACACATTCACACACTGATGGTGGCAGAGCTGCCACACACACACAGGCGCTAGCCTGGCCACAAGGAGTAACTGGGGGTTCAGTGTCTTGCTCAAGAACACTTCGACATGCAGACTGCAGACAGAGCGGGAATCGAACCCATGATCCTCCAATCAGTAGTCAGTCGCACTACACCGGCGCCACAGCCGCCCCACGTAAGTGGTAATTTGGCCAGCCTATTCCCTGTTCTCCATTTCTCCTCACACTGCTCTCGTCCATCTCTCCACAGGACTCCTTCCTTTGGCGAGTGACGTTTTCTGTAGCAGAGTTCGAGTGATTTCTTGAAATTAATAAAAACCCTCAAACGTGTACTCTGGTGTGGTTGTTTCGTTGTTGTTACACTCTGCACATGAGGTGTAAGCTAAAAATCATGACATGGAGTCCAAGTCCCACCCCATGCGGGACACGCTGAACGCACTGAGCAGCTCATTTAGCGGTAGGCTGTGCCGTCCTAGGTGCACGACGGAGAGGTTCCACAGGTCCTTCCTACCTATGGCTGTCAGACTTTATAACCTAACCAGGGTGGCTCGTACAGGTTGTATTAAATGCACTAAACATATCAACTTTGCAAAATAGAGATCGTCCTCTCCAATACACAATCATTATTGAGGGTGGCAACAGCACTGTTGATTTAAATGTGAAATGTCTGGGTACATATTCATATTCTGCAGGGTAATTTAACAAACTGTAATGCTGTTTATACCATCTAGCTGCAATGCTCTTGCACTGTGTATATAACTGTGTTCATATGTACAGTGGATATAAAAAGTTTACACGCCCCTGTTCAAATGCCAGGTTTTTGTGATGCAAAAAAATGAGACCAAGATGAGTCATTTCAAAACTTTTTTCCACCATTAATGTGACCTATAACCTGTACAACCCAAATGAAAAACAAACTGAAATCTTTTAAGGGGAAAACTAAAGAAAACTTACAATAACCTTTTTGCATAAATATGTACACACTTAAACTAATACTTTGTTGCAGCACCTTTGGCTTTTATTACAGCACTCAGTCTTTTTGAGTAGGAGTCTATCAGTGTGACACATCTTGATGTGGCAATATTTGCCCACTTTTCTTTGCAAAAATGCTCCAAATCTGTCACATTGCGAGGGCATCTCCTGTGCACAGCCCTCTTCACATCACCCCACAGATGTTCAGTCGGATTCAGGTCTGGACTCTGGTTGGGCCATTCCAAAACCTTAACCTTCTTCTGGTGAAGACATTCTTTTGTTGATTTGGATGTCTGTTTTGGGTCATTGTCGTTGTTGTGTGGGGATTTGGCCCTTGGGGCTCACTGTAGCCAACGCCAGGCAGTTGACGTGGTGACGTCAGGTGGGCTACGGCCAGTATGTATGTTGAGCACAAATCTCGATAAAGGTCAGTTCGTTGCTCAGTACAACATGGCTCACGTCTTGCATTATTAAGACATAACATTTGGCGACATGGGATTAACCCATGGAGCCGTGCGCAAGACCACCTCCTCCATTCTTGGAGTCTCTGGGTGTGAAAGCTACACCGTGGCGCCGCTGGTTGGAGGTGTTCGATGAGTACATCGCCGCAGCTAGCTTGGGTGGCGCCAACAAAAAGAGACAGAAGCACGTGCTAATCCACTGCCTCAGTAAGGAAGGCCAAAGTGTGTTTCGCGTGCTGGGTTGCAAGGACTCATTAAAGGAATGTTTGGACATGATGGACAATTTCTTTGTTGATCAGTGCAACATTCCACGTACCAAAAGCCAGTTTAGAAAGCTTGGGATCTGGTGGGGAAGGAGCCTGAGCTGGTGTACGAGGTTGAGAGATACCGGCTAGATATAGTCGGCCTCACTTCAACACACAGCTCCGGTTCTGGAACCAGTCTGCTGGAGAGGGGCTGGAGCTTGGCCTTTTCTGGAGTTGCCCTGGGCAAGAGGCGACGAGCAGGGGTGGGTATTCTTGTATCGCCCCACCTTGCTGCCTCTATATTGGAGTTTTCCCCGGTGGACAAAAGGGTTGCTTCCCTGCGCCTTCGGGTTGGGAAACGGGTCCTGACCATCATTTGTGCCTATGCACCAAATGATGTTTCAGAGTACCCACCCTTTTTGGAGTCTGTGACTGGGGTGCTGGAGGGTGCTCCTCTTGGAGACTCCATTGTCCTACTGGGGGACTTCAATGCGCACGTGGGCAACGACAGTGAAACCTGGAGGGGGGTGATTGGGAGGAACGGCCTGCCCGATCTGAACCCGAGTGGTGTTCAGTTATTGGACTTCTGTGCTAACCACAGTCTGTCCATAACGAACACCATGTTCAAGCATAAGGGTGTCCATATGTGCATCTGGCACCAGGACACCCTAGGTCGCAGGTCGATGATCGATTTTGTTATCGTATCATCAGACCTGCGACCGTATGTCTTGGACACCCGAGTAAAGAGAGGTGCAGAGCTGTCAACTGATCACCACCTGGTGGTGAGTTGGATCCGATGGCAGGGGAGGAAGCCATTCAGACCTGGTAGACCCAAACGTATAGTGAGGGTGTGCTGGGAGCGTCTGGCTGAGGCTCCTGTCCGGGAGGTCTTCAACTCCCACCTCCGGAAGAACTTCAACCACATTCCAAGGGAGTCTGGAGACATGGAGTCTGAATGGGCCATGTTCTCCACCTCTGTTGTTGAAGCGGCAGCCCAGAGCTGCGGCCGCAAGGTGGTCGGTGCATCTCGTGGTGGCAACCCCCAACCCAAGTGGTGGACACCAGTGGTGAGGGGGGCCATTAAGCTGAAGAAGGAGTCCTATCAAGCTTGGTTGGCTTGTGGGACTCCTGAAGCAGCTGAGGTGTACCGGCAGGCCAAGCGGAGTGCAGTTCGGGTGGTTGCTGAAGCAAAAACCCGGGTATGGGAGGAGTTCGGTGAGGCCATGGAACAAGACTTTCGGTCGGCCTCAAAGAGATTCTGGCAAACTGTCCGGCGGCTCAGGAGGGGAAAACAGCTCCCCATCCACACTGTGTATGGTGCGGATGGGACACTGTTGACTTTGACTGGGGACATCGTCGGGCGGTGGAAGGAATACTTCGAGGATCACCTCAGTCCCACTGATACGCCTTCCACAGTGGAAACAGGGTTTGGGGACAAGGGGGATGACTCGCCTATCACAGGGGCTGAGGTCGCCAAGGTGGTTAAAAATCTCCTTGGTGGCCGGGCCCCGGGGGTGGACGAGATTCGCCCTGAGTACCTCAAGGCCCTAGATGTTGTTGGGTTGTCATGGTTGACACGCCTCTGCAACATTGCGTGGAGGTCGGGGGCAGTGCCTTTGGCATGGCAAACCGGGGTGGTGGTTCCTCTCTTTAAAAAAGGGGACCGGAGGGTGTGCTCCAACTTTAGAAGGATCACACTTCTCAGCCTCCCTGGGAAGGTCTATGCCAAGGTACTGGAGAGGAGAGTCTGGCCATTGGTCGAACCTCGGATTCAGGAGGAGCAATGTGGTTTTCGTCCTGGCCGTGGCACATTGGACCAGCTCTTTACCCTCTCGATAATTCTCGAGGGTTCGTGGGAGTTTGCCCAACCAGTTTACATGTGTTTTGTGGACTTGGAGAAGGCATTTGACCGCGTCCCTCGTGGATTTTTGTGGGGGGTGCTTCGGGAGTATGGGGTATCGGGCTTGTTGTTACAAGCTATTCGGTCTCTGTACGACCGTTGTGAGAGTTTGGTTCGTATTGCCAACACTCGGTCGGAGTCATTCCCAGTGACAGTTGGACTCCGCCAGGGCTGCCCTTTGTCACCGATCCTGTTCATAATTTTTATGGACAGGATTTCTAGGCGCAGCCAGGGAATGGAGGGTGTCATGCTTGGTGACCACAGGATCTCATCTCTGTTGTTTGCAGATGATGTTGTCCTGTTGGCTTCATCCAGCAATGACCTACAGCTCTTGCTGGGACGCTTTGCCGCTGAGTGTGAAGCGGCTGGGATGAGAACCAGCACCTCCAAGTCCGAGTCCATGGTCCTCAGCCGGAAAAAGGTGGATTGTCCTCTCCGGGTTGGGGACAGGCTCTTGCCCCAAGTGGAGGAGTTTAAATATCTTGGGGTCTTGTTCACGAGTGAGGGGAGAATGGAGCGAGAGATCGACAGACGGATTGGAGCAGCATCTGCAGTGATGCGGACGTTGTACCGGTCTGTTGTGGTGAAGAGGGAGCTTAGTTCTAAGGCAAAGCTGTCGATTTACCAGTCAATCTACGTTCCTACTCTCACCTATGGTCACGAGCTTTGGGTAATGACCGAAAGAATGAGATTGCGGATACAAGCGGCTGAAATGAGCTTTCTCCGTAGGATTGCTGGACTCACCCTCAGAGATAGGGTGAGGAGCTCAGTCATCCGGGAGAGGCTCAGAGTAGAACCGCTGCTCTTCCACATTGAAAGGAGTCAGTTGAGGTGGTATGGGCATCTGATTAGGATGCCTCCTGGATGCCTCCCACTTGAGGTGTTTCAGGCATGTCCCACTGGGAGGAGACCCCGGGGTAGACCCAGGACTCGGTGGAGAGACTATGTCTCCCAGCTGGTCTGGGAACGCCTTGGTATCCCCTCTGAAGAGCTGGAGCAGGTGGCTGGGGAGAGGGAAGTCTGGGCTTCTCTGCTTGAACTGCTGCCTCCGCGACCCGGACCTCCGGAAAAGCGGTAGAAGATGGATGGATGGATGGATGGATGGATCAGTGCAACATCATGGCACGAAGACACAGGTTTTTCGACCGCTGTCAACAAGCTGGTGAGTCCACTCAACACTTTCTTATGGAGCTCCGTAACCTAGCGAACACGTGTGCCTTTGGACCTGTGGAGGAAGAACTAATCTGTGATAAGCTAGCACACTGTATGAGCAACGAGTGGCTTAAAGAAAAGCTAATGCAAACTAAAAATGTCTTCACACTGAAGCAAGTAATAGAGATGACCAGCCAAATAGAGTCCGCTACCCAGCTAGGTTTACAAGTACTGGCTAAAGAGAGCCTAGCCACCCAAGCTTCCCCTCTGCGTTGGGCCTCTAGCAACGTAGCTATCCCTTGGGCGGACCCCCAAAAGGCGGCAGACCGTAGCACAGGCAGGAGCGGGAAACTCAGGGGACTGTGTGGCGACTGTGGCTATCCTTGTCACAGAGCGGGCGCGCCCCGCTTGCCCCACTAGGGGGAAGAAGTGCTACAACTGCGGCCCAGTACTAATCACTGGGCCAGAGTTTGCACCACCACCAAAGCCAACAGGACTCGGTGCTGGGTGGGCCATGACGTCAGTGTGTGTAGCAGGCTGCTAAGAAGTGGCTGTTAAAGTGGTACCGTTTTGCAAGCTTGACGGGGTTGATGTGCCGTTATGGTGGACTTGGGCACTGGTACAATCCATACTGAGCATGTCCACGTGAGAAGATTTTTTCCAAAGAAATCTATTAAGCGGGTGCTGTGAAAAATGTTTGGCTACGGGCACGCTAAGATTGGCATGGTGGGCACAGCCACGATTCTCGGTAGTGTGTGGGCAAAGACTATTCCCGTGTTCTACCCTCCAGGTTTCGCGCCGGGGGCCAACTTATTGGCTAATTGACCCTTGTTGGGAGAGTTAGGATTCTCCATCACGGATCCAGCGGGCTCGCCGGTTGTAGACTGTGTTTCTCCCGGGTGGCAGGGCTCCGCTGGCCGGCCATTGTTTGCAGGTTGGGTTTTGTGAAGGCTCTTCAACCACCGCCGCTCATTGACCCAAGCGTAAATGCCCCAAGATCCAACCATTACGGCGGCTTCCCTGCCCCTGCAGGACGACATTACAGCGGAACTGAATAAATTGCTTAAGGCCCGGCATTATCTGAGAAAGTGGATGTCTCACCATGGATCTCAAAACATCGTGGTGGCCAAGAAGAAAGAGGACGGCATTGGCCGTGCATTGACCTCAAAATGGTTAATAAAGCAATCATCCCCCTGATAAGTACCCACTCCCCACGATTGAGGAACTTATCGCGATGTTCAGCGGCTCGACGGTGTTCACGACGCTGGACCTCTGCCAAGATTATCTGCAAGTGTCCCTCCACCCAGCCAGCCACGACCTGATGATGTTTGTGACTCATATGGGCGTTTTCAGGTACACCCGCATTCCTTTTGGTCTGAACTCGGTACCGAGCTGTTTTCAAAAAATTATGTCTACAGTCCTCGCCGGCCTCAGGGGTGTGGTGGTGTACCTGGATGACACCGTGGTCCACAGCGTGTCACGGGAAGCACATAATGAGCATTTGAGACGAGTAATAGAAGTGCTGCTGGAGCATGGGGTCATGCTGAAAGGGGAAAAGTGCATCTTCGCAGTGGGTTCTATTGAATTTGTTGGGTTCAGGTTAGCGGCTGAGGGCCTGAGCCCCCAGCTCTCTAATGTAGAGGCCATCCTGTGTCTCCCCGAGCCCACGACGCCTGCGCAAATCTCTTCGTTTCTGGGTGTGGTGACCTTCTACGGGCATTTTATTCCCCGTTACTCAGAGACTATCGAACCTCTCCGAGCTCTCCTGAAGCAGGATACTCCATGGCAATGGACTCTAGCTTGCTCAGCGGCGGTCGCTAGACTGAAGTCTCAACTCACCTCCCCGCCAGTGTTAGCCCACTTTGATCCAAAATGGCCAACTTTTGTGTCTTGTGACACATCTGGTTCGGCGGTGGGGATGGTTATGTCTCAAGTGCATAATGGTATGGAGCGCCCAGTGGTGTTCACGTCGAGGTCCCTCTCGCCAGGTGAACAGAAGTATGCTGTGGGCGAGAGAGAGGCAGTCGCATGTGTTTGGGCATGTGAACGGTGGCATATCTACCTCTAAGGATGCCATTTTATCCTACACATGGACCACCGGGTGCTTCTGACGCTGCTGGAGGTAACTGGCTCGAGACACAGGCCTCTGCGGATCCACAGGTGGACGGAACAGCTGTGGGCCTACAACTTCACCACCCAGTTCACCCCTAGCAAGAAGAACGTAGTGGCGGACCTCCTGTCCCGTGCCACGACCAACATCGCACAACCAGATGACAGTGACTCCTTGGAGGCGGATCTGGTCAACGCATTGCACGGACCCCTCCAGGACATGGTGTCTCTCCAGGAGCTCCAGGCAGAGTCGGACCGGGACCCGACATTGTTGCAGTTTTGCTCGGTCATCGGGGGGGGGGGGGCATGAAGGTGCAGGGTGATCTGGCATCTTTTCACAGGTTCAGGGATGAACTGAGTTGTTGGAATGACGTGTGTGTGGCAAGAGGACACTGCACGCTGATTCCAGTGTCACTGAGATCGCGCGTCTTGGCTATGCTCCACAAGTGTCATCTGGGGGTGATCAGGGTGAAACAATGCTGCAGGGATTCAGTTTGGTGGCCTGGCATTGATAAGGACATTGAGACTATGGTTAAGAACTGTGTTCCATGTTTGGAAAGTGAAAAGACTGGCGTGCCACCTCCTCCGCTTCTACAACTGTTACCATACCCGGAGGGCCCTTGGAAGCATATCCAGTTGGACATTTGTGGTGAACTACAAATGGCCCCTGCAAACAGCCGTTTCTTACTGGTGGTCTACGATCTGTTTTCTAAATGACCGGAAGTGTTGCCTACTAACTCGGACACGGATGTGGTCACCGGTTTCCTCTCATCCCTGTTTGCCAGGTGGGAGGGTTCCAGATGCCATCACAAAGGACAATGGCCCACAGTTCACCTCTGGGGGCTTTGAGGAGTTTTTGGGAGAAAGGGGTGTGCAGCACATCAGAACCGCGTTTTACCACCCACAGGCCAATGGGGGTGTAGAACGTTTCAATAAGACTCTGAAAAATGGTCTGTTGGCCCATCTGGTGGACGGCTTCACGTTCTCTGATTTCCTTCAGAACACGCTCCTCCACTATAGGGTAATCGCCCACACCATGACAGGGTGTTCCCCTGCAAAGCTCATGCTGGGGCATGAGTTACATCTGCTCCTGGACCTGCTGCGGGCCCCTGGGACCTCCCCTCCAGCGGACACAGATCCATCACGAGACCGGGTCGTCACCCAGCAGCAGAAAATGAAATGGCATTTCGACAGGAAGCGCAGGGCGAGGACCCATGGACTTGATGTCTTAGACTGGGTCAGGATTAAGCACCCCCAACTGTACGCATAAGCTACAGCCTTTCTGGATGGGACCCCTGCAGATCATGACGTGGCTGGGCCCAAACACGTTCGGGTTCTCGGATGGGTCACGGTGGCATTCCAGTCGACTCAGGAAGTCGCTGCTGGCCCAGGGTCCAGGAGCTGCAGCGGATGTGACTGATGAGGGTTGGGATTTGCCTGAAGGGGGTGTTGGGGACACTCAGGTGCGGCCGACGGAGTCTGGAACAGGTCCTCCTCTGGTGAGGCGCTCGGCTAGGACGTGTCAGAGGCCCAGACACCTCGATGACTTTGTGGTGGAAGTAGCCTTAGCTGAAGCATGTTGGGCATGGGCGGCAGAATAATCCGCCCCAAGACGGCAGGGTATCCTGGCAGTCTACCCAGGTGCCCACTTAGCTATTAGGCCTGTTGTTTTGTGTGTAAAAAAAAAAAAAGAGAAATGTTTAAAAAAAAAAGTGTGTATATTGCATATGTGTTTTGTGGGGGTTTTATGCTAAGCTTAATGGGGTGTCTGTTCTACGGTATGTTCTTCACATTTTGTAAAGGAGGGAAATGCTCTGTGGGGATTTGGCCCTTGGGGCTTGCCATAGCCAAAGCCAGGCAGTTGACGTGGTGACGTCAGGCGGGCTACAGCCAGTATGTATGTTGAGCACAAATCTCAATAAAGGTCAGTTCGTTGCTCGGTACAACATGGCTCACGTCTCGCATTATTAAGACTTAACTGTTGTGTTGAAAGATGAAGTTCCCCTTCATCTTCAGCTTTCTAGCAGAAGTCTGAAGGTTTTGTGCCAACACTGACTGGTATTTGGAACTGTTCATAATTCCCTCCCCCTTGACTAAGGCCCCAGTTCCAGCTGAAAAAAAACAGTCCCAAAGCATGATGCTGCTACCACCATAGCTATCACAGTCGGTATGGTGTTCTTTTGGTGATGAGCAGTGTTGTGTGTTTGTGTCAAATATACCTTTTGGACTTATGGCCAAAAGTTCAACCTTGGTTTCACCGACCATAAACCACCATTTTCTCACATTGCATTATGGGAAATTTCAATGTGATTTTGCAAAATGTAGTCAAGCTTGGATGTTTTCCTTCATAAGATAAGGCTTCCGTCTTGCCACAGCTGGGAGATTGTTGTCACTTATACTAAACAGCCAGTACTTGCCAGAAATTCCTGCAGCTCCTTCAATGTTGCTGTCGACCTTTTGGCACCCTCCCTGACCAGTTTTCTTCTTGTCTTTTCAGCAATTTTGGAGGGACATCCAGTTCTTGGTAATGTCACTGTTGTGCCATATTTTCTCCACTTCATGATGACTGTCTTCACTGTGTTCTATGGTATATTTAATGCCTTGAAAATTCTTTTGTACCCTTCTCCTAACTGATACCTTTGAACAATGAAATCCCTCTGATGCTTTGGAAGCTCTCTGCGGACCATAGTTTTGCAGTAAGATGTGACTACAAAATGTCAGGAACAAGACTACTAGAACCAGCCTAAACTTTATTTGGGGTTAATCTGAGGCACTTTAAATGGTGGAAGGTGTGTGCTGACACCCATTAACATGAGTTTGAATGTGACTGGTTAGTTCTGAACACAGCCACATCCCCAGTTATAACAGGGTGTGCATATTTATGCATCTAGGTGTTAGAATAATTTTGAGCTTAAATTATTCAAAGTCAAATAATCAGGCGGCCGTTGACATTTCTGTACATTTATTACAAAAATATAAGGAATCACCCCATTGGCCCCCCTGGGGGAGAGGTTACAAGGCATGACATTCAGACACACCTAGAATCTCTAAAGGATCCCATTCTTCTAAGTCTGATATATATAGGTAGGAGAGAGGAGAGGGAAGATGAGGATAAAGGGAAGGGACAGAACGGGACAGTCCTGATAACTGAGCTTATCCAGGTGGACGTCAGACACTCTGGAGACATGGATCATGAAGAAATGAACTCCATAAAACTGACAGAATGTCCATGAAACACTAATCTATAAGATGAGGAGTTCCTGTGCATTCCTGTGACCCAAAACAGGACACGTCAACGCGATTATAATAACTGGCTTAGATCATTCCTTACGCATGTACTAACCCTATCTGAACTCTCTGAAATTGCTCACAGAAACAGGCCCAAGAATATATAAACTTATCCTATATGGAATGCACATTTAAACATTAAACATGGCATATGAACAGGTATGATACTTCTCAAATATAATAATACATTATTAATATCAATAATAGTATGATAATATGGAATGTTTTATCGCTAGGTTATTGTAAGTTTCTTATTTTTTATTTTTCCCCTTAGAAGATTTCAGTTTGTTTTTCAATTGGATTGTACATGTTATAGGTTACATTAATGGAGGGAAAAGTTTTGAAATGGTTTATCTTGGTCTCATTTTTTCACCTCACAAAAACCTGGCATTTGAGTAGGTGTGTGTAGACTTTATATCCACTGTATATTCATTTACTGCTTTGGCTAACCAGTTCTTATCTTATTATCTTATTTAGTATTGTTCTGAGTGCTGCTATCCCTTTGCTGCTGCAATCCTGGAATTTCCCCATTGTGGGATTAATAAAGGATTATCTTATCTTATCTTTTTTTTGCCATAAGTTTGTGACTGTTAACTCTAAAATTTGCATTTTGCTCTCCTTTTCTTGAAGTCTAAATTTGCAACTTTTCTAGCAACGAAAATGTAAAATAGCCAATTGATGGGGCAATTTTCCAGTTGAACCAGCAGGTGTCGGCCTTGTGCTTGGTCTCTCTGCTCGGGGCAGCGAGCAGGAGGAGGAGGAGAGGCAGCGCAGGGATCGACGGACTGCCTGCACAACTCCGCTTATTTTGGAAAGATGGCCACCGGCTGGAGGAAAGCGAGGAAGGAGCGACCGCTTTCGGACTAAAGACACGTATGGATGTATACGGAGGCCCCCACGTCAACTTAATTAACATCACAGACGTTCACGCCGAGGAAACCAGCCGTAAACGCCGCTCACTGGTGAGTGGATGTCGGATAAACGGAAGGGCTTCCTGGGATCTGGGGGCGCTAGATAGCTGATTAGTATAGCGGGTTAGCATAGGGAGGAATGTGTGTCAGCGGCTCGGTGTCGGAGCTCGTATTAGCATGACAGTTGTAGCCTGCACAGAATCATTCAATCTTAATGTTGAAACACAAACTGTCTTCTTTATGCGCTGTTAATTTCTGAAGGGCCACGCACAGAAACGGGAGCCCGACACAGCACTGATTCGATGCTAGTCCGATCAGCTGGTCGTTAGCTAACTGAGGTCAGTCTGTGTGTGTTTGTTGCTCTGTTGTGTTTTTGTCGGTGACCCCACACACTGCGCTCACGCGATATCGTTGAGTTCATCCTTATGGTTAAAGATGACGGATTTACATCAGTCAGCGTCTAAGTATGTGTGTATTTGTGTGTGTGTGGGGGGGGGGGGTGTAGTAGTAGTTTGCAGGTAACACATTTGCAATGCAGTGATTGGCGTAAACGGAGCGGCTCCATCGGCCTCGCTTAAAACCTGTACCACCCGCACAGTCACCGGTAATGTGTGAGGTGTGCGATCAGTGCGTTGTTGCTGCATTTGTTGCGGCTGTCTGCATGCATGACTGTGCAGTAACCACCCAGCCGCACAGCTGCACTGTTCACTGCAGGCTCGGGATGAGGGGCAGACTCTGGGTTCTGCGACCTGCGGCTCACAAGTCTTCCTCACTCAAATTTACTGACTCCCTCATGAGCAAATGTACAAAGAGGGGGAAGAAAACTTTACAGATTAATATGAAAAAAAAAGCTACATATTCATGTGAAAAGAGTAAATATATGGCAAATTGGCTCCTCAGAAGGAGTCAAAGAAATGCCACACATTTACTAAAAAAGGGGGGAAAAGAATGAGAGGGGAAAATGTAAGGAAAACGTAAGAAAAGCCTTTATTAGTCCCACAATGGGGAAATTCCAGGATTGCAACAGCACAGAGATAGCAACACTCAGAGCAATAATTAAGAAGATTAGAAAATAAGAACAGTGAATATACATATGTACACATAAATATATACACAGTGCGGAGCATTGTAGCTAGATGGAATAAACAGCATAACCGTGTAGTAGTTACCCTGCATGGTATGAATATGTACCCATACATACTGTCACCCTCCGTAGCGACTGATATTGTCCTAGTTGTATGCTGGAGGGGACCATTTGTGTAAGTCTATTGCATCTTTTGCATTCAATACTATTAGGTCATCACGTCTTTTTTTTTTTTGCTATCTCTGCGAGCAGCCCTGCTTAGGTTATACAGTCTGACAGCCGTAGGTAGGAAGGACCTGCGAAACCTCTTGGTCACGCACCTAGGATGATGTAGTCTACTGCTAAATGAGCTCCTCAGTGCGTTCAATATGTCCTGCATAGGGTGGGACTCGGACTCCAGCAGAGATGACAGTTTAGCCACCATCCTTCTCTCTCCTATCTCCTCCACTGGGTCAAGGCGTTTCCCCAGGACAGAGCTAGCTTTCTTGATCAGTTTGTTCAGTCTCTTCCTATCGGCTGCTAATGCCGTTGCCCCAGCAGACCACTCCAAAAGTGATGGCTGAAGCCACCACCGTGTCGTAGAATGTCTTCAGCAGCGCCCCTTGTACACCAAAGGACCTGAGCCTCCTCAGTAGGAACAGCCTGCGCTGTCCCTTCTTGTAGAGTGTGTCGGTATTGTGTGACCAGTCTAGTTTATTGTTCAGATGAACACTCAGGTACTTGTAGGATGTCACCATCTCAATGTCTGTTCCCTGGATGTTTACTGGTGCTGTGAGGGGTTGTCCTTGCCTGCGGCAGTCCACCACCAGCTCCTTAGTTTTCCTTGCGTTGATCTGGAGGCAGTTCCGATGGCACCAGTCCACGAAGTCCTGGATAAGTCCTCTGTACTCAGCTTCATCTCCGTTGGAGATGAGGCCGACGATCGCAGAGTCATCAGAGAACTTCTGTAGATAGCAGTGTGTTGTGTTGTGTTAGAAGTCCGCAGTATAAAGGGTGAACAGGAAGGGAGCCAAAATATGACACAGAAATGGCATTTTTACTAAACAGTTTTATCTTCAGATGTCTTCTGTGGTGCTATAAAAGTTTTTGGGGCAAAAATTGATGACAGGTTCAATAGAAACCTTTAGCAAAAATCACTTCAAGTCATTGTTAGCGAGCACTTCTTCACCAGGATCAAGGCTCTTCAGCCTGACTTCACAGCCATATGCCGTTCTTTTGGCCACAGCAAGCCAACCAGCAGCTGTGGCTTTGAAAAACAATCTTAACGCTAAAATGAAATTCAATACGTGAAATCTTAGAGAGAAATTAATCAGTCTACAACAAAAAGTTGTGCATTAGGGTAAAAACTCCAAAATTTGAGTGAATAAAGTGCAAATTTTAGAGAAAACTTTGCACATTTTTAAAGTGGAAAAAAGAAGTAAAACAAGAGGAAAAAAAACTGACAGGTTTATTTGAAATCATCAGTTCAGCTTTTTTTTATATAGCGCCATATCACAACAACAGTCATTTCATAGCACTTTCAAATGTAGGGAAACTAATTTAGGAGTTAAAAACAGGAAAAACTGCAGATTCTAAGAAAAAAAATTTGCCAGTTTTAAAGGTGGAAAAATGTTACAGTTAAAAAAAAACACAAATTAGCAAGAAAAAACCCACAGCACATTAAAAAAAAATGTATTTCTGTCTACCTTATTCCTGAATGCTGCTGTAGATGCGACTCTGGGTGCAACTTCTGCTTTTGGGCAGAAGTAATGTGAAGTCAAAAGTGGAGTAACTCGCAGGGCATTTAAAATAGTGTTTTTCAAAGTGTTTCAAATTCAGTTTCACGTATAGTCCACGTGCGTGTTTTGCAGTCAGAGAGCAGCTAATTTCCACACTTGTCATTTTTTTGAATGCTTTTGCGTCGTTTTTGCACTTGTGCTGTTTGTGGTTGTGCCGCAGACTGTATGCATGGAGGCTCCGCGCAAGCAAGCACAGCTACATCTGTGGCTTCAACAGCATCGTGTAGATCGTCTACCGAACGCTAAAAAGGATTGTTCATGCGATTGCTGGTGCAGACACAGGACGGACACAAGAGCACCAGGTGCGTTTTCACCTGGTGAATGTCACAGATCTGACTGTGTCATATGTGGATATAGGTCGGAGGTTACAAGGCTGCATGAAGTAAATAATAAATAAATATTAGTTACCAGTTTGCTTCCTCAGCATTAACAATTTAGAAAAGATATTAGTTTTTTTGTGTGTGTGACAAATATTGTCATTTTTTTAAAAACTGATATTTGATCTGTCAAATTTTCAAAATAAACTTGCATATAATGAAATCTGTCTATAAAGAAAAGACTGAGTCAAGTTCTTAATGTAAAACAAAGTCATGGGTCATTATTACATAATGTCATCAGTTTATCAGCTGCTTTATATTGCAGTACAGCAATAAGGGGCTTGATTTTAGCTGCTTCAGCATGCATGCAGGTGCATCTCAATAAATTAGAATGGCATCGAAAAGTTGATTTATTTCAGTAATTCAATTCAAAAAATGAATCTCATTATATAGGGTTTATTATACACAGTGATATATTTCAAGTGTTATTTCTTTTAATTTTGATGATTATGGCTTATGATTTCTCTGAAAATTCCAAATTCATTTTCTCAAGAAAATAAGTATTACAGCCGTGGACAAAATTGTTGGTACCCCTCTGTTAATGAAGGAAAAACCCACAGTGGTCACAGAAATAACTTGAATCTGACAAAAGTGGTAATAAATAAAAATTCTATGAAAATTAACCAATGAGAATCAGACAATGCTTTTGAATTGTGGTTCAACAGAATTACTTTAAAAAACAAACTCATGAACAGGCCTGGACAAAAATGATGGTACCCCCTAGAAAAGATTGAAAATAATGTGACCACAGGGACATGTTCAACCAAGATGCTGTCCTCTAATTAACATCACAGGTGTCTACAAACTTGTAATCAGTCAGTCGGCCTGTTTAAAGGGTGACAAGTAGTCACTGTGCTGTTTGTTGGCATGGTGTGTACCACACTAAACATGGACCAGAGGAAGCAAAGGAGAGAGTTGTCTCAGGAGATTAGAAGGAAAATTATAGACAAGCATGTTTAAAGGTAAAGGCTATAAGACCATCTCCAAGGCAGCTTGATGTTCCTGTGACTACAGTTGCACCATATTATTCAGAAATTTAAGCTCCACGGGACTGTAGCCAACCTCCCTGGACGTGGCCACAGGAGGAGACGGATAATACGAATGGTAACAAAAGAGCCCAGAACAACCTCTAAAAACATTCATGGTGAACTCCAGGTCAAGGTACATCAGTGTCAGATCGCACCAGCCATCATTGTTTGAGCCACAAAGTGGACTTCATGAGAGACGACCAAGGAGGACACCACTGTTGAAAACAAATCATAAAAAAGCCAGACTGGAATTTGCCAAACTGCATGTTGACAAGCCACAAAGCTTCTGGGAGAATGTCCTATGGACAGACGAGACAAAACTGGAACTTTTTGGCAAGGCACATCAGCTCTATATTCACAGACGCAAAAATGAAGCATACCAAGAAAAGAACACTGTCCCCTACTGTGAAACATGGAGGAGGTTCTGTTCTGGGGCTGCTTTTGCTGCATCTGGCACATGGTGTCTTGAATGTGTGCAGGGTACAATGAAATCTCAAGACTATCAAGGTATTCTAGAGAGAAATGTGCTGCCCAGTGTCAGACAGCTTGGTCTCAGTTGCAGGTCATGGGTCTTCTGCAACAGGATAATGACCCAAAAACACACAGCTAAAAACACCCCAAGAATGGCTAAGAGCCAAACATTGGACTATTCTAAAGTGGCCTTCTATGAGCCCTGATCTAAATCCTATTGAACATCTGTGGAAGGAGCTGAAACATGGCGTCTGGAGAAGGCACCCTTCAAACCTGAGACAACTGGAGCAGTTTGCTCATGAGAAGTGGGCCAAAATACCTGCTGAGAGGTGCAGAAGTCTCGCTGACAGTTACAGAAATCGTTTGATTGCAGTGATTGCCTCAAAAGGTTGTGCAACAAAATATTAAGTTAAGGGTACCATCATTTTTGTCCAGGCCTGTTTCATGAGTTTGTTTTTTAAAATAATTCTGTTGAACCACAATTCAAAAGAATTGTCTGATTTTCACTGGTCAATTTTCATAGAATTTTTATTTATTACCACTTTTGTCAGATTCAAGTTATTTCTGTGACCAGTGTGGGTTTTTTCTTTCATTAACAGAGGGGTACCAACAATTTTGTCCACGTGTGTATGTAAAAGTAATTTTAACCCTCAGGCATCACTTCAATTTTATACCCTTTAGAGTCATTAAGGACAAAAATGTCCACTTAGAAAAAACTGCTATAAAAATTTTACAGATTAATATTTTTTCTGCCTGAATCTCTTAAACGACTTCAGCCCTGCTCAAAACTACCAATCATTTTGAAAAATTTCACCCTTTAAATGCTACTTTGATTACTTGATGTCACTGTTGTTATTTTTTAAACAATAACACAAAACATGAGCTATTTTCCATAAAACTAATGTTGGGTGGCTAGGGGATTTTTTTAATCAGTATTAGATTTGTCAAAGATTATTGAAAATATTGACTTTGCATTATTAGCTTTTGTGTAGCATCAGATTTCAAATTTAGTACCCATTAAGTCCCATTCATTTTCCCATTACGTCCTATTAAAACGATATTTTTTTGATCTCATAGCTATTACAAAATATAGTCATGCATTCTGTCATGTTAGGACTTCATTTTTGAGAAAAATAGTAAAATTTGTCATTTTTACTGTTCACTACTAAAGCCATTTCCCCATTGTACGCCTGTGTATAAAATGCTCATCATTTCATTAGTTTGGACAGACTAGTGCAGCCCGTAGAACGCAAGTGTTCCTGTCTGAAGCCGGTGGCCCAGTCAGGCTCTACAGGCCCAAACGTTGGCTGTGTTTGAAAGTGGAATACAGAGGTGTGGCCTATATGCAAGCAAAATCACACGCCACACTTTGACAAATATGAAAGGGACTGAACTGAGATTTATTTGATTGTGTGAATATTAATTACAGAATAATTGAAAATGAATGGGACAGCCAATATTAGCCACCGTTTAAGAACCGCTTGTTTATTTTTTTCAGGTCACTTGTTTGTGTGATCTTTTATGAGTTATATTCATAATGGTGTTTCTTGCACTTTGGGGAATGGGAGTTGTTCAGTCACCATTATAATTTAGTTTATATGTGAAGTTTATAGTCGTCATTAATAATATAATAATAATTGTCAATAAACTCATGCAGTACTATAACAGGACACGTTTACAGATATTTGAGACCCACTGTAGTGCATTCTTTTATATTTTAGTAATATTTATAAGTACAAAACACTGAACATTATTATTTTTTTTTTGTATTTGTATCTTGTATACTTTATTGATCCCCAGAGGGAAATTCAGGGCATCCACATACGGTGCCAATCCCTTCACCAGTCTCACACACGCGCGCGTGCACACACACACACACGAGAATGAGCCATTTGGCTGCAGCTTATGCATCAGTGTTACCCATTTGTCTGTAAATATTTAAATAAAAGTTATTTATTTTGTTATTTGGGCATTTTTGCATCTTGTTGTCGTTCATTCAACGCATGCATATGTGTCAGCATGTAATATGCAGTTGATCTGGTCATTCCTCTCCACAATGAAGCGGCAGTCGGGACTGTCGTCTACCACTGATGGAGCAGTCTGAGCATGCCTCCCCGCCAACGATCGTGGAGCTGGTGTTGCCCGGTTAACGGGAGTCTCAGCTGCTGCTTTACCCATCTGTCAGTGATGTCCTTTACGGCACCACGGGTCCCTGCCAGCCCCCCCCCACAACCTCGTGTTCTCCATGCCAAATTATACATTAGACCTATGCAGTTATACATTAGACCTATGCACCGTGCTGCCCCATGAAAGAAGGTTCCAGGTTCAAATCCCCAGGAACCTTTCTGTGTGGAGTTTGCATGTTCTCCCTGTGCTGCGTGGGTTTACTCCGGGGGCTCCGGTTTCCTCTCACAATCCAAAGACATGTATGTTAGGTTAACTGGTTGTTCTAAATTGTCCCTAGATACCTGTCTCCTATAGGTCCTTAGAATAGAGGGTTAGTACTAGTGAAGCGCTTTGAGTGGTCTTTGATACTAGAAAAAGCGCTATACTGTATAAGTACAGGTCCTTATCCCTCCCTTATCCTTAATCACAGCAAGTTTATGGTATATATTTTGACTGAACGACTCCATACTCGGGGATAGCACTTATAAAATCTTTGTTTGCAAAGCGCAGTGGGGACTGACAGGTTGTGATGCTGTGTGTTATCCAATCAGCATGGGTGTGATGCGGCGTATTATCCAATGAGCAGGGAGTCAGTCCAAAACCCCACCCACACTTCTTGAAGCCAGGACACAGAGCGGTCACAGAGCGTGGCTAAACTTTTATTAATAAAAATTACATATTTTGACTGAGTGACTCCATATTTGGGGATGCACGCCATCGTAACCTCAGAAAAGCACGTTTAAAATCTTGGGCCAGTCTGACTAACAGTTTGAGAGATATGCGTGGAACACACAGACAGACAGAGATTTCTTGATTTATAGATTAGATTAGATTAGATTCAACTTTATTGTCATTACACATGTATGAATACAAGGTAACGAAACACAGTTTAGCATCCAATCAGAAGTGCAAAGGACAGCAGTGCAGTATATACGGTAATTAACAGTATGTGCAATTTAAGCAAATATATGCAAATATATGCAGCAGTGCAGAAAGTTAAGAGTACTGTTATGTGCAAATAATGTACAGTAAGTTAGATGGGCAGTTATGTACAGGTGAGGATGGTAAGAGAGTCAGCGGGGAACTAAGTTCAATAACGTGACAGCTGTTGGAAAGAAACTGTTCCTAAACCTGCTGGTTCTAGTCCGAAGGCTTCTGAAATGCCTCCTGGAGGGGAGAAGCTGGAACAGTCCATGAGCAGGATGGTTGGAGTCCCTAAGAATGCTGCTTGCCCGGCACAGACATCTTTTCCTGTAGACGTCCTCTATAACTGGAAGTGGAGTCCCTGTGATGCGTTGGGCGGTTTTCACCACCCGCTGCAGCGCCTTACGGTCAGCGACAGAGCAGCTCCTATACCAGACTGCAATACAGTTGGTCAGATTATAGGCAGATTAGTTTGGACACCCTTGACAGATTGCCAGTTCATCTCATGACCAACTCTCACTTTCATACCTAAGGACAATTTATCCACAGTTGATGCCAGTTAAAGTGACACTCGGCCAAAAATCAAGGTTTTTCTTCTGTTAACATGTCTGTAACATGTTTTTTGTGACTTACAAGACATATCAAGAGTAAAATTAGTCCCAAGTCTGTGTTTTTCTGCTGTGAATGTCCAGTTAAGCCCCCCCCCCCCCCTCCCCAAGTAAAAAGGCAACTTTGGACAGAGCATTTCTAGCTACATAAGCATTTGTGCTTGGTCTGATTGGTTATAACATTAACCATTCAGGCTAAGCACTGGGCATGGCTACAGACCTGAGTTCATGCCCTTGGGGGAAGAAGGAGGGACTGAGGAGCAAGCAGGATTCAGGAAAGCTGGTGATAGCTGAAGTGCGCGCTGAGGTTGGGGTTCTGTGGCGGGCAGGTGCACCAGACTGCTGGCCCTCAGCAAGCTCCCGAGCAGGCACCTGTCAGCCCCCAGGTGGGACTGCCGAGAGCCAGCTCGCTTTGGCGGGGGTTGGCGGTAGATGGGGCGATGCGCCTACTGGCTCGCCTCCACTCCCACGTAGGAGAGACTTGGACGGCGAGCCATCCAGAGGGGACGCCGGTGTTGTGCTGAGAAATGTGTGTCTGCCATGGAAAGCATCCCCCTTTGCCGGAGCGTGTATTTGACAAGTGGTGCTGTAAAAACACAGACAAAAGAGAAGTTTAATGCTGCAGCCAGTGTTGTAACCCTTTATATGGTTTTAGAAGTAAAAAAAAAAAAAAAGGAGGGGGGATGCTTTCCGCGGCAGACATGCGTTCCGAGAAAAGCATGTCTGCCGCGGAAAACATCTCCCTTCCTGGGAACGCGTTTATGAGGAGCGATGCCGTGAAACCACACACAAACAACAAGTTTAACACTGCAGCCAGTGTCATAACCCTTTATACAATTTTACAAGCAAAAAAAAGGGGGGGGGCACAGACAGTGTTTCACACACGTGCATTGACTGTAATTTACAGTCCACATGTTCATATAAGATGACAGAGATGTTCCAGCAAACTGATCTGAACACCCATACTTAAATAAAATGAGGAGTTTTGTGCCGGTGTTAGTGTTGCAACCACAGATATGAACTAGGGCTATATGATGATGTATATCGGTGACATGATAAAAAAAAACATCTACCGTTTCATATAAAACTGTATCGTTTATATCAGGATTTAAGCTGGATTCATGTTGCACCTCCACTGTCCACGTACGTGCAGCCGAAACCTCGTGTGATGAAATTTACGTCATCGTCTTCACTCCGCTAGTGTACGCAGGGCTTTACTGCAGACAACCGCATGCAGCCCAAATTTTGTGACCGTGCAGCCTGCCCACGATCGGAACACGTTGATGGAGCATGCGCAAGACTGAACGTCCCATTCATGAGATGGCGCTACCAACACAGCATACAAAGACAAAATAGACGAGGAAGACAATGAGGAGGCGGAAGATGAGAATAAACGTACATGAATCCTTTTGCAGCAGCAGCAGCTTGAGCGGAGAAGAGCACTGGAAAACAGTAATTCCTCCTTTTCCTTGAAACAACGGCATTGTTATTGCTACAAAAAAAAATGTGCATCACTCTCGTGTTTTATAGCCGGCGAACAAACTGGCATGTTAGTGTATTTGCGCTACTCATAGGGCTGGGGCGAAACTACAAATAACGGTTGTGCGCATGCGTCACTGCTTGGCCTGGTAGACGAAAAAAGTGAGCATGTACAACACCACTTGTACGCCAGGTCTCGTCCAAAGCGCACGTGAACCAAAGTGTACCAGAGCGGAAATGCAGCATGAATCAGGCTTTAGGCTGCGTGTCACCAAATGTGTTTTTTTGACGCCCGACCACCCTGAGCTTGTTTTTTTTGTATTTTCAGCATTTGTGTGCTGCGCTCTGGAAAATAAGTCTGTGCCGTGTATCCCAGCAACAACTTGTCACTCTCAGCTCAGCACTTCGGCTTTTCCTATGGTCAGACCTTTCTACTGATTTTTTAATAGCAGTTTCTAAATAACAATGGGACAGGAAACGTATCTAGCAGCTCTGGATGTAAAATATGATGACACGGAAAGCAGGAGTCCTGAGTACAGACTAGTACCGGCGTCCTATGTCCTGCCCATGCAGCAGTTCTGATTGACTGCTTAAGGTCTGACATTGACGAGCTCAGCTACCGTCTGAAAAGTTGAACTTTTTTCAGCTCTGAGCGCCCTGAATGCTGCGACAAAAAACGGCCACCGCCAAGAGTGTTTCAGCGCCCAGGGTGCTCAGTGCTGTAAACACTGGACTACATAGAGAATGAATAGAAAATAGCTGCCCAGAGTGGGAAAAAAACGCATTTGGTGGACATGCAGCCCTAAAAGACACACACCCCATTTCTACTTGTCACCACCCTGTTTCTCCCTCGCAGTGCACCAGATGTGTGCAGTAGTGGGTTCCAGTGGTTAGCACAATATCTAACTGCAAGCTAATGTTTTGGTCATAGCCGCTACTTCTGGTTGTCAGGGATGTGGGACTTTTTCCCATTATGCTGCGTCAGACAGGATAGTCCTCTAACCTCGTTTTAATTGGAGGTAAGGAACGTTAACACCATCTCACTTTAATTATAAAACAGCAGATGCTAAATGGCAATGCTAACTTGTCACTAATAGGAAACATTGTAGTGTATCAGACCATCATTTCTTTGGTTTAAATTACTGCTGAGTTTATTAATTTTGTCAGAAGAAATTACTACTTTACAACATTACTAAAGCTGCAAAAGTGCGAGACAGTGGCCGCATACACACTAAATAAATAATAAATAAATTAAAACATACGTCAAACAGGTTCATTTTGTCTTCTTTCAATTATTTATCCTTTTTTTTTTTTCCTTTGAAAGACAAAAGTAAAATGGAAAGATGTCTTTACCTTCTTACATGTTTCAACTGCACTGCAGCCTTCATCAGAAGAGTCAGCTGATTGCTGCCAGGTGACATTTATCAGCTGATTTTCGTAGGCGGGGCCAGCTCAGCAGATCTGTCAGATCCGCCGAGCCGGCCCCGCCTCCCGCCGTCAGATGGTCTCTGGAGAATGTGGTCCCAGGTGTGAGAAAGCATAAAGGCCCCCTCATCATCATCATCATCAACAAAGCACGGAAAGACCTTATAAAAGAACGTATAAGAATAACGGCAAATAAAGTAGACAAAATAAACAACCAAATCAAAGAGGAAACGGACATGTTTAAGCAACGCTACCCGACGGACCAGAAAACGCAGGAGCAGATAAAAGCACAACTGAAACACGCACACGAACAAGAATTCATCACAACGAAAAACCGCCAATTGAAAAAATTAAAAAAACTCACAGAAAGAAAGAACGGACGAAGACAAACACACACGGAAAAGAACGATAAGTGGGTCAAAAACCTATCACAACGCACACTCACGGACACGGAGAAAACAGTGCTGAACAGAGGACTGAACTTCGCCATCACACCAGCCAGAATCCCCCATGAAGAATACATCCTCGCAACAGAACTGGCATGCGAAAAAATCCAGGACCAAGGAGAAAAAGCAGCACTCCGGAACGCAGTCGCAGGAATCCTCAAAACGGCAAATTACCACAAAGCAACGTTACAAGAAAAGAAGAAAAAGCATTAAACTCACTCAAGACAGATAAAACGATCACAATACTCCCAGCAGATAAAGGCAGAACAACAGTAATTTTGGACACGGAAACATACGAAAAACAGATGGAAACCATGTTGGCAGACAGTAACACATACGAAATCATTAAAACAAACCCGACAGAAGAAAAGAAAAAAATGCTCAAAGCCCTTCTAAAACCTCTATTAGAAAGCAATAAAATCACAAAGGACGCATATGATCACCTGATCCCCACAGCCAGCATCACCCCTCGGATTTATGGAACACCGAAAATACATAAAAAGGATATCCCACTGCGGCCAATAATAGACAGCATCGGATCAGTCACGTACAACTTATCAAAAGCCCTAGCTGATATCATCAAACCCCTCCTTGGACTATCAGACTTTCACTGTAAAAATTCAAAAGAGCTGGCACAAGAACTCAGACATAAAAATAGAATCAGACGAGATCCTCATCTCACATGACGTCATCTCTTTATTCACAAAGACTCCTATTGACGTCACACTACATATAGTGCAAGAACGCCAGTACCCTAAAAAGACGCACCAACCTCACAGTCCATGACATATCCAAATTACTACAGTTTGTTGCAAAATCCACTTATTTTCAATTCAGAGGAAAAATCTACAAACAAAAAGAAGGATTTGCAATGGGAGACCCACTATCAGCCATCATGAGCAGTTTTTTTATGGAGGATCTGGAAAATAAAGCCATCAACACAGCACCCACAATATGCAAACCCACCCTTTCTTAGATACGTAGATGACATTCTGGAAAAAATAAGGAAAGGACATACACAAGAACTCACTGACCATCTGAACAGTACAGACAGTACGGGGAACATAAAATTCACACACGAAGAGGAGGAAAATGGCACCATAGCCTTTCTGGACATGAAAATCCACCACAACGAGGATGGCAGCATAAAAATCACAGTCTACAGGAAACCAACCCACACAGATCAATACCTACTTTGGACATCGGAACACCCCACAGCACACAAGCTATCAGTCGTCAGGACATTATATGAACGAGCCACCATCATCACGGAACAAGAAGACAGACAGGAAGAGGAAAACCACATAAAACATGCACTTATACGCTGCCAATATCCAGTATGGGCCATAAACAAAGGGAACAGCAAGTCAAAAACAAAGAAAATAAACAGGACACAAGACACAGAACAAAAGCTGAAATCAAAAACAAGGAAACCATAACTATACCATACATACGAGGGATCACGGAACCAATTCAAAGGATCATGAAAAAATACAAAATAAACACAGCAGTCAAACCACACAAAAAATTAAGACAGTTATTAGTACACCCCAAGGACAGAATAGAACAAGACAATAAATGCAATGTATTATATGAAATATCATGCAGATCATGTAACAAAACCTACATTGGAGAAACCGGAAGATTATTCACCACAAGAAAAAAAGAACACCAAAAGGAATGTGAGAAGGAAACGCAAGGACGACTCACAAGATCACAAAAAGAAAAAGCAGAACAAGAAACATTAAAATCAGCTATATCGGACCACTGCAAAAGAAATAATCACATCATGGACTGGGACAACACAAAAATTATTGGATCGGAGAGCAACAGACACAAACGTTGGATCAAGGAGGCAATAGAGATCAGAAAGCGGGGAAAAGACACCATGAACCGAGATGAGGGGGCCTTTATGCTTTCTCACACCTGGGACCACATTCTCCAGAGACCATCTGACGGCGGGAGGCGGGGCCGGCTCGGCGGATCTGACAGATCTGCTGAGCTGGCCCCGCCTACGAAAATCAGCTGATAAATGTCACCTGGCAGCAATCAGCTGACTCTTCTGATGAAGGCTGCAGTGCAGTTGAAACATGTAAGAAGGTAAAGACATCTTTCTATTTTACTTTTGTCTTTCAAAGGAAAAAAAAAAAAAGGATAAATTAAAACATGTCGGAGGAACAGACTGGCTCTTAATGTAACCTGATTTGTAATGATTTTTAATTAGTCAAGTAGCAATAATAAGAGATGGTCCTTTTGTATTGGTTATTATATACAGTACAAACCCAGTGTTGCCTCTGGTTTAAAGACCTTGGTGCGGTGGCAACATATTTTCCGGGGGGTGGGGGGCAGAAAACACATGACACGATTGTAACCTGAATATGTTAATTTTACACTATTTCTTGTTTTAAAAAATTAATAATAATAATTAATAATAACAGTAATATTGCATAATAGAACACTTAACATGTGAAGTATTGTACAACCAAGGCTTGAATGTTGGCATACTGGGTCAGCTGGGGTCCCACCCAGATGTCCTGTGTTTGGACTTTTTACTGGTGTCATCCTTCTCTCCTCCCTCTGCTATCACCTCTCCTGGACCCTCTGCCTAAACACTTTCCTCTCCTTGGCTCCTCTCTTCTGTCTCATCTTTCCTTCTCTGAGCCCTGTCTAATTCAGGTTCTCTCTCTGTCTATGGTGCAGGGTTTCCTCTGGTAATATTTCTGTGTGGCGGCTTGCCATCCTAAGGAAGTATGCCACCACGCCTATGATATATTAATTTAAGAAAAATAAATAAGAAAGAAACGCTCCGCAAGCGTGCACACCAACAACGCGTGATTGTCATCCGCCTGGAAGCGCCCGCGTGACCGTTTCTGCAGGCAGAGAGTGTCTCTCTAGCGTTGCTGTCCGAGAGAGCATGAGCTTATTAAAGTACTTTAAACACCGAAAAAAGTACAAGAGATAAGCAGTGGAGGCATTTATGGTGGTTTTAACCCGCTGGTAACTGGAATAACAATGAGGAGTCCTTTTTTTTTTTTTTTTTTAAATAAATTTGAAACAGAATGTGTGTAAAATTTTTACTTTTTTCCTCATACAATTTAAACCTTTGACCATAATTTTGTAGCACCAGAACAGAACAATAACTTTAACTCTGAATTCAAAGAAATATGATTATTAAAATTATATTTAAAGAAATAAATTAACTTAAATGACCAAAGATGCAATTATTTCTTTTATAATATTTCTGTATATTTATAGTTTATAAGAAATCTCCTCACCAACCAGACAGCAGGAAAAACCTCCCTTATTTTGAAATCCAAATGTTGACACATTTAGTTTGTCTGAAGGCTGCTGACGGGTTAAAGTCATTGACTTGGTGAATTTCGGTCATCTTAACTTGCCAGGTACATAATAATGAACATAAATTTTTAGTTAATATTGTAGTAGCTGGTGAAGTAAATCCTCAGCGATTCATCAGTTAGTCTTGCCTTTCCCTGCAATGAAGACTAACCAGACCTGTTAGCTAAGCAACTCCTCATTGTTGTTCCAGTTACCAGCGAGTTAAAACCACCATAAATGCCTCCACTACTTATATACCTTTTGTACTTTTTTCCACGTTTATAGTACTTTAATAAGCTCATGCTTCTCTCGGACACCAATGCTTCAGAGACACTCTATCTAAACGGTCACGTGGGTGCCTGGCGGGAGGGGCGCTTCCACACGGATGACTGTCATGTGCGTTGTGTGTGTGCGTGCTTGTGGAGCATTTCTTTCATTTTTTTTTTCTTAAATTAATATATCATAGGAGCAGCGGCATACTTCCAAGCCGCGGTGGGCCACCACATGGATATGTTACCAGAGGAAACCCTGAAACCAGTGTTTCTTCTGGCTTAAAGACCTTGGTGCGGTTTCCGGGGGGGGGGGTGGGTGGGTGCAGAAAACATATGACACTACTGTAACCGAAATATGTTGATTTTTATACTGTTTGTTTCTTTTTTAAAATTTTGCACAGTAATATTACATAATGGAACCTAACATTTGAAGTACTGTACAACCAAGCCTTGAATGTTGGAATGTGGGACCAGTTGGGGTCCCACCCAGTCGTCCTGTGTTTGGACTTTTTACTGGTGTCATCCTTCTCTCCTCCCTCTGCTCTCACCTCTCCTGGACCCTCTGCCTGAACACTTTCCTCTCCTTGGTTCATCTTTTCTGTCTCATCTTTCCCTCTCTGAGCCCTGTCTAATTTAAGTTATCCCTCTGTCTATGGTGGTATACAAACAGGTTAGAAAATACCAAGTGTCACATTTTGTCCTGCAGGATTTTTTTTTGTCATGTTTTACATAAATGACAAAAGTAAGTAATGCAATGTAGTGTACTTTATTTATATAGCCCTTTAAAACAACCTGTAGGTGACCAAAATGCTTTACAGAAAATTAAACAGCATTAAAAAGACACACAGCATTAAAAACAAATAACATAAACAAAGAAATAAGAATAAATACCTAAAAATGAGAATAAAATAAAAACAAATGCCAAGACAAATATCACCACTACTGGGTATTAAAAGCCATCCTAAACAAATATGTTTTAAGTTCTGATTTAAAACTAACTAACTAACTAACTAACCTGCACTTATATAGCGCTTTTCTAGTCACAAAGACCACTCAAAGCGCTTTCATTAATACTAACCCTCTATTCTAAGGGCCTATAGGAAACAGATATCTAGGGACAATTTAGAACAGCCAATTAACCTAACATGCATGTTTTTGGCATGTGGGAGGAAACCGGAGAAATCCCGGAGTAAACCCACGCAACACGGGGAGAACATGCAAACTCCACACAGATCACTGTTGGTCGGGGACTGGGATCGAACCCACGATCCCACGATCCCCACAATCCCCCGGCCAAGGGTAAACTGTGCTGCCGCAGTGCTAACCACTGCGCCACCGTGCAAGGGCCAGGTCAGAGATAGCACTTTTTTTTTAATTTATTTATTTATGCAGGGACATGCACAATATACATTGACCTTAAAGAGGAAAGATGCATTGTACCAGGTTATAGCACAAGTGCTAATTTCCACCTGTAGTCCCTGGGCAGGCTGGTGTTAGCATTAAAAAGCAGACATTTGCTAAAACTACAAGTAAGCATTGATAAAAAACTAAAACCAAACATTGATTAAAAAACTAAAACCAAGCATTGCTAAAAACTAAAAAACATTAATATCGGACTTCCGGTTATGGCGGCCGCCTAGAAGGACACGTATCACTCTGCTCTGCCCTTGGAAATAAAAATTCGGCAAATAACTCTCTCATTTGGAACAGAACTTTTCCCAGCGTTTGGGTGAGGATATGCCGGTGAAGACTAAGGCTGGGAAATCAGGAGGGGGAAAAATTGAATCGCCGAAGCAGTCCAAATTAATGGACTTTAAAGTTTGTGGCGCAGTAGAAAAAGCTGCGGATATGGCGGATGAAACTAGCGGTGGTGCGGTAACTGCTGCTGCTGACGATGACGGCACAGGTGCAATGCTGGCTGCCATTAGCTCAATGAGAGCAGACTTTTCCGCTAAACTTGATGGGATTATGGCAGCGTTGGATGCAATGAGAAAGGAGTTGGGTGACTGCGTGGAGCGAGTGACGCAGGCGGAGCTTCGTGTCTCAAGTGCGGAGGATGAAATTAGCGGACTTCAAATAAAGGTGCGCACTTTGGAAAAAAAAAAATAAAGATCTGGAAAATAGTGTTCTGGACTTGGAATCTCGGTCCAGAAGGAACAACCTGAGGCTGGTGGGTTTACCGGAGGGAGCCGAAGGTCGTGATTCATGCTCCTTTTTGGAGGGGTGGATCCCGGAGGCGCTGAACAACGCGGAGCTAAAATCATCAGTCGTCTTGGAAAGCTCCCACCGAATTGGCCCACCGAGAGGTAACAAGGCAGCACCGAGGACGCTAATTATGAAGTTTCTCAGCTACAGAGACAGGATGACGATCTCCAACGCGGTGCGGGCCAAAGGAGAAATTAAATACCAAGATCAGCAGGTGCGGTTCTACCCAGATTTGGCCTCAGGAATCCAACAATTAAGGAAGCAGTTTGACCCCATCCGCAAAGAACTGCGCAACCTTGAGATTCGTCATGGAGTGATTCACCCTGCAAGACTTCTGGTCACATATGAGGGCAGAACACGCATCTTCAAGACCCCCGAGGAGGCGCAGGAGCTCATCAAGAAGATCCAGGAAGAGACTGGTGGGAGCTAAGCATGAACAGAATATAGGGTAGAATATTTGAGCATTTAACTGATTAGAAGCATATAACAAGATTACAAAATATAGAATGTATTACATATTAAAAAAAAAAAAAAAAAGTACAAAATTGCTAAAAAAAATTTGGAGTTAAATTGGAAAATTACAGAAGAGAGTTAATGTTACGTTATTAAAAGCAGTAGAGTTAGGGTGATTAGGAGGATGAAGAAGGAGTGGCTTTGGCTGTTCCTCGTGGGTGTGGAACGGTCGATGGCTATATCGGGAGACGGAATTTTTCTTTTGCTTTTGGGGGGATTGCCACAAATGTGGAAAGGGGGAATTTGTTTGTGTGTAGTTTGTAGGGTGAATGTTCAACCACTCATTTTTTTGCTTTTCTGTTTGAGCATGTTTACACTGCAAGGTAATCCCAAACACCCTATTGATTATAAATCAAAGCGTTAATCTTAATTTAACTTCATGGAATTGCAGAGGTCTACAAAATTTAAAAAAACTTAAACAAGTTATGAATAAAATAAAAGACATGGGTTCAAAAATTGTGTTTTTACAAGAAACTCATCTAATAGAGCAAGATGTAAAAAGAATTAGGAGTAGATGGCAAGGAAATGTTTTCACCTCATCATTTTCATCCCGAGCCAGGGGAGTTATGACTCTCATACATAAATCAGTCCCATTTCAAGTGAAAAATGGAGACAAATTTGGAAGATATGTAATCATTCAAGGATCTTTGCTATTAGAAAACATAAATTTGGTGAACTTATATGGTCCCAATATAGATGATCAAAAGTTCTTTGCCAATTTATTTCTTATCTTATCATCACTTACAGGGCAACATATAATAGCAGGGGATTTTAATTGTACATTGAATCCCAGTATAGATAGATCAACAGGACTGGACTGTACGCACAATGGATGTAGGATGACCATTAATCATTTTATGAAAGAATTGAAATTGATAGATATATGGAGAGAAATGAAACCACAAGTTAAAGCATACTCTTGTTATTCCAATACCTACAAGACATTCTCACGTATAGATTATTTTTTGATCTCCACAGAATTAAGGTCCAAGATTCAAAACTGTTTTTATGATAACATCGTGATCTCTGATCATGCACCCTGCTGTCTAATGTATGTAGATAAGAAATTGACAAAGGAACCAGGTAGATGGCAATTTCAGCATAAATGGCTTCAGGATGAGGAATTTGTTAAGTATATAGAAAAACAGATAGATGAGTTCTTTGATATCAATACTACACAAACATCAGCATGTGTAAAGTGGGAGGCTTTCAAAGCTTTTATTAGGGGACATATTATTAGTTATACAGGTTCAAAATCTAAGAAGACTCGAGAGGAGAGAGTCCAATTGGAACATAAAATAAAAATTCTTCAAGAAAGAGTATATGCAGGAAGAGATCCAAGGTTGGAGAACGAATTACTGATTTTGAGAGCTGAATATGACAAAAAATCAGCGAATAGAGCTGCCTCGAGTCTTCTAAGATTGAAACAATCTTTTTATGAACAAGGTGAAAAATCAGGAAAGTTATTGGCATGGCAGATTAAACAATTAGAATCTAAAACACCAATTACCAGTATTATAAGTAACGGACAGGTAGTTATAGATCCTTCAGAAATTAATAGAGCCTTTAGAGATTACTATGAAAAATTATATGATACCAAAAATGAATCTGACTTAACAAAACTACATGGGTTTTTGAATGAACTATTTATACCGTGTATTCCAAATGAAAATAGGGAGATACTGGAGTCTAAAATTAGTCAAGAAGAAGTTGGACTAGCCATTGATAATATGAAATCAGGAAAAAGTGCAGGACCAGATGGTCTTCCAGTTGACCTTTATAAAAAATTTAAGAATAAATTAACAAAACCTTTTTTGGAAATGGTTTTAGAAGCATTTCAAAATAGTAATTTACCATCATATATAAGATAAGATAAGATAAGCCTTTATTAGTCCCACAATGGGGAAATTCCAGGATTGCAACAGCACAGGGACAGCAACACTCAGAGCAACAATCAGAAGGCAAGAAAAAACAACATCTAGCAAACATATGTCCATATTACTATAAATGTATATATATAGACACACAGTGCAGAGCATTATGGCTGGTGGATGTGCAGCAGAAAGTCTAAGCTCTCTCTCCGCGGATGCAGCGGGCCAGCTGGAAGTCTTTGGGCATGATGGTGACCCCCTTAGCGAAGAAGAGACCCACCAGGTGGGTCTCGCTGGTCTCCTGCAGAGCCATGACGGCGAAACTCAGGAAACGCAGGACGGTCTTGAAGTCCTGAGCGATCTCCCTCACCAGGCGCTGGACGGGCAGCTTACGGATGAGCAGCTCCGTGGATTTCTGGTAGCGACGGATCTCTCTCAGAGCCACGGACCTGTGACGGCGAGGCCTCTTCACTCTGCCGGTGGCCAGAGCGCCTCTCCGAGCAGCCCTGGTGGCTAGCTGTCTCCTGGGGGGCTTCTTCCTCCAGTAGATTTTACGGGCGGTCTGCTTGGTTCTTGCCATCGCTCTTTATTATTCTGTCTTATATTTCTTTCACGCCGCCTAAACTCCAGCCCGGCACCCGCTTCGTTTTCGCTACAGCTCCCGGTATGTCGAGTTTCCCATTAGCACTGGGCGGCGGCCAAGTGCTAGCTAGCACTAGCTCCTCCCCGCTGTAACGTCTCCCGCTGCAAACCGTGGCTCCGTCCGCCGACCCGGGAGACCCCCGGGGCGATCCGTGCGTCCATGATATATATACAGAGTGAAAGGTGTAGAAAGAAGAAGGAAGATAAAAAAAAAAGGCTGTTGCAACAGGCAGCCGACTCGTGTGGCGCCGCCGGTCCGGCAGAGCCGGAACCGGAAAGCCGGAACCAGAAATTATATGAATAATGCCTTAATTATACTGTTGCCAAAACCAGGTAAGCCCTCTAATAAATGTGAAAATATGAGACCAATAAGCCTATTAAATGCCGACCTTAAGATAATTTGTAAAATTTTAGCAAGACGAATACAAGAAATTTTACCAAATATTATTAATCGAGATCAGAATGGCTTTATAAAGGGAAGACCAGGCTTCCATAATGTAAGAAGACTATTTAATATTATTTATTCTAATAAAGAAGCACCGGATACAGCTCTCTTATCACTGGATGCCGAAAAAGCCTTTGATAGAGTTGAATGGCCCTTTCTTTTTGAAGTCTTACAAAGGTTTGGACTTGGAAATAATTTTATAAAATGGGTTCAGATAATATATAATAATGCTACTGCAGAAATTCTAACAAATAACAATATTTCAAAATCAATAAAAATCAATAGAGGATGTCGACAAGGCTGTCCACTTTCACCTTTACTGTTTACTATGGCAATTGAACCTTTAGCGATGGCGATACGTCTACAGTCACAAATATATGGAATTAAAGTTGGACCAACAGAACATAAAATCTCCCTGTATGCCGATGACATAATTTTGTTTATGTCGAATCTTAAAAAATCAATTCCGACCTTGTTGAATTTAATAAAGAATTTCGGGGAAATATCAGGATATAAAATAAATAAAACTAAATCTTCAATATTAATGCTAAATGAGACCCAGAGAAATTACCCAGCCCCTGAGGTAAATCAATTCAATGTTGTAAATCAGTTCAAATATTTAGGAATCCAAATTGTGCCTAAGCTAGAATCAGTCGCCAGTGTCAATTATGAAGCCTTAATGACAGATATTGATGAGTTACTTCAGAGATGGATGTCACTACCAATGTCGATGATCGGGAGAATTAATATACTTAAAAGTAATATTTTACCTAAAATACTTTATTTATTTCAATACATTCCCTTACCACCACCTTTAGATTTATTCTCAAGAATTAAAAAAAAGTTAGTGGAATTTATATGGAACAACAGGAGGGCTAGATTACGTCTGTCTTTATTATATTTACCATTTGATCGTGGAGGTCTGAAATGTCCAAATTTTATGTTGTATTATTGGTCGGCACAACTGAGGTCTATGACATATTATTTTTCATCAAATGATCTCCCTCACTGGACTGAAATGGAATCATACAATTTACCTTTACCTCTTCCCATATTCATATACTCAGATTCGGCAAAAAAATTACAAAAACAAGTTAAAAATCCATTTGTAAAGCATATGATCAAAATATGGTGTGAAGCTAAAAACTATTTAAAAGAACCACAGTTATTGTCACAATTTAGTCCAATATGGGGTAATCAATATTTTAAACCAGGGAGAGCGGACGCTGTATTTAAAGTATGGAATTTAAAAGGGATACAAAAGATTCAGGATTTATATTTGCCATGTGCAGAAAACATAATGTCTTTTGAAGAGTTGAGGATCAAATTTAATCTCAATAGAACACATTTTTTTAAATATCTTCAACTTAGAAACTTTATTCGATCAAATCAAAATAATGCTCTCACTCGACCTATCTATTCATCCTTGGAAAAAATGTTGATGAAAGATAGTAAAAGAAAGAGTATTATTTCAGAGTTTTATAACTCATTGACACTATTTTCAAGTGAAAACTCACTGAAAAGATTAAACTACTGGAAAGAAGATCTGCAAACTGAAATTCCAGAGGAACAATGGGAATTGGCTTGTACAGAAGCTCAAACCAAATCAATAAATGTACGCCTTAAATTGATACACTTCAAATGGTTAATGCGGATGTATGTTACACCGGAGGAGTTAAATAGATATAACAAAAATATACCAGATACGTGCACAAAATGTATGGAAAGTAAAGGAACTCTATTTCATTGTGTATGGGAATGTAGATTAATAAGAATGTTTTGGGAAGAGGTGAGGGTAACAGTTGAAAAAATAATCTCAAAACAAATCATATTGAATCCTAAACTGTTTTTGTTGGGTCTGTACCCAGAAAAGCATAATTTTAATAAAAGTGAAAGAACATTCATAGACCTCAGTTTGCTTAATGCCAAAAAATGTATTGCACTATTATGGAAAAAGACTTATAGACCAGATGTGACTCAGTGGTTAAGACAGATGTTAACAAACCTTCCATTAGAAAGAATAACATATATACTGAAATCAAAGGAAATTGTGTTTGAGAATATATGGAGACCTTTTATTGATTATGTAAAAAATTTAAACATAACTCTTGAAGAAGAAGGTGAATGATATGTGCGGACCTTGTAAATTCCAAACTGGTGAATATAATATGTATACTTATGTGTTGGATTGTCTAGACTAAACAGAGGAGCATTGTTGAAGATTTGATTTTGTTGGTGGTTGTTGGTGTTTTTTAGTGCATTTTTTTTTGTAGTACTTTAGTGTTAGTGTTTGATTGTTTGTATCATGTTTGTTTAAAAAAAAAAAAGGTTCAATAAAGATATTGTGGAAAAAAAAAACATTAATATCATTGATAAGAACCCAAAACATACAATAATACATTTTTATAACTCCATCCTTATAAACAATTTTTCACATCAAACCACTGACTCTTATTGGTCCCACTGTCAACATCACACACTCTAACATCTTTACATCACAGTACATTATGGACACAGGTTTGCTTAGAGATTAAATGTTTTTTCACCAAGCGTGAAAATGTGTGATAGTTTTACTGCAAGTAACTCCGTTGGTAACATGTTCCACTGCCGCATAGCCACACATGAAAATGTTGAATTTGCTAATGTTGTCTTGTGCTTAGGAACCCTGCACTCACCGCGTGCTGTTGATCGAGTTGTCCGTGATGTATTTACAGAACTTAATGAAACAAACCTTTTTAAGGGAGGAGCAGCAGAGTTATGGATTATCATAAACAAAAGACACACATTTGTATACATAATTAGCTTTTCAAAGCTCAACAGGTTTTATTTGGACAGGATTGGGCGGTGATGGAATGTTCGTCTTTTCTTGTCATGAATCTTGATAGAATACTTG